>NKHZ01000057.1:0-563900 GCA_002895985.1 Sphaceloma murrayae
TTACTATCTAATAAGGGCTAGTAGTAGTATCTACTAATTAGAGTATATATCCTAGCTATACTAAAATAGCTAGCTATATACGAGTTATAGTTCTAGAGTAGGATCTCTTATCTTATCGCTAGGTTATTAGGGATATATAATCGCTCTTTATACCTTAAGATATTACTCTTATCTAAGTACTATACTTATACTCTACTACTATTTTAAGGTCTATTGCCTTTTATTAATTCTACTCTTCGTAATATTATATTAGTATCCTAGTACTATAGCTTTAGAATAGTCTTAACTAAGGCTTCGGACTCTACTATCGTAGGTTCGCTTCCTACTAATACTCTAGCTAGGTTATATAGTATATATAGTATATATCCTATAGTACTAGTAGTAGGGATCTGCCTAGTAATACTATACTTATTATTAATATATATAGTATATATAACTCCTAAGCTAAGCTTAGTTATAGATCCTCTTATTCTACTAGTAATCCTTACTTTAGTAAGGGTCTCCTCGAGCCCTTCTTTACTTACTAACCTTAGCTTATATTAGAGAGTAGATAGCAATATTATAAGAGTAAGGTTCTTTTTAAAGTAATCTAGCCTTCTCGATAGGCTGTCTATAGGGTTAGTCTTATTAGATCTATACTAGATACTAAAATTAAAAGCGCCTAGATAGGTCGCCTACTATACTTATTATAGATTTAGCTTCTTTATCTTATATATACTACGTAGGTTATTATAGTCCGTATAGACCTAAATTATATACTATATACCTTTAAGATAGTAGTACTATATCTTAAATATATATACTATAGCTAGAAGCTCGAGGTCGTATACCTTATAGTTTCTTTCTACTAGCTATAATTTTTAAGAGATATAGGATACTAGGTACTACCTATTATCTTTAAATAGCTATAATAAAATACCTATAATAGTAAAATAGCTTATATCTATTTCTAGGCGAATAGTCTTTAACTTATTAAAATAGTATATTATAGGTATAGTCGTAAAGTATGTTTTAAGCATTTCGAACGACTTATTTATAGCTTAATTCTACTAAAACTCTTACTTACCTTTTAGAAGGTCTATTAAGGGGGTTATTACCTTTATATACTAGTAAATAAACCTTTAGTAGAAGTTTACGAACCCTAAGAATAACTAGAGCTCTTTAATACTTATAGGCTACGGCTATACTATAATACTTTTAATATAGATAGGATTAGCTCGTACGCCTTACCTATTAATAATAAATCCTAAGAAGTAGACCTCTTTAGAAGTAAAGGTATATTTCTTTAGGTTAATATATAGTTCTATACTATATAATCTATTAAGTATAGAGCTAATAGCGCGCTAGTACTTCGTAATATTATTACTATAGGAATAGATAAGGATATTATCTAGGTATACTATATAGACGTAGTTAAGTAGTCCCCTTAGAGTATTATTAATATAAGCCTAGAAGCTAGTAGGGGCGTTTATAAGGCTAAAAGGTATAACTAAATATTTAAAGTAGCTATATCGAGTTCTAAAGGTAGTTTTCTACTTGTCTCTAGCTTTAATTCGTATCCTATAGTATATATCCTTAAGATCTAAGGTAGTATAGTAGTATATACCTAATAAGCGGTTAAGTATCTCTCTAATTAAGGGGAGTAGATACTAATCCTTAATCGTAACTAAGTTAAGACCCTAATAGTCTATATATAGGTAGAGGGTACTATCCTTCTTTAGTATAAATAGGATAGGAGATCCGGCTAGACTCGTACTATAATAGATCTAGCCCTTTTAAAGTGCCTTATTAATATATATACGAAGTACTTCTAGCTTATATAAAGAGAGATTATAGAGCAGTCTATATAGAGGCTCCTTACCTTCTATAATAGGGATAGTATAGTCTAAGGCCTTATTATTTAGTAATAGCTTTATAGCGTTGTTATTAAATATATCCTAGTACTTAAGTAGGGCGTCGGAGATACGTAGTTCGTCTATAGCATCCGCGACTCGAATATATACTATATACTCTCTACTATTAGAACTAAAGTCTTATAGGAGTATACTAAGGAAGTATATAGGATCGTTTTCCTAATAGAGCTCTTTCTCTAAATTAGTAGTATTAATAAGGTAGATCTAGATATAGTCTATATAGCCCTACCTCTACTACTACTTACCTAGGTCTATCTAGATATACTCTCTCTATAGGAAGGGATTTCCTAGTAGAAGGTCTATACCTTCCTTATTAACCCTATATATAGTTATCTTAACCTATTATATTATATAATAATTATCGGTTAAGCGTACCTAAAACTCGTATATAGCGTAGGTAGCTTGCTACTACGAACTAATCTAGCTAAGCTATAGCAGTTTACTATTAATTACTTAAAGTCCTATATAGACTACTATCGCCTAGCTAATAAGGCTTATATTAGCTTATAGGTCTAGTATAACCCTAATATAAGTCTCCTTAGTACTAGACTAATAAGCATAATATATATACTTTATACCTAGGAGAATATTAACTAGCCTATACCTTACTATCCCTAAGCTAGTAATAAGACTTAGTCTTTTCCTACCTATCGTACGTAAATAGGCTCCTTATTAGGATTCTTATTAGTAGGTAGCTTACTATAGGAGCGTATAAAGTATCCTACTTCGCTATAATTATAGTATATACTACTTATAGAGTCTTATATTAGTCCTAGAGAAGTAGGTTAGTATAGTAGATTATAGGACTTATCCTTTTAATAGTTCCCCCTTAGGTTAGCCCTAGGGTTAGAACTAGTTATATACTCGTATAGTTTATATAAATTAGTATCGCCTAAAAGGTTTCTCTTAAGTATAGAACCTAGAGTAATAAGAGCCTCCCTTATTACTAGTATATAGTTATAGTTAGTAATTGCCTTCTTTAGCTCTAGGATAAGCTTCGTAAATAGATACTATACTCGGTACTCCTTACTATAAGAAGGGAGCTAATCCTCTAGAGTCTCTAAGTAGGTTACGAAGGAATAGATAGTTTATCCCTTATACTAAAGGGCCTTTATATACGCTTTACTTACGTCCTTATTATAGTTAAGCAGATTAGAAATTAAGTCTAGCAAATACTATTAGAAGAAGAGCTAGTTCGGCTTATTAGCGCCTTCTTTAAAGTTCTTCTTATAGTAAGAGTACTAGAACTCGTAAGGCTTACTATTTAGATATTATATAGTCTAAAGGATATACTCCTTATCTATAAGGAAGTTCTCTAGGGTTAACTAGAAGGCTATCTTATAGGAGTAGAAGAATTCCTTATACTCCCTTAGAGTCCTACCTTTATATTTAGCTAGGTCCTTAGGTTATATAGTATACTTTACCTATAGTATAGGCGCGGATCTAGAGATAGTATACTTATATATAGTATATAGGCTATATTAAGTAGTATTAAGTATCTCTTATTATAGAGCTCTTTCTAACTTAATATTGATAATTTCCCCTATATCTAGGGCATCGTTAGTTACTACTAGAGTAGCTTTAAGGCGTATAATATACTCCTCTAGTATATGTAGGCGGTGCTCCTTAAGCAAATAGTCCCGGCGCTCTTTAGCAATACGAATATGCTCCTTAATTATAATAGGTATATCCTATAGGGTACTTATAGATATACTATCTAGCGTCGGATCTATTATTAATAGTTAACTAGATCCGGATCGAGTAGTAGGCATCCTTAGGCTATAGGAAGTAAAAGATTATTATATTAGAGTAATTATCTTAATACTAGTACGTATATATTAATAATTAAATAAGTAGAGTAAGGATGCCTTCTATTACGCGAATAATCCTTAAGGAAGGAATTCCTCGCTAGCTAGCTATACTTTATACGTACGCTATATATATCTCTAGAAAGACTAGCTATATCTAGACATCTAGCCCCTTTATACTTGCTCTATCCTATATAGACCCTCTATATAGATATACCTCTAACACTAACCCTCTCTATTAGAGTTGTTATATCTTAGTAGCAGCTACTCGTTCCTTATTAGACACGTTAAAGACTTGTCTAATCTTATCCTAGAATATAGTAAAGCTCTTAAAGATAGCCTTAGTATTAGTACTAGGTAATCTATCTAGATATCCTATTATATAAGGCTCGAACTACCCGAAGGCAGCTCCTTTAAGTTATATGCCTATATAGAGGACCTTAGCATCCTCTTAGGAGTATTAATCCCCTTCTAGAGTAAAGAAGGCCTTAAGTTAGATAAGGAAGCGCCTTAGCTAAGCTCGATCCCTATAAAAGGGTTCGACCTTAACCTTAGGCTTACTCCTACCTTCCCCTATACTAAGTAACCTTCGGTACTCGCCTAAGGTAGAACTAGTAGTAGACATATCGTTAAGTAAAAGCTTTCCTAGCTTACTAGCGATCGAAGATATTAATAGTAACTTAGAGCGAGAGTTACTTATAGACCCTATAACGTGCTATACTATAGTAAGGGTAGTTAAAATATTACGAACTGTCTAAACCTAAAGTTATATAGGTAAGTCTTAGATAAAGCCGAGAATAAGAGTTCTACTTCTATAGTAGTATAGCACTAAGGTAGAGTAGGAGAAGGTATATCTTATAGATAATAAAGTACGATTAGATAGTATTAGAAAGGCTAGCCTTAGTAATACTAGTATTCGCTATCTAGACGAGGTTAACTATAGTACTTATAAGAGAGGGTAAGGACTATTCCTATATACTATAAATCCTCTAGAGGATCTATAGTAATCTAAGGCGCTCTATAGTAGAGTATTATAGAGTATAATAGAGCGTTCGGGGTTTCGGCCCGAGCTTCTATATTACGTAACCCTCTTCCCTACGCCTAACCTCTATTAGAGTACTATAAGCGAATAAAGTTACCTTCCCTCTCGCTAGTCTATAATAGAGGTCTACTACGTTCGGGGGTCAATAATATTATAGCTGTTATAGGACTATAGCACGACCATAGTATGACTATAGTCATACTACTTACTATCTTTACTAGACAAGTCTAGCTCTCTATCAAATCAATCAACAATCACACTATATCAATATTCATCAGTGACATACATGGTAACAGGCTAGCTTATGACTATAGTCTAAACTTTCTGACTTACGAAAATGATATGTCATGGGCGATCCATGATCGATGCATCGAGCACGCAAAAGGCAGCTGTATCGCGTGGGTGGAACGCACAGACGTGTCGGGAGCGTATCAAGATACACTCGCGGGAGATCGGCAGGGCTCACCGCTGCCATCAGTTGGTCCCTGCAGTAACAGTCCCAAAGTACTTGGGTTTGGGAAACGGAGGCCGGGCTGGAGTGTTGTCGTAGGCAACGGTCATTTCGTCACTGAATACTACTAATATCTATCAAAGGACAGGTAGTGAATCCCAAGGGGGTCCGTTTCCCCAGGTCCCTCGAGCCCTATTCGCGTAGAAAGTGCCGTCTGGGTCAGCACAACGAGCCGCGCGCCACAGTCGGATCAAGTGGCTTGTTTCTTCGAGATAGCGTTGGTCCAGGCCCGCGGGTGGCCCATCGGCTTGGCCGATCGACCTGGGCGAAGCTTGCCCGGCCAATTGTCGTCTTGGAAAAGCTTGACGGGGCTGCCGGCGAGAACGTTGGTCACCTCACCATCTACCAATGTCGTGCTTTTAAGATTGCCTTGATCATGTTAGCCACAACCATGGGACCCGACTCCTGTCTCGATGGAGAGAGCATGTGCTTGCACGGAGTGATCTGCGGAGATTTATAAAGCGCACCCGCCAGGGCGGTACTGTAGGTCCTTTTTGTCCCCGAGAGTCCGCTTTCTTTCTTCGTACGCACCTCATCAACATGGCCGCTTCATACCCTGACGAAGAGCTGGGCTCTGATAACAAACGAGCTTCTGTCGTCGCCGATCCAGCCGTCGACTCGGACGCCACTTCCTCTGTCACCAACTTCAGCGACCTTGTCAAAGAGGACCACAAGCATGCCATCAAGCTGCGAACCATGTCCTGGCAAAAGGCCGCATGGTTGCTCATTGGCGATCAGGTCTGCCTTGCCATCATGGCCCAGTCATGGTCCCTCTCCGTTCTCGGCTGGGTGCCCGGTATCATCACCATGCTCGTCGCCGGCGCCCTCTTCTGGATCACCTCCATCACCATGCACAAATTCATCATGAAACACCCTCACATTACTGACATTGTCGAATTCGGCTACGAGGTTTTCGGCAAGAGCAATGTCGCGTGGTACTTTACCGGCTTCATGCTGCTGGCTAACAACATCCTTCTCATCGGCTTCCATGTCCTGACCGGCGCCAAAGTCCTCAACACACTCTCCGACCACAGCCTCTGCACCGTTGCCTTTAGCATCATCGTCATGGTAATGGGCATCGTCCTCTCCGTTCCCCGCACCCTCAATCACGTCTCCTCCATGTCTATGTTCTCCGCCTTTTGCATGGCCCTCGCCATCCTGCTCTTCCTCGTCTTCGTTGGTATCGAGCCCAACCCGGGCTACGGCTACAATGGCACCTACCCCGAAGCCGGCGAGGTCAAGACCTACGCCTTCCCTCTCCCCGGAACAACGTGGGTCGCTTGCATGAACGCCGTGCTGAACATCACCTTCCTTTGGGTGCCACAAATCCTCTTCCCGACCTTCATCGCCGAGATGCGCGAGCCGCAAGACTTCCCCAAATCTCTCGCTGTGCTGGCTGCCGTCTCGACCTTCTTGTTCATCGTTCCCCCGGCTATCGGCTTCAAATACCTGGGACAATACGCCACTGCACCGGCATTCGGATCGTTGGGTGTGGTCGCGTACAAGAAGGCTTCGTTCTCCTTCGTCATTGTACCAACGTTGATCATCGGCGTCATCTATGCCAACGTCACGGCCAAGTTTGTGTATGGGCTCCTTATGAAGGACTCGAGACACAAACAGGAGAACACGGTCATCGGGTGGGGTGTGTGGGGTGCCGTCATGGCGGTCATCTGGATCGTGGCGTTTGTCTTCGCCGAGGTGATCCCCAGTATGGGCGACTTCTTGTCCCTTCTCGGAGCCGCATTTGATAGCTTTTTTGGTTTCATCTTCTTTGCGGTGGCCTACTGGAGGCTGTACCGGACAAAGCTGTTCAAAGGTCTGGGGAGGAGTGCGATGACTGTCGTCCACATCTTTGTCATGATCTGTGGGCTCTTCCTGCTGGGACCTGGTCTGTACGCGGCTGTGGAGGCCATCATTGCTGATTACTCGGGAGGTACGACGCCTGCATTTAGCTGTAAGAACTTGTCGCTTTAGATGCACTGTCATGAACCATGAGATGGAATTCATATCAACAACCGACCTGAGCCTTCCCACCTTGATGATGATGTGAACACCAGGGACTCGCTACTCCATTTCAGGACGGTGAATCATCGGGTAGCCAGTCTTGCTGCAAGCGAGGCACCTTCCGTGGCGATATTCCAGTCTCTGGCAACCCGTTTGCTTGAGTCTTCCGTTTTCGAGTAGCACCCATCGTCTTCATCCCCACGAACCTGTCAACCCAGGCGGCCACTTTTTCAATCTTCAACTTTAGGTCTGAAGACATGTCCTGGCCGATAGCTCGATCTGTGTCTACCTTGGAAAAGGAAGTGATTATGCCCGATGCTCTCCGGTTGAGAGTCTGACCATACACTTGCCCATTGTAGGCAGCGAGGGCCAGGCGACTGACACAAACCACATCTCCTGACCGAAGAGCTGCAACAGTCTCGCGAAGCGCAGAATGAGCAGTCACCTTGGCCTTAGCCGCAGGACTCGGGATTGGGCTTAGCCATACCGTGATACTGAAGCCTGCCTTTGTTTCGTCTGCTACGGTAATTTCGAGGACCTCCATCTCATAGTCGCCCTTTCGGACATATACGGTCCTGGGTACAGTTACACTGATGATGCCTACGATTAGATTGACTGTGATAGTCTGTGGTTGGAGACGAAGAAGATGCTTGGCGAGGGGTAAATTGCTGAGAGGAGTGATAGGACCACGTATGAACGTGTCCGACGCGGCTGCTGGAGCTGCGCATTCGGCAAACACAGAACTCCCGTCCGTGGAGGGGAATGATGCCAAGATTGAAGCTGTGGTGTCATCGTCTATGGTGGAATCGTCGCCAGGGTGTTGTGCCAGCTGGGATGACTCTATTTTGTCAAGAACGGCGAGAGAATGCTCAATAAAGTCGTCTGTAACGTCGTCCAACAAAGTGGATTTGAGCGCGAGCGTATCGTGGAATTCGCAATCTTTCCTTGGAGTTTGTATGAACGCTCTTCCGTCCAGAATCACAGAGCGCCAATTCACTTGCAACGAAGATGTCAATGTCGGGGCTGGCTCTGAGCATGCTGTTTCTGCTGATCGGAATGCTGGGAGAACGTCTGCTGGGAGGGCGTCCATGTCCCAGACTAGCTGAGAAGAGGTCGGAGCGCCAGTGAAGAACTTGATGCGGCTGACAGGCGTCATCCTGCGCCTAGGAGCACGCGGGTGGTATAGACAGATCTATAGACCACCATGGCTGGTCAACCCAGATGCCGAGCCGAGCTTGAGAGACGTGGACTGTCGAGTCTCTGCTCCACCTGTAAGCCAGAATTCCGAACCAAGATCCAGCATGTCTCCGCCGCTTTGACTCAGTCAGGATGTCGGAGTGGTATGCGGCTGGCTGGAGGCAGCAAGTCGCTGTTAGCAAGCTCCGTGAGTCCGTAAGTCCGTACTAATTAATTGGTCCCGGCCCCGGCGTCGAGTCATGGCCGAGCTCCCCCACATCGGAAGCGATGAAATCAGATTAGATACTTTTCTTATGCACGCGTATCGTCCCCATCCCTCGACCACTCCCCGCCCTCTAGTTTACGATGACGACTATCCTACAGAATCTCAAGACCAAGTTCAGCTCGTACTCAAAGAATCCTGGAGAGTTCACAAAAGCAAAGGACGCGAAAGCGCTCTTCCCGCAAACAATCGCCGAAGTAGACGGAGAGCAATGTTTGCACGACTGCGACTCGTGTACGGTCAGGTACCCAAGTAAATGGAGTGTGGACGAGGAGGACCAGGTCTATGGACACATCAATGGTTGGAGCACACATCTCCTGGTCGCCACTGGCAAGGCGGACTGGGTGCGAGATGTCTCGGACGAGAAGGGAAGCGTGATGGAGGCAGTGAGGGACAGCACGAATCAGCCCAAGAATGGGGTACGTCGGTCGGCATGCCTCTGTAACAAGTGACTGACTTGCCATGCAGAAGATGATGCTGTCAGCGACGAACATGCCCATGCCAAACCACCACACTGACCACAGCGAGGGAACCACAGTGCTGCTTCTCCCGTCCTTCAACTTCGTTGATAATGTCACGCCCTCTGCCGTGCCGGATCTGATATCCACGGTAGTTGACAACTCACCTACGAACGTGATGCCTCTCACTGCTGGACCTCCAACGACAGCGATCGACGGCACCACAGACCCTGCCCCCTCGATACCATCCACTCTCCCACACAACATGTCTCTGCGGCAATGCAATCACTCGGCAATCATACTTCTCTGCTCGCAGGGCACGCGAGATGCCCGGTGTGGCCAGTCTGCACCCCTCTTGAAGAAAGAGCTGGAGAGACATCTGCGACCTCTGGGTCTGTACCGTGACATGGACGACAACCGACCGGGCGGTGTGGGTATCTACTTTATCAGTCATGTGGGTGGGCACAAGTATGCGGCGAATGTGATGATCTACAGACGAGGAGACTCCACGAGGGAGGCAATGGCGGTAGACCGCACGCCGGCGAAAGAAGCCAGCCAGTGTATCTGGCTTGCAAGGATACGGCCCGAGGATTGCGAGAATCTCGTCCGATACACGGTGCTGCAGGGGAAAGTGGTCAAGCCTGAACGACAGTTACGTGGTGGCTTCGACCGTGGACGAGGTCTGACAAGTTGGTGATATGTACCCTTGCGGTGGAAATAGTAATGGTCGAGATACACGTAGGACACGGCATAGAAGAAGAAGATACAAGGACACAAGCAATTGCTTCATACCCGATATCAACACACAACCTAGAACCAGCCAAAACGCCGTCGTAACCCAATTTCGTATCATGACACATGTCCACATGAACCCTACACCAACCAGCCCTCATCCTCCTCGTCCCTTGCCCCCGTTTCCGCCTTGGTCTTCCCCTCCAGTCCCAACCCCAGATTCAGTTCAGGCAAGAGCACCTTCTCCTTTTCCCTCGCTGACATCTTCATTGGACTCCCCTTCCCCTCCTCCCCCTTCCCCGTCCTCACAAAGTCAACCTCCCACCCGTCCTCCATCGCCGCCCCGACCCACGTCCGCAGCGCGTCGTGGACCCCAGCGTAGAACTTCTCCTTGCACGTCCTCAGCGTCGCTCCCATGACCTTCTCCCACCCGGAACTCCTCAGGTCGGCGCGGAGCTCGTTGCGCGCCTCCGCCGTGGGCAGAGAGGCGAGGACGCCGTTCAGCAGGTCGAGGTGCGACGTGACATAGGTCGTGGCGTCCCATTCCACGCCGCCTATGTACGGCGCCGCGGGGACGGGGGGACGGGTGCCCGGGAAGTGGCGCTTGGTGTAGCTGCGGCCGAGGTCTGGGGGAGGGGCTGTGGGAAGACCCGAGGAGAGGGAGGGGAGGTGGCGGTCGGAAGTTGGGAAGTGGGCGCGCTCGTCGGGGACGGGAGCCGTGTCTGAGGGACAGCGGGGAATGGGTATTATATTCCCTTGGTGGAGGAAGATCCAGAAGACTTCTTTGGTCACGTTGGTGACTTCGCGGCACCAAGTGCGGTAGGGGCGGCGTGAGTGCATCTCGAGAACGAAGGGCAGGGGCTGGGCGTCGGCTTTGTGCGTGTCTTGGAGGTAGGTGAGAATCTTGTTGGCACGAGTCGTAAGGGCTGACGGGGAGGAGGTCGAAGCTGAGGAAAGGTAGGCGACTGTTACGACGTTAGTGATATGACATCAGGTCGTGCGATGGGTCCAATACTTACATAGGACCGTGATGATGATCCCGCGGGTTGTGAACTCGCTGGGTCCCTTCTTCTCCTCATCGAAAATCATATGCAAGAGCTTGGGAAAGAGCTCGTCAGCCACCTCCTCTAGCTTCATCAAGGCCGCCTTGGTGGTGGATATGCCCTTGAGACACAGCAGTGACTCGTGCAAGAGCTGGTCCTCATGATCTTCTCGCCATTCGATTGCCATGATGCGATGCAAGAGTGCTATAATTTCCCTCATGCCTCCGAGCTCAATGAATGAGTCTGTCCAAGCGACGGTCTCGTTCCTCAAGAGTATTCTTAACTTGTGCACGCGTCCGACTTCAGCCTTTGTTGGATCTTGCATCTGTCGGAGGTACTCGACATAGTCTTCTGGCAGCGAAGGTCGCTGAGTCGATTTCCCGAATGATCCGATTCGCAGACTCTCTGCATTAGGCGTGGCCGATTCGGTCCTGACGAGCTGGTTTGCATCCTGGATCGAAGTCGGCCTGCTGGCAGCCTTCTGTTTCTTGGTCGGCGAGTTGTCCGATTTGGTGAAGTTGAATGTCCTACTTCGTGGCCGCTCGCGCTTGCTAGGCGATTTGTTGTCCTTGTTGTTCGTTTCATTCCCGATGTTCCTCGTCTTCCTCTCATCAACGTCGTCATCTCTCGACGTCTGGATCGTCTCGCTGGACGGCTTCTTGACTGGACTTGAAGGGCGGCTAGCTTTCTCATCCTGCTTGACAAAATCTGCTTTGACATGGAGAGTGAGTGATCTCATTGAGCGGCGTTGATCTTCGGGTATGTTTCGCCTCTCCAATACCGCCTCGAACGCTTCCTCCACCTCCCTTGGGTCGACTCGAGGTGTATCAGGCTTCTTCGTGGCCGGGCCTCTGAAGTCAATAGCGGCGACAGCGGCGGCGACTCGTGCCCCGCGTTTGGCGACTGCGATATCCTTCGCGGGTGCTTGCTCAGTGCTACTTCCACTTGCTTGACGAGCCGTTTCAAAGTGCACAGATTGAGGTCTGCTACTGGGTGCTGTGCTTGTCTCGCCTCCAATGCCCTTGACACTTATGCTCGAACTATCGCTACCCCGTGATCCAAGCTGTGATCGTTGTGCCGCTTCCAAGGCTCGTTGCAAATCGCTTAGTAGGGGAGCTGGAGGTGCAAGAACAGCACTGCGTGGTCGGTAAGAAGATGTAGGCCTGCTCAGGGCTGGTCTGATTGCCTGGAAGTCTCGCTGGGCATATGGGTCGTATTCCTTCGGAGTGTACCTGTCGATCTCGCTCTTGACGCCTCTCAGCTTCTCATCGCTCACATCTGGTCGGACTCGCGGATACTTGACATCCTCCTCCGTATCCTTCTGAGACGCGAATTGTGCCCAAATTGGGGTGTCGGCCGGATCATTGACTGACGACGACGGCGTTTGAGGCTCGTCCCTTTGTGCTGGCTGGGACAAGTCCTTGACAGACTTATTCTTCTTCGCAAAGAGAGCAGAAAGACCGGTCGAGGACTTTTCCTTCTTTGGTCGCCTCAAGCTTTTCTTCTCTGGCGACTGGTCTTTGGCCTTCCGATCCTTGTCTTTGCTTGATTTGGAGTCGCCTCCGACGAGGGATCTGAGTGACACAACACTCTTCGATCTCTTATGCTCCTTCCGATCTTGTTCCTGCTCTTTTTTGCGAGGCGACCGCTTCTCCTCGATAGCTATGGGCCCGACGTTCTCGGATTCTCCAACATTGGCGTGGGGATGGTCCGGTGGGAGGAGCGGAACTGTCTGGGCATTGGGGCTTCGAAGACTGAGAGCCTGCTCATGAGTGATGTCCTTGCTCATCCTATTGCGTGTCTTCGGCATGACGAGGGATTGGAGGACATTGGACGACTTGCTACGTCGGTTGACGTTCTCGGCTTGAGCCATGTTTGCCGGTGATCCTGTGGGAGATGCTCAATGCAGCATTGGGTAACTTGACTGGGACAAGCTATTCAAGGGGCAAACAGAGCGAAATGTCTCATCGAACTAAGAAATGCTCCAAAGTTTGGTGTCCCGCAGAACCATTGAAAATCGAATTATTGATGAAGGCCTTTGGTAGTGGAGTCGAGGTGCAGCGTCACTGTTGACATCTAGAACGTTGTCCTGAGCAACGCCCTAATTCCGCTTTATCTCCGCATCGTCACCTCCTTTCATGCAGACAGCGATTGTTAGGATATAATTCTATAATCGTCATGCATGACAAGATGAAACGAGCTCGGGGTATATCTACTTAGGCTGCTGCAGCGCTCTGCTCCGCGAACGCCTTTTTGTATTGCCTGGTGGCCTCTGCCAATGCCTTCATCGTTGGAGCAATCACTTGCTCAACAGCTTTCCTCCCGCCAGCGAGAGCATCCATCTCTAACTCTATTCTTCTCCGTTTCGCCGAAGTTGACTTCAGACCCTCTATCGCCGATGACATTGCTTCCTTCCTTTTCTTTCGTTCATCTTCGGCGGTCTTTGCCACTGCGTTGATCCTGTCAACTGACTTGTCAAGCGTCTCCACAAGCTTTGCGAGCTCGTTGGTACGGGCAGGGTCTCCGGACAGGTACAAAGTCCAGAAATAGTGCAGAAACTCGATGGTCGTATTGTGCGTCATGGTAAGAGCGTCGAACGTGCTCTGAGACAGCCCTCCGGTCCCCAGGCCCTCCCCTGACGTAGCCTGTCTCCGGGCCCTCACCGACGCCATAACATCTGTCGTTGCAGCATTGAGAGCCGCCGAAGCCCCCATCCGCATAACTTTGGGCTTTGACACATTACCGTTCGCCTGGCCGTCCATCTCTTCGTCCGATTCGTCGCTGTCTGATCGATATCCAATAGCTTCGTCTAGTCGCAGACTGCCCAGTGCATCCTCGCCAAGATGACTCGGCTGGATATCCCGTTGTAAATCGTGGAGCACCTTCTTGGGATCCAATTTAGAGTATCGCATCGCGTCTGCCGAGAGTTGATCATCGGGTTCTCCAGCAAGAAAACGTTGCTGGTCACGGATGTTTAGCTTCACCCGGTTGTCCTTGTCTGAAGCCTGGAGATCACGCAGTTGCAGCTCTTCGTACGTTCCCTCATCCATACCGATTGGTCCGTGCAAAGCCGAGTCAGCAGGTGTCACGCTCGATAGCATCTTTTCAGAAAGATTATTCAGTACCCGCAGGATAGGTACCCTTTCCTCCTCGCCGGGCCGCATAGTCTCATCGGGTCGATTGCCTTTCCTTTGGCTGTGATTCTGCTCGTTACCCTCCAGATCGATGAAGTGTGGCACCTGAGCCATGCTCGCTGGGCCCTGCGCGCGGTGGTCGAGATACCTGTCAAATATAGGATCTGTGGAATCTGCATCTGTAATTTTCTCGCCCCTGAGCTTCTTTATCAGCCGGCTGTTGAAGAATCTTGACCAGAAAGAGTTTGCATCGATCTGGGGAACGTTGTCATTGTATGCCTCTCGGACCACTGGGTATTGCTTGAACAGAAGCTGTATCTGCTCCTTTGCCAAATTGATAACTAGTTTGTCGGGCTGCCCCTCCACAGGTACTCGCTTGTATGTAAAGTCTGGCAGAACGTTATAGTCCCCCTGCTTCTGTGCTTTCTCAATTGCATGAGCCCTTAGAAGGTGCAAGCGTGTTGACCAGAATTGTGCCGAAAATTGTATCGGAGTTATCGACTCCGGCTTATCCTTGAGACTCTCATTGAATCTCTGCCGCAACGCCTGATTCGTTGCTAGCAGCGACTGTTGAAGGTCTATGTCTGCCTTTAGCCGAACGTCGTCATAGTAAGTCTCCGAGGCCTGGTCGCCAGCAGACAGCGCTTTTGCGATGGCCATGGCGGCCGATTGTGCTGATCCACCGTCATCTTGCTTCGAGGCCCCTGCTGTAGGGATGGATGGTCGGGGCGCAGCGGCGGATTTGAGGGCAGAGATAGCATTTCGAAGAACCTCTGTGATCGACTCTTGCTCTTTGCGCGCCGCGGAAGGGGATGTAAATGAGAATATGTAAGTCTCAGGCGCACTTGCACCTGCGGGTTGAACGAAGACTTTCAAGGCAATCTTTGGGTTCGCTGCAGGTGTCTGTTGAAGATCTAGAGCCCTTGTCAGCTCCTGCTGTCGGCAGACGGATCGAGGTTAGGGTAGACTCACTCACTATGTCAGTAACGGGTATTGTGAGGGTCGGAGAGGCGCTGGGAGGGGTTGCAGGCGTCCAGAAGAGAAATTTGCGATCGTCACCGACAGCAAGAGTTCCCTCCTTCTTCTTGTAAGCGGTCGCTGCGCGAGACATGACAGGAAAGACGAGAGGTGACCAGGTTCCTGGGAATGCAAGTCGGACTTGGAGGTTGATGGATTGCGGGGGAGGAAGGTTAGCCGAGTGCACTTTTGATACAGCAACTTTGCAAATCCTCCACCGGAGCCTCTCACTTGATTGGCAATCTCTACATGCAGAATTTTGATGGGCACACATACGTCGGCGGATGCCTTGATAGCTTGGCTGAGGGAGAACAATGGTTTCCTCAATCCGTCCACAGTCCTCCTCAGCGACGGCGATCACGGCGGACACATGGTGGCGACTTCTGACATCGCCGATGATGCTGTTATCATGAACGTGCCGCATTCGATAGCACTGTCATGCCTCAATGCTATGGTCGACGACTCTCTACCAGTCTTGAAAGCGCACGCAGAATCTTTCACAGTCGAAGCCCTCGGCGTACTTTACCTCATGTCACAATGGCTTGACAAGGAAAATTCATTCTGGAAGCCGTACCTCGACATCTTACCAACCCCGGAGAAAGGCTTTAATACTCCGTTCTGGTTCGATGAGGAAGACCTACAATGGCTTAAGGGAACTGACTTGCTGAATACATTCGAAGCGCTTGAGAGTGCTTGGCGGACGTACTGGCGAGACGACACGAAGATTTTGAATGATGGTGGTATGGATGTAAGTCAATACACATGGTGAGTCATCTTCTCCTCTGCCCATATGCTTCCCAGTACTATTTCCAGGAGGGGGTAAATGGAGCGCCTGCTCATCAGTTCTCAGCGGACGCTGATTGGGCTGCATAGGAGACTATGCAAGTGGGCAGCTACAGTTTACAACTCTCGGAGCCTCAGCTCCCGAGCTGTCAGGCCTCAGGACAGCAAATACTGGACGGCATACAAGCACGGTCCGAAAGGTCGCCAGACGGTCCTGCTTGACTTCAGCAAAGTTTCTGAAACGCGAAAAGACTTCCCGGTGCTCGTTCCGATCATGGATTGTCTGAACCACAACCCAGAAGCAAAGGTGGACTGGGCCTTTGAGCCTGGTCGATTCGTTCTGTCAGTGTCTAAAGGCATTGGGAAAGGCGAAGAAGTCTACAACAATTACGGACCAAAATCCAATTCCGAGCTTCTAATGGGCTATGGCTTCTGCATCGAGAACAATCCTTACGACTGTGTTTTCGAAACACTCAAGCCACCACCGCGTGAACTTCATAGGCTGCTGCGTTCCATTCATCCCGGGTACTTCACAACCATGGGTGCTTGGAACTCCGAGGCGGCGACGTTCAGACTGACGACCTGGTCTCCGCACTCTGGGAAGACTGCTTGGGCTAGTATTCCAGAATCGCTCATCGAGCTTTTCTACTACATGGTCATCTTCGAAAGGGGTCTGGAGGTTAGGCCAATTGAGACTGATCCGCAAGACTTTCTAACCAATGGACATGGCCGCCGAGTACTTCCTCGAGTAGCCTTCTACATTGTCTCATCCCTGATGCCAAAGATCACCAAGTTGACGGAAAGTGGCAAAGTCCTGCTGCAGCAACCTCAGAACGAGAAGCAGCGATACGCCAAGATGTATCGTGACGGCCAACTTGCAATAATGCATGCTTTGCGAGATGGTCTCCTCACCTACAATCGATCCCTCAGGCCGCCCGGATCCATCGAGGAGCCTTCGAATGTCCAGAAGCTGGAGATAAAGCCGTACATAGTCACGCTTGAAGAGGCATTGTGCATCTTTGCTGCTCAGTACCCGAAGCAACACCAGGCATTCGTTTCGGGTATCATGAACGGCTACTCGATCACCGAGCTCTCTGATCTCTGGGGCTCCGAAGTGGAGCAGCACGTCTGGGTACTCCTGGTCTGCGCGGCCCTCATAACGTGCAGTGGCACCAACGGCGAGACAGAGATTCAAGGACTTGTCGAAGGTCGCAGCCTTCTATTATCGCAGGTAAGGAGCTTGGTCAACGAGTACGATGGCGAGCAATACATCCAGCCTGCTCCAGCCTCGCACATGGATATCGACGGAGCAGACGAGGAAGCAGCCTCCTTCTTCCGCATCGTGATGAAGGCGCGATCGGCAGGTTCCGGTGGTGACGAGAATCTAAACAACCTTTGGTTGTCTCGGCTGTGGACATCAGATCTGATCCTGGATTGGGGCCTGAGGATAGCGCGGAGCCAAGGAATGAACATGAGGATGGCGAACGGTGAAGTTCGCTACGTTTTGTATCTTCATGTCGATGACTAGAGTCAGAGGGAATCGACTCGGTGGCATGCGCTTGCTCGTGGGCATCGTGAATCGTTAGAAGGACTGGCTTGTTACTCATTCCTCATTACAGCCGATCCAGCTTATGTTCCCAATGCTGTCTCAACGACTCCATCTCCTTCCACACCCTTGCGCCCTTGACCGCAAAGTCCTCTCGCTCATCCTTTGTGACGACTTTATTTGTCCCTCGTCGAGCTTCGACCCTCCAGATGCCATCTGCAGTCTCTCCTTCCTTTCCACCAAATCCCCATCCATCCACTTCAGTCCGCACCGCTCTTTCGTTTCCGATGCGGTCCGTTGCGGCGCCCCACTTGCCCTTCCCCTGCTCGCCTTCGAGACCGTCAAGGATATCGGCACCCGTGAGCGCCAACCAAACGGTTGACACGGCGCCCGTATACGAGGATATCGGATGCCACGGTGATCCCAGCCACCGGGCCAGGTAAAGTGATGCTGTGAAGAAGTAAACTAGAAACCAGTGAATGCCAGAGATCGAAGTGACGCACACGCCCGGATGTGAAAGATACATTCTCGGATGCACCGTTGTGTCATTTTCTACCACAACCAGCTCGGTCGAGTCTCTCATCTTCGGACTGTTCGACCTTGATCCTGATCCTGCCGAATAGAAGCTTTCTAGATACGTGCGTGTTGATGGCATATCAGAAGTGAGAGCAAGAAGGTCTGTGAGACGCTTGCTGCTCTCATACGAGTGTGCCACCTCTAGCGCTTGCATGTCATCAAGATCAAAGAACTTTTCGAACGCTTCGATGCTTGATATCCACACAATGCGCGCGGGCGCCTCCTTTTCCTTCCGTACCATCAGTGGCGCCAGCCGGCTTGCCAGAATGTAGTGCCCGAAAACATTCGAAGTAAACGTCTCGCCCAGCACGTCTCCAGCGTGACCCACGTTCTGCTCAGCCTCCGCGACGTCGTTTTTCGCATCCGCGGCAGCTGACTTCACAGTCTTGCCAACCTCCCCAATCTTAAACCTTGGGAACGTCGTCGCCTCGAGGATGTTCGTCAACATGGCCCACGTGGCTGGCAACCAGTCTATGCCCTTCCAGCCCCCTATTCCCGCATTACATATTAAGACATCCACCTTTTGACCCCTCCCCTTCAGTGCGTCCGCGAGCCTTTTCACACTCGTCAAGTCACACAGATCCGCGAGGAGCCCTTCTATCCTGACTCTCTTCTTCTGCAGTTCCCGAATGCCTGCTGTCTTGGCCTCGGTTCCGTATACGGAAGCGATGGTTCGGTCCAGATGTGCCCCCAGGGTTGAGAGGGTGGCATCGCGTTTGGAAGGGGAGCGGGTCGTGAAGATGATGTGGAGGGATTGCGAGGCCGGTCGCGTCGAGAGCCATTCATCGATCAGTCGTTGGCAAGTAGAGAGACCCAGACCAGAGTTGGCACCGGTGATAAGGATCGTGTAGTCTCCCATGTCGAGGTGTTGATGTGGTCCGAGGTGTCTCCGACGCCGGGAGGGCAATTCCGTGACGTGATGACGCCCGTAGTCCGGAGCACTTCTTTGCTCGTCGGCGAAGTTGTGGGCTACTGGAATGTCTGGGGCCAATTGACCCGCTGTATAACTGTCAAGGCTGACAGACTGGACGAGGTGACGTGGTCGCGTCCACGTGTGCCTGGCCGGGGACACTCGAGGTCGGGTTGGCCCAAGCTCAACGTTGCTTGGCGTCGTTCACTCTCAGAACGGGAGGCTCGTTCACTTCCACTCTACGCTTCCTCACTCCACAGCCATCTGGCATACTCCCACAACGGCCACCAAGACCATCTCATCATCCAAAGACCGTAGGTGGCTACCATCCGATGTTTGGAGATCGGGAGTCTTGCCCACTTTACGATGTCTGCGTGCCGTTGGTTCATTGCAGCTGCCGTGATCCTGCGCCAAAAGTAACGTTGACGACTCCTCTCACCTGCTCTTAGCACCTCACGGCAACCATTCAGAAAGGCAATCATCCAAGAAGGGAATCATCCAAAAAGGGAACCATCCAAAAATGAAAACGGAAAGTTGTCATATCTCAGCCCGCTCCCGCACAAATACCCGCTCATGAACAGTTCTATCAGGAATTTGTGGCCGTCAACGGCGGCTCGTATAAAAGTGAGTTTCGATTTGGCTGTTGGTGTCCGAAGGTCTAGACAACCTCTGCATCCTAGTAAGTCCGTCATGATCTATGTGTTGACTTCTGAGGACTCTGTCGGCCTTTGCTTCTTAAAGCACGGCGCCATCTGCTCTCTACTTGCTTTTGCTGTCCATCCGCATTCTTTCATACCATGATGCAACATTTTGCAGCCCTTGCGGCCGATGTGCTTGTCAAGAAGTCCACCGCTTCCGAAAGTAACAAAAATGTCGGCCAATTCACCCATCTTTACAATGCCAACATCATCATCACTACAATCACTCTATTTTCTGTCTTCTTGCGGGTGTTTGTACGGCGGACGATGCTGAAGCAATTCGGCAGGGAAGACTGGGCCATGGTCGTGACAGCGGTACGAACTGCGATGAGCACTACACTATAGCAGCTGACCTGGTATAGGTGCTATACATTGTTCATACTACCATGACATTCATGACTACAATGGCCGGCATGAAGTTCCTCCGTACTGGTAACATCAAGTTGTTGTCGCAGTTGGCCTTGGTCAGTATTCCCATGACAAACACTGGCAGAGCTTGGCTGATACCCGCCAGTTCGGTAGGATTGGAAATGGCTTCTTCGCGCTCACCATGGTCGCCCTCAAGTTTTCTCTCGGTTTCTTCTTCCTTCGCATTATTGGCCACCAGATGCATCAGCGCTATATCATCTGGATCATTCTGATTATTACCACGCTATCAGGCGGCCTCTACTTTGGCTTTGCTACCTTCACCTGCGCCACAATCAAGGACGTGAGCATCGTCTCTGGTCCGAAATGTCCTTTACAACGGCCGTCTATCTACGTATATGCCACCTTCTCCATCGTCAATATCGTGGGTGACTTTTTCTTGACCCTTATTGGCGTTTCAGCTCTTGTCCAGGCGAAATTGCCCACCATCACGAAGATGGTCGCTGGTAGTCTCCTTGCTTTTAGCTGCGTCGGAGGCATCGCTACGACCATTCGTCTGGTCTATGTCCTGCAGCCAGTCGACCTCGCCATCTACATCAGCCAGCTATTCAATGCCGGACTCTGGTATGCCCTCGAAAGCGCAGTCGGCATCATCGCTGTCAATTTCGCCATGATGCGGCCGATCTTCCAGGCCTTCCTCGAGAAGATGCACCTTGTCAGCACACAAACCAACACCAACACCAAGACATTTACGGCACCAGACCCCGCCAAATCAGCCGTGCGCTACATGGGTACGATGAGGGATCACGGCAAAGCTGTCCTACAAGACGAGATCCGCAAAGATACGACCGTCATCATCGTAGATGAAGAGAAGGGAAGCTTGGAGACCATGCGCCCCTCCCAGAGCCACGCAGGCACGTGAGCTTTCGAAGGCATTACAAGCGGCGCATTCGATTGGGTGTGGACATTCAGTATTCACATACATTCCCACCACTACGTCTACAGGCTGTCCTCGAAGGTTTAAACGGATACCCGTCGGACACGTCAACTTTGCTGGAACCATGACGACGGACGGCGGGAACGGTGCCCACAACGTTTCTCAAGCAGCAGGCAAGACGTCAGGTCCAATAGCCCGTTTTTTCGGGTTGATCCCGCGATACTTTTGTTCTATTCCTGGTCATACCGGGCCGGATTTCTTTGATATTTTTCTAATCTCGCCGTCAACGACCTTGAGCCCTTTGGCGTTGTTTAGCAAAAGAAAAATGGGTATACATTCCACCTTTGCCAGCCACTATTTGACTATTCCTACCCTTGTTGCTTGTTGCCGAGAGGGAAAGGGGAACGTCACTCACTATCCAGACGAGAACGAGTACCTGTCTAGTCTGGACAGCTGACGTTGCGTATCGATGGCGGACCGCTGTTGGGCTGATTTCCTACCTAGACGTTAGAATGTTAAAGGTTCTGGGAAGGGTTCGCTGTTCTCTGGGTCCACTGGAAACAAGCCTATAAATGGTGTTCGTGATCGAGGACGAATGCTTGTAGGGGACGTTTAGCCGTTTGCCACGTTCGACTTCGACGTTGACACCCGCGGATGAGCGGAGACGACGACGAATCAAGACGACGTCTCAATCCTCACGCATTGGGAAGAAGAACCCTGGCAACGTTGCGACTGTGCACATGGTTCGGAGGGGCTATTATTGGGACGGCTCTCAACGGTCCGGAGCAATAGTACCTTTCAAGGGCAGCGCTCCTCGGAGCGGTGGACCGCATCTCGCGATCATGATAGTACTCTCGAATACGATGGTAGAATTCTCGAATACGATGGCGGAATACTCGAAAATCGATGGTAGAATACTCGAATTGACGGCCTAGCTAGCTAGCTACTTCCCGGGCTCCCCCAAGCCGACTAGAACACATATCTGAAGCTAGGGTTCTGCTGGTCCGTCAGATCGTCGAAGCCGTGAATCGTACCCTGCGCCTCATTCCCCTTCTGCTCCCTATCCTTGATCGCGTTCTGCCTCTTGAGGTACCACCTGAGGAAGACGATGACGGCAACCAGCAGCACGTAGCAGCCCATGTGCGTGGCAAAAGCGATAAAGTATCTTGGCTTGTCCCAGTCCAAGAAGACCTGCGGGCCGATGGCATTACCTGTCGCCCACCAGATAAAGTTCATGGATACGGCGATGGAACGCTTCGATTGTCCCGCCACGTTACGAGAGACGAGCGACATGGTAAGATTCTGTGCTGCCCAGAAGGAAAGGACGATGTAATAGGACAGCAACAGGCCGACCTTTTTGGCGAGCGAACCGTCCTTCACAACGGTCATGAGAACAATGGTGCCGATGAATGAGGGAATGATGTACAGGCCCATGATGAAGAGGTTCTGGTTCGTCTTCTTGACGAGCCAAGCGGACGAAAGCAGGATGATGATAATGACGGCGCCAAGGACCATGGCGAGGAGTTGGGTTTGGAGGCGAGTGAAGCCAAAGTCTGTGATGACGAGATTGGCGAACGCGCCGAGACCAGAGGTGGGCAGGGTGGTGGTCAACTGGATGAGGCCGTAGCACCAGCATTGCGGATCGAGAAGGGCCTCTTTGATCTGCTCGGGACGGAATTTGCGGTTCTGGAGGCCGGTCTGGTTGGAGCGGACGCGCTCGATCATCAGGGCTTTGTCTTCTTCGCTGAAGCATTTGGCGCGCATGGGGCTGTCGGGCATCCAGAAGATGACAAACCCGCCCCAGAGCATGGAGAAGAGGCCGTAGGCCATGAAAATGGATTGCCAGGCGTTGAGAGCTCCGCCGGGCTTGATGAGGGTGAAGCAGTAGGCGAGGAGACCGCCAACAATTTGCTGACTGGAGAGAGTCAGGAGATGGCCTTGGGGGCTTGTGGATCGTGACTTACCCTCCATTCATCATGTACCAGTATGTGACGGCATCCGCCTGCTCATTGCGCTTGTACCACATGCCACTGAGGACGACAAAGGCTGGCTGGCAGATGGCTTCGAAGGATCCTAGCAGGGTTCGGACAACGACAAGACCGGTGAAGTTATGCGTGGCAGCATGGCAAGCTGTCATTCATGAGTCTGGGCTTCGAACTGAGCTCGCACAGGACACTTACCTAGAATACCGCCCCAGATGATGATGGCCACCCCCAACGTCTTCGCGATAGGTACTCGAGTGATGAGCCAATTGATGGGATACTCGATGATGAGAATGGCGATGTAGATACAGGTGGTGAGCCACGAGTATTGCTGTCCCACGAGATTGTTATCCTGCTTGATACCCATGATCGAGGCAAAGGACATGGTGCCCTTGTCCAGTGCCTGGAGGAAGTAGGTGAAGATCATGATAGACAAGACGCGTCTGTCAATCATCTTCTTGAGACGCTTGCTCTCCTCCTCCGAGACCTCAACAACCTGGTCTGCGGCAGCATATTTGGCAATCTCGTCATCTACTCGATCGTAGTTGATGTGCTCGCCCTTTTCTGGCAAGTCCGAGAGGACACGCTCGACCTGACTTGGTCGTACCTCCTTATCGTCGGCCATGGTGAAAGATGCTGAGAGGACGAGTATGGGGCCACTTCCCTTGCTTATGGACACTTGAATGGAAGCGCAGATTCCACAGGGTACATTAGAAAGGGATCTCGAACCAACCTTTGATTAAATCGATCAATTTCGGCATGGAAACATGTCCCCAGCTCTGTCCCCAGCATCCCACACCCCGGACCCCGCTCTGCAGCCAGATGCGAGTCAAGGCTCACGGGTCATGTTCGCACGACGATCGTCCGCCGGAGGGGAAGGTGAAGGTCGGCGAGAGGATCTGATGAAGGGTCGGACAGGGAGGGGTTGCAGGAGGAGCGGTTCGCGCGAGTTTGGCGCTGAAATGTCGACAGCAGAGGATCGTCATTCGTGGAAGTTCAAAGCGGATCGACGGAGGACAGGAATCCGGTGTGCTTGGCTACGAGCTTTTCTCCCATTTGGCATGCGCCATCCATGTCGGTGTAGAAACGTCTGCGAGGCGACCTTCGGTAATCGGGAGAAACATGTCCCATTGATGCAGAGGGCAGAGTTGACGCCGGGAGAATGATGAGCAGCGGTGGTAGGTCTTGGGTGTATAGCATAGCGTGACTAAGCGAGCTCTCGCATCGCACATCCCTGAGGGCATCAGTAGGTAACAGACGGCGGCTGGCTAGAGGTCATCAAGGGTCGTGACAACAACTCAAGTCAAGGTAGCAACGTCCCCCCGACAGACTGCACAACATGCCAGCCCAACCACTGCGGGTCCACGACCTCACCTCGGCAGACATCCACAAGCAGATCCAGCTCCTCATCCACAACATCGTCAACATCAAAGACGACTCGGGCCACTTCCTCCTCAAGCTCCCGGACGGCCGCATCATCGACACCAAAGGCTGGAACGACTGGGAATGGACGCACGGAATCGGCCTCTACGGCCTGTGGCAATACTACACGCAGACCGGCGACGCCTCGACCCTCTCCATCATCAAATCCTGGTTCCACGACCGCTTCCTCGAAGGCACCACAAAGAACATCAACACCATGTCCCCCTTTCTCACCCTGGCCTACCTCTACGAACACTCCCGCGACCAGACCTACCTCCCCTGGCTCGACTCGTGGGCCGAATGGGCCATGCACGACCTCCCCCGCACCCCCTACGGCGGCATGCAGCACATGACCTACCTGGGCCCCAACACCAACGAGCTCTGGGACGACACGCTGATGATGACCGTCCTGCCTCTGATCAAGATCGGCCTGCTCCTGGACCGTCCTCACTATGTCGAGGAAGGCAAGCGCCAGTTCCTCCTGCACATCCAGTACCTCTTTGACCCGACCACGGGCCTCTTCTTCCACGGCTGGAAGTTCAACGAGGACCCGCGCGCCCCGGGCGTAGGCCACAATTTCGCCCGCGCCCGCTGGGCAAGGGGCAACTCGTGGCTCACCATCGTCATCCCGGACGTCCTCGACCTGCTGGACCTGCCGCCCCAGGATCATTTCAGGGTCTACCTGATCGACGTGTTGAGGGCGCAGTGCAAGGCGCTGAGGCACCATCAGGATCCCGAGACGGGTTTGTGGCGCACGCTGCTGGACGTGTCGGAGAGCGAGGGTAGTTATGTCGAGACCTCCGCGACGGCCGGGTTCGCGTACGGGATCCTGAAGGCGGTGAGGAAGCGGTATCTGCCCAAGGGGGAAGGGTGGGAGGAGGTGGCGATGAAAGCGGTGCGGGCCGTCTTGGGAAAGATCAGGCAGGAGGATGGGGAGTTGCTGGATGTGAGTTTCGGCACGGGCATGGGCCACGATCTGAAGCATTATATCGATATTGAGAGGACGAGTATGCCGTATGGGCAAGCTATGGGGATGATGGCGCTGGTCGAGTTTCTGAGGGTGTTCATATAGACGGAGCAGTCAATTTGTGGCAGAAGCATAGATTCATGATCGTTCATTCGACAGCCGAGTCCTATCTGACCTCTAGCCGCAAGGCGTCATACTGAATGTATACACTTTCAGGCAAGAGCGCACTTTCATAGTCCGTGGCGTTGAACGGCAGACTTAGAATCAGCTCATTCCTCGCCACCGGCGCAGTGGCTCCATATGTGCCGTTTGTGCTATTGCCGCCGCCAATGAGGAACGACGACGGGAACACATACTTGTGGGCGATGTTGTAGCACGAGACAGAGCTGCGGACGGCGCATGACGACGACTGATTGTAACTGTATTGTATTAGCATGGGCTCGATGATGCATGCGTTCAGGACCTCTCACGGGATGACCCAAGGCTCCACTCCGTTACCATTGACGTCAATCGTCAGGGGCAAGTTCGCCCACGGCTGCGTTACGTTATAGACATCAGTATTTCCAGAAGCAGTCTTTGCACCTGCCAGTTGCACCGTCAAGGTCGCTTCAGTGGACGAAGCGATCTGTTCGGCTGTGAGATCAAATGTGATTGTCCAATTGTTCACATTCCCATCGCCAACGTAGCGTTCGGGTCTCAAAAAGTGCGCCTTCCCACCATATACACTCCAGTGGACATAATTGAGATCCTGGCTTATGTCGCCTTCGCCGACGTGATACGACACGCCGTCTGGGAAATCGGTGGGGAAGTCGTATGCGCCAAAGTAGATTCGAAACTCGGGTGGTGCCAGTGGCGCATCAGTCCTTGCGACTCCATGTCTGTACTCGCCGCTCGACTTGTCAGGTATTCCGATACGCCACAGTTCGGTACCAGCAGACTCGGCTTCCCAGACCAGTTCGGTGGTGGTGGTGGTCTGACCAGCCTCAACGACGATGCCATCTACTTCGAATTGGCCGAAGATACCGTCGGCGTAAATGGTGAGACGGTACGTGTCTGCGACGACCCTGTCAATCTCGACAGTACCGTCTTCACTAATATCGGCCCAGTACTGGTGAGCAGCGTAATCGAAGGCATTGTCCTGATAGTCATAGCCGCTGAGAGACAAGATGGCCACTGGCCTCCCAGCACCTTCAGGTAGTTGGATCTTGGCAGTCCATTTACCACGACCGGATGTTGGGACGTAGTTAGGAACATACTCGGCGATCGAGTCGTAAAAGTCGGCGGCAAAGTCGGGGTTCGAGTATTGCACAGCGTCTTGTCGTAAGGCGTCGAGAGAGCCGCCCTTGTCTCCCTTGTTGAAATAATAATACTGAGGGCCGAAAGTCCGGTCAAACCCGGTCGTAATGTTGGGAACGTTCGCACCATGATGGTTGGACACGAGGTAATTGTATACGATCCCGTCGACCACCAAGTCAGAGTGGGTCGGTCCGCCATAGTAGGTATCTTTGGTGTTGGTGACCATCCATGCACCAAAGGTAGAGTTGTCGTCGCTTGTCGACCCGTCGGAGAACATGCCATGAGCGGTAAGATCCCTCCAGGCGTCCTGAAATGTGTACTTGGTGAAGTAGTCCGACGTGCTGGTCACATAGGGATCATTGGTCCGGTTACCAAGGTACCATGTAGCATCTTGGACGGTCGTCGCAACACCGAGACCTGTAGAGGCAGGATTAGGGCGAGGAGATGGGGCAAAGAAGTCGTCATTGGTGCTGAGATGTGTCCATAAGGCGCTGTTGGGCCTGAAGAGCGTTCGGAACTCTTGCAGGTTACGAAGGAAGGGCGTCGTCTCATTTACATACTGGAGCCGACTAAAGGCGTGCAGACCCGTCTCGCCGTCTCGCAGGAACCAATACTGCTCCATCAGCTGGCCTGTCTGGGGGTAGACATCACTCATGACCACTCCAGCGTATGCTTTGCCACCGCTGTCGGTGCCTTGGACCACCCGAAATTTCGGAGCGATGCTGCCAGGAGTCCAGAAGCCGGAGGGCACGCAATAGCAGTCCATGTTGAGCACTCCATTGACGCCGTCGCCGGTGGCGCCGCCTGGTGTCGGTGGGGTGTATGATCTCGTGCCAAGCAGATTCTGTCCATCCAGGGTGAGGTAATTGATCGCTCCAGTTGTCTTGTTTAAGGCAGTGAATAAACGGTCGTTGGCAATAACAATTTGTGTCGCCGACTCTGTTGCGTTGATGGCTGCACAGGCAGAGCCAACAGTAGCCGACACCAGCAAGAGATGTCGCGCAGGCATCAACATGATAGCCGTATCAAGATGTCTTCGGAAGCAAGCCGAGACTGTGGTAAAGGGAAGGGCAGTAGGTCCAGGATACGTTTCGGTACTTCATGATCTACCAGTGGCCTAGTAACTCACCTAGGGGGGACCCTGCCTACCTCGTCATTCAGACCCGGTCACTCACCTGCCAGATGAAGATCCCTTCCCCCGCCATCTCCACGTGCCAGCACCATGTCTCCAGGAAACCTAGTGTGCTTGACATGCCGGGGAAATGATCTGGGGTTGTGGGACCAAGGGAGTATCGCTGCTTCGCGACATCATCGGCCGGCCGGAGCTGCTTTAGGGGCGATTGAGGATACTCGAGGGCTTGGCTGGACCGAAGCCGACGAGCTTGCGCATGGCTCGGTAGTTTGATATGGCGGCCGAAGAGTGCAGTGCACGTGAAGATGAGAGACAGGTGCGAAGGGTAATTTGGCCGTCTTGGCAAGGTCCAAAGTGGCCCTGTCCCTGTTCATTCAATCTGTTTCGCCTTGGGTGTCCGGTGGGGGGGGGGGGGGGCCCCCGCCCNATGCATGTCGCCGGCGGAGTCCCATCATCGGACAGCAACGTCCCGAGATGCGAAGATCAAGTGTCAATATATACGATTACGACTTGCAAGAGATCCAATGCTCAACCAACCACATGCCTGCCCATGGCGTAGATCATGGCCGACACCCTACCAGACATGGCCTTGATTGCGAGATCTGACGACCCATTGCCATGGCCCACATCTCCTAACTTCCTAACTTATAGCTTCGCATTGCCATTCCCCAGACGCATCCCCGTGACCTGCTCCAGCTCTTTCACCGCGGCTTCGGTCTTCCCAATCACGACCTTGATACCCTTTATTCCAACCTCTCCAGCTCCCTTGAGATTGCTTCCAATGTCGTCCAAAAACACAACATCCTCTCCTTTTAGCGTCTCGCCCGAGCCCAGCACGCCCTTCTCCCTTGCCACTCTTTGACATGCTTCCAGCGTGTAGTCGTACATCCTCCTCTCCGGCTTCCGCCTACCCACATGTGCCGAGGAAACATACAAGTGAAACTGTCCCTTCAGCTCAGCATTGAAGCGCCCCTCGGGCGTGTCTGGGTCGTTGAACTTGTGTCCCTCCGGGAAGATAGTCGTGTTGCTACATGCCGCGACGATGAACTTGCCTTCCTTGTCCGCAATCTGCCGCAAACGTTTGAGCGCAGGATAGATATGCGGGTCCGGGGCCCGTGATGCACCCATCATATCCCAGAACAAGGTCTCGGCGTCAATGTCAGGCACTGGTGGCGTCTGCACAGCGGCTTCCTCTATTGCTTGTGGACCTGACACGGACCGCGTCCTTTGCAGATGGCGGATGTAGTATGACCGCCATAAGGTTGGTGACGATAGGTCAGACTTGAAGAGCTTGAAGAAAGTGGCATCCAGGGGTATCTCGCCCCTTTCGGCTTTTTGCCAGGCCCCGTTGGGAGCGTGTGTCGAGATGGCCGTGTTGATGTATCCTGCGGGAATGGAGTGCACTTTCTCGTACGTGGCGATTGCAGACATGGGGGATATAACCTTGGTTCTTGTTAGCAGGACAGCCTGACTTGTCGTGGCGATAGGAACAGCTATCGAAGCCCTGGTGCACTTACACATACACCTCCGATGTCAAACAAGACGACCTTTGGAGGAGCCATGGCGTAATGCTACACCTCCACCGTTGGCACACTGATCAATCACTCTTCAGTCAGCAAATCAGACCCCTCGCAAGCGAAAGCCTTTGATTTTTGAGCGAATATGTGTATTGTACATGGAGTGGAACGTGAGACAGATAGATGGCGATGACCATGACGGACCATTTAACCTCGGCACAGAAGCTGCCCACCTCATGCTCGTCGAAGGACATCCTTGGTGTGATCATGCTGCTCTACAAGCCTAGCTCTTCACGCGAGTACGACTTTTAGCGGTACTGTAGTCCCAGGTGTACTGCGACTGCCCGCACGTCGCGGGACTGCACAAAGTCGAACCGGCGAAGGCGTGAGAGACCCTATGACGCGAGAGGCGCCACTGGAGCCTCCGATTCACATATCATCACTCCGACGGCGAGGCATCCTTACCACTTGTGACTGTCTGCATCTCCTGCGTCCAGGACAATATGCGTTGGGAGTATGTCTTGTCGTTGCCCGTAGTGGCGGGTCTTGCCCTCCCAACCGCCCTCGATAGTCTCGCTTCTGCGTTTGGAGGAGGCATCCACGTCCTCTCATACGGTAAGCAGATCAGATTGACCGTCTACTAGATTGACAAATGCGCAGACATTCCCACTCAAGAGACGAGCTTCCTATTCCTGGCCTCGCGATGTATGGGGTCAAACAACTCTGCATTGATCCCGGTGCCGTCTATCTCTGACTATCTGGTATGCAGACCCGTCAGACCCTGTCTCTAACAGCTTCGAGTATAGTATATGTGTTGGACACTCACTGAATCTACCAAGCAATTCACCCTGCGACCCGATGCCTGCTTGCAATGCAACGATATCTGGCTGAACGAGAGACGACTTGAGATCAAGTACGGGACAGACGGTGACCGGTCACAGTACCAGCGAATGACCTACATCCCCGCTCTCGACGGCCGCGGCGTCAATCACACGATCCAGATCACCTTCTACAGCAGCAACAACAACATCATTGGCGGCTGGGATCCCTATCACCTCGACAGGCGCTTCGTCGTGCCTAACCCCAACGAACGATTCGAGATTGTCGTCGGTGCTGTCGACGGACGCATGTGCAATTACCCAGACGCCTTTCACTTCAGACTCCTGTTGGACGACCCTCTTCGTCGTCTACACAATCTTGGTCTCGGCATAGAATCCGAAGCACCTGGGGATATCGATTTTACCAGATATAAGAAGTCTTTCGGCCAGAGGACATGGGGGTGTGTGTTCGCGAATACCAAAGCCGTAGTGGGTCTATTAGGGTTGCTGGTCTTACTTTACAAGTACCTCCAGAGACGTCGAGAGTTGCTCGCTAAGGGGCTTTCCCTGAGCGATGCTCAATCGTGGCCAACGAAGAAGGAACGAAAGTCTTGATGTGTATTAGTATGACTCGCGGAGATTGACAGAGATGGCCCTGCGTTACATCTGTTCCACTGACGCACTATTGGCCATCTCTCGGTAGTGACTCTTTTCAGAGCTTTGTCGGTATTGGGTAGCCTTGCCTATGACTGAGGTCAATCACTACCATAGGGCGACTTTGCATAATTGCGATTAGACCATGAGTTCCAAGACCGCACTTGCCGTTCTGCCTACGTTAGTCTAATGGATCGTTCACGATACAGCAAGGTTCAACGACCAAAGGAGCGAGGAGAACCATCTGCTACGGCGAAAAAAAGTCCCTATTCCAAATTTGCGGCGACTCTGTTTTGCTATCAACCGAGCCCTCGAGGACTCGACTGGGAAAAAATCTCGACGCAGACATGGCATCTCCGGACCCGCGGTCCCCTTGCACAACACACTAATAAGTAAACCTCCACCTTGGATCCTCATCGCCCTTCCACTCCCCATGAACCCCCTCGTCCTTGGGCAAAGCATCCCTCCTCCGATTCTCCCCCCTCAGGACGAAGAACAGGGTACTCACGACCACGATATTCCCCACCAGGTACGCGAGTGCCACGCTGTGTCCGACAATATACCTGGGCCCATCGTTGGCCCTGTACAGCTGCGTGCCAATGATGGCACCCAGGTTCCCCACCGTGATCTGCAGCCCGTTGGCAGCCGCCCGCTTCGTCTGGCCGCTGACGTTCATGGCCGGCCAGGACAGGCCGAGAGCCACGGATGGATAGATGCCGGCTGCTGCGAAGAAGGTGCCGAGATAGGAGACGCCAGGGCGGGCCCGCGGGTTGGTGTTGGAGAGGAGGATAATGTAGCCGATGATGGCGATGGAGGAGGAGAAGATGATGAAGACGGCGCGTTTCTTGTAGTGTTCGCTGATCAGGGCGTAGACGATGCACAGGATGGTCGCAAGGGCGTAGGGGGGGATGGTGAGAAGTTGGGCTTCGGCGGCCTGATGGGATTTAGTAGACGGAAAGGGGAGAGTACGTGGGAGTGGAACTCACAGTATAGCCGAGGGCGTTGATGATGCTGGGGAGGAAACTGAAAGGGTTAGGGTTTGCAAATAGGAGCAGATGGTGGGAGACTTACAGAGAAAGGGTATAGAGAGGAAGGGAGAGAGTGTGAAAGACTAGTCCGTAAAGCCAGCACTTGGGATCCTTGAGACACAAGAGCACATTGCCCCAGGTGAAGGCTTCGTTGTTGGTGGCATCGCTGTCGGCTTTGAGGCGAGCTGTGAGATATGACCGCTCGTTCTCGGTCAGAAACTTGGCCTTGGCCGGCCAATGTGGAATGAACCAATATGCCCAGACGCCGATCAGGACGGTAGCCAGTCCTTCTAGGATAAATATCCAGGCCCAGCCGTTCAAACCTCCAACTCCTCTCATATGGGCGATGGCCCAGGCCAGGATACCACCAAACGCACCAGCGAGGGACGCGGCACTGAAGAACAGTGCAATTCTAGCTTGTCTTTCGTCGCGCTTGTACCTGAAGGATGTCAGACTTGAATCTTTGATGCGATCGCTGTGAGTATGAATTCTCGCAAGGCGATAAACAATCGATGCGTGCAGGGGACGACGTACCACATGCTGAGAAGATAGACTACCCCTGGGAACAGCCCTCCTTCCGCGATACCCAACGCCGTACGAACAATGAAGAAGCCCGTCATGTTTTTCGTCAGACCCTGGAGGGTCGTGACAATACCCCAGACCACAGTGATGCTGGGCAACCAAAGCTTAGGACCGATGCGTTTAAGGATCACATTCCAGATGACTTCAAACGTGACATAGCCGACGAAGAAGAGGGTGAGACCAGTGAGGTACTGATTGCCCGTGATGCCAAGATCCTTCTGCAGACCTTCGAGGCGGGCATTGGCGACGTTTGCTCGGTCCAGGAAGGAAAGCAGGTAGAGAATCGTGACGCCAGGGATAAGCTTGAGATCGATCTTGCGCACCAGAGCCTTGTCCGTCAAGCCCCAGAGCGATGCGTCAGGTGCCTCGCCCAAGATGCCATCAGTCCCAGCAAGTTCTTTCTCGGGCAGAGGCGACGCGTTGGAGGGCGTTCTCTCTGCGTCTGACATGGTTTTTTGAGATAGCCGTCAGTTGCAGATGCAGGACGGGGTGTCTCGCAGGCGCACCATCGGCAATGTATAGTACGACCAATCTCTCAGAAGCGAATTGACTTTTCGAAAGGAGATGAATCAGTTTACCTTCACCCCCACGTGAGACTCCCCAAGGAGGTGCAGCAGAGGGACGCCATACCATGCCGCCATCTGACGTCTTCCCACGTCTACACCCGCGCACGGTCTGGCCGAACGCCCATACAGCGACCGTCACGCAGCGAGCGTCTCGATGCATGCGACCAGGCGATGTGAACGTGTGTCATAGGGTCCTCGTAGGGTCCTCATAGGCTGGGAGCAAGAGAGGTGAGTGGTCGTTGTGGAGAGGCTCAAAATCACACCATCGACCCTTGAACGTCGTGATCGCGCTACCGCCCCTTGTAGCAAACCTTAGGCCGACCTCTGCTCCTTCTTGAGGAAGTTGTTAGTCGGGGTTAGTACAAATGAGATCGATTCCAATGGCATCTCCTCTGCATCCTTGAGGCTCAACGTATCGGTCTGAATCGACGAGGGGGGTTCCGCCAATGTCGTGCAACATTCCTCAATTTACGATGAAAATATATCGCACATCGCACTTCGCTTCTCGCTCCGCTGTCAACGCATGCGACAAGACATACCAAGACAGGAAAAGCATTGTCCAAGTTTGGTGGTTGTCGATGGCGAATTTGCTTAGCGAAGACAAGCGTTGCTTCTGTATCGGGCCATTCCCGTCGTGATACTGTATCGCCCGGAACCCCGGTACAGGAGTCGTTCGAGACCAATCAAGACCACGTGCGGCATGATAGAACATAGAACACACTTGCAGTCCGCGCAAGTTATGCACATTAAAGTCCTCGGGCGTCCCATAGACTGGGTCGTGGTCTGCCTACCAACGGAATGCACGGGGATGGAAGCGTTCAGTTTGCAATTGCTAACATGCTATTGTAACACGAAAGTTTCTCGGTGTAGGCTCTTCCGGCTCTTGTCAGCCCCCAACTCTACGATCCATCATTGCCCGTGCCATGCAACATCATATCATTACACCTTAACTTGCTTCCCGCTTCCGCTCCGACTCATTCCACTCCCGTACCCACTATCCTCTGCTTCGTCCTTCCACCCACCAGCTCTCTTCGCAGTCCGAACGCACTGCTTGATCACCATGCCCTTCTCCTTATTGCTCAGCCCGCTGTTTCTGCCAGCCCGGGTACCGACCCATACCCTCAGATTGCCAGCTAGTCGTTCTAGTCCCATCTTCCCGTTTGTCATCTCGTCGGTGCGTCCGCCGAAAATCTCAAGAGTCTTGTACGCCGCGATGGCGGTCAAGAGAGTGAAGCCTTTGGACGAGATGGCAACGTTATCAAGTGCAGCAGAAGCATGATCCTTGGCGGCCTGTGAGCTCTTGTCATCGACCAGGCTCAGTAACTTTGCCAGCGTGAGCGCGGTACGGACTTCAGGTGTCAGTGGGACGTGATGGACCACGTTGAGGTGGCCAGTTGTGGATGAGTGACCAAGCATCGGGCTCGCGAGAGGAGCATGAGGCATGCTTTCCAGCGCGGCGGCGATGGTCGCCTCGCGAGACTCGTCTTGTAGAACTGACTTTGCTACAAGAGCACGTGTGAGCGTCGAAGACGCCGGCGGAGCTGTAGAGGCGGCAAGGTCGGTCAAATATTTGACATCGTTGACAGTATCGTCGGTGGCTTTGTGGACCGAGAGCGCAAGGCCCTCATCGATGACAATATTGCTGAACCAAGCGGCCACAGCATCAAGAGGAGACCTGATGGCGGGGTCGTGGACCACAGTGTCGAGCGTCACACTTGCTTGGGTCTTCTCTGCCGAGGGTCGGTTCCATGCTAGGTTGTATGCTCGTTGAATCATGTCGTCCGTGAGTACCTCATCACACTCGAGCTCGATCAGCTTCGCAAGATGGTCTGGTAGCAGCTCGATGGTGTGATTCAGTTCATCGACCTTACTGGCACTTCCAGCGACCAGAGCTCGCTGCTGATTCCGTGCGGAATCCCAATAGATCCTTGCGACGCGAGCAGTAAAGTCCTTGAACATGAACAGGTTGCCATACCCTGCATTGGCCAGCTCCCAGAAGAAGATGCGGAAGTGCACAGCCTTCTGCATGAGTCGAATAGGCGAATCTGGCAATGTGCCGGAAGCCATGAGAGTAAGAAGAAGACGATAGTAGCTAACTTCGACATCGCCGCCAGCCAATTGAGCATCAATGGCAATGTCCCACGCCTTGATCCGAGCAGCCTCGTCATCCTTTGTCATACCAAGGAACTCCGCATACCGGTCGAATCCGATGATACGACGGAGACTAAGCTCAATGATACGGACCGTTACCAGTACTACCTCAATCAGGAAGTGTCGAGGCGTCCACACGCTTTGAATCGCTGTTTGCCATGCCTTGCGCTTGACCTCGACCGAAACTGCGAGGGAAGGCGCTGTAGTGAGTGTGATCTGAGGGATCGATGTTGCCTTCTTCCTAGTCCTCCGTTGGAACAGTGGCAGGATGAGGTACACCACGGCAGTCAACAGTAGTGAGATCTTCAGGAGTGGCAGCGCAGTCTGCGATGCTGACACGGCGGAGAGACCGGATTGCTCTCCGAATGCACCTCGTTTGACGAAATGTACCGGGGCAGCGAAGAGTCCACGACTGGAGGAAGACTGGCCGCCATGCTCGTGTTCGGCGAAGCCTTCTATAACCATCAGACCAGCCATTGACCCTACCATCAGCTTGCCCATGATACCAGAGCCTCCATTGCCGTTGACGTAGCGGGTCTTGGAATCGTCCTCATCAGGCTGGCTGTCAAAAGTTGGCATTTGTTGTTGTAGAGCGTTGCGTTGACGCAGCTGCTCTGAGGACTGAAGCATCGGAGAGTTGAATGCTACACCATGCGCCAGCTGTGGCCTTGAGCGACCCAAGGCGGGGCTGCCACTATTACCTGACGCTGACGAATTACGAGCAAAAGTCTGTTCTACTGCAGCTAGGCGGCTCTTCATCGCTGCCATCTCGTCGGCGAGGGTCTTGTTACGCTTCTCCAAATGCTTGATGTATTCTGTTGCCTTCGCCATGATGGTGGACTTGTTGAGCTTGTGCGCAGGGGCCAGACCGTCCAACTCTTCCGAGTCGTCCTCCTCTCCGTTCGGCTTCGCCATGGCGCGGAGGCTGGGGACGCTGTCTCGCAGCTCTAGGATCTTGTCGTTGAGATTATTCCTATATCGCTTCTCGATTACGTTATGCGAGGTTTTTTTGACGGGAGGCTCGCCTTCTCCGCTTCCAGTACCCTCTTTGGTGGCCATTTCTGATTTGCGCTTTCGACCAGCCTTTTTCTTCGGAGGTTGCGCAGGTTGCGGCGACAGGGAAGATGCGGAAGAGTGGGTTTGCATATGCGATGCCGGGCTTGGCAGGTGGCTGTCTATTGGGCTAGTGGTAGTCGGAGAGTTGGACTTTCGACGTGCAACGTCTGTTGTCAGAAATGTGTTCGGCTTGACCGGTTGCGAGGGCACTTCTGTAGATGGCCACGGCAGAGTTTCAAGACGTTTGTTTGTATCGTTTTCAAGACCATCTAAGAGAGGTGGTATAGGAGCTTCATTGCCAAAGATGAAGGGGTCTACCGTCTGCCCGTGTGTAGAGAAATTCAGCGCCGACGAGTCGAGACCGGAGGAGAAGTCAGTGAATGAAGAGTCGTCGACGATAAGTGGAGGTGCCAACGTAGCATTTCCATCTAGCCATGGAAGTCCATCGACGGTAGTCGAGTCGTGTGAAGGAGAGTCAGTAGAGTCCTTGCTGGAGTTGTCCGGCGACAGAGACTCATGTGATGGATCCCAGCGAAGCCAGTCTTCCCAATCGTCCGGATTACTCAGTACACCTGTATCCATGAGATCAGGCATGTCCTCGGGATTCTGCGACCAAGATTCCATGTTTTTGCCGACTTAGCAAGCCCTCTCTGCTCGTCGATGCGGAGAGTGGCGGGACGCCAGACGCGTTCCGAGGTCTGATCGACAATGGCAGCAGTGTCGGAAGTTACTCCGCCCAAGAACAAAACATGCAGAGTTCTCGCGTAGTACTGTAGCAGAGGCGAGCACCTCTCGTTATGTCGTACTGAACAAAAGCCTATTGAGTGCGAAAGGGATTGGCGTAGTCCTAGTCCTTTGGTCTTGTCATTGGCGAAGTTGCGGTCGAGGGGTCGGAGGGTAGAAACGAGACATGCCAAGAATTGCAATTATCAGACCACCTCTCGAATCGGCGCGCCCTGCAAAGCCACAACTACCAGAAAACGCGGGCAAAGCCACACATGCTGATGAGTCTCTCGGACAAGAGAAGTGCCGGTCCGTGCGTTGTCTTCACTCGACCGTGCGCTTCACGAACCTCGAGATGCTCGTCCCAAACACTCGCAAGCACACAGCGCTACCTCAGGCAGCGACACAAATGTGAGATCGTCAAACGATGCTGACATGCGCTCTCGGGTTGCTTGAGCCAGACGGGACCGGACTTGAGCATCGACTGGTCTCTCTTTGCACACCTCACTCGCAACGCAGATCGACCGCACTTTGTATCAAGATCGACTGTATCAATCCCGTCAAGTTCATGCTCCTAGTCACGCTCGAAGCGGCGCTTTGTTCCGTGTCTTCGCCCAGCTACCGGGTCCACTCGATTCCCAGCCGTGCTCGGCAAGTTTCTCAAACCCCCCGTCAAGCATCGTTCTGATAGAATCAATGGTGTAATCACCCGTACTGAACTCACACACACGACTGTCGTGTCCAAACAAGCTTGCCTGTTGAAGTATCCGCTGGTATATCTGCTCGATTTCTCTCCAGCAATCCACCAAATCCGCCATGCCTAGTACCTTCGCATCATCGAGAATCTCCATGTTTGGCGCTGGTGAGAAGTGAAAGTGGAGTTGCTTGTAATGCGAAAGCGACAAGAGCTGTAGCTCGTCAAGGTGTGTGTTAAACGGGAAAAGGCAATGCAAGCTGAATGACTCGAGGCATTCGCTTCGAGGCAGACACAAGCCTGCAAGTATCGTTGGGGGGTTTCGATGGAAGTATTCGTACTGGCCGTATGCTTGTAGCATTGAGCCCTCCCTGAGGGCTATGCTCTTCCAAGGACGGGCGTTGAAGAGGTACTCGGTGTCCCATGCTGTATTGATCTGATCAGATGGCCGCACCCCGAGCCGTCGACCGACATCTCGAGTCAGCTCTAACTTCTGGATTCTCATGTCGCCGAACGTCCAAGCATCCCGCATGTCCGGGACCGTGGTGGTCAGCCACCCCAGAATCTCGACAGGTGCGATAATAGCTAGTGCAGCTGGATCAAGCACGTCGAACAAGCGACGCCAGAAGTCGTGCATCGTGATGATGTCGGTGGAGTGCTTCGCTGGATTTCGCATGGCCTGTGGTCCTGCCGATACGCTCGGATCAATCTCCAAGGTCAGACTCTCAACAAGACCACCCCTGTTGTCCTTCTTCGTCGCGATGCACTTGGGCAGCTCCGATAGCCGAGCTGCAACTTCCTTCATGGCATTCCGGAAGAGCGTAGAACTGGACAGATTTCTTTGACCTTCGCGCCGCATGCGAATGACCAGTCGAGTGAAAAGACTTGGGCTCGTGAGCTTCCGCCATTGCTTGTTGGTACTTGATAGAGCTTTTAGGGGCGTATCCTCCAAGTTAGATGCCAGCTGCGTGTACGATGGGACTTGGAGTATTCCACGATGTACTTCTGGACGAGGAGCGTGTGCGAGATGCTTTACAATTACAAGTTGAAGCTCTGTAGGTATATCATCCATGGCTGTTTGTGTAATAATTTTGCCGTATCAGCCGGCCCCTAGGGGATCCATGCTATATAACGAAGTACGCTGTACGACAAGTAGCAATTAGATTCGTCTGGGCCGACATCACAAGCATGTGTCAGATTTTCTCTAGTCCCGCCTTGACATCTTGTTGATAGATGGTGAGCAGAAGGTAGTCAGAATGGTGGTCCGCCCGATTGGGCAATGATCGGCACTCCTCAAAAAGCTTCCCGAAGCTCCACAGCAAAGTGCGACAGCGAGCCAAAAATTATCCTCGATACGACTCTTAGCAGAACTGCGACATTCCGCTACCAGCATCCCTCCAGAGTATCGAACACACAACCACGTAACGTTCATCCCGCAGCTGTCCGTCTAATTACACAATGTCGAAAGAAAAATCCGACAAGAAAGAGCGCAAGGAGAAGAAGTCCAAGACCAGCGAAGACGGCGTGAAGAAAGAGAAGAAGGAGAAGAAAGAGAAGCGCAAATCTCTCGAAGCAACTACGGCGACATTGAACGCAATCGAAGAGGCCTCACCAGGCGCTGTTGCGGTGGACGCGGACGGAGACGTGATTGTAGATGTACAAAGCACAGCCGTGGTAGAGGGCACTCCCCTCGCCGCCCTAGTGCCATTCGCGAACCCACTCGCGGACGACAAGAACGGGAAGAAGGTGCTCAAGACCGTCAAGAAAGGTACGTTTGACTTTTCCCAATCCACCCACCTGGATTAAGGGTCGCCGCCAGAGGCATCTGGGAAAATCCAAAGACTGACTCTTCTCTCTCCCAGCTGCGAAAGCCAAATGCCTCAAACGCGGCGTCAAGGAGGTCGTCAAGGCGGTACGTAAAACGCCCCCGGGCCAGCCGTCGGCCGTGACTGCTCTGCCACCTGGAATCGTGGTTCTGGCCGCCGACATCTCGCCCATGGACGTTATTTCGCATATCCCGGTCCTGTGCGAGGATCACAATATTCCGTACGTCTTCTTGACGAGTCGGGCCGAGTTGGGTGCCGCGGGGAGCACGAAAAGGCCGACGAGCGTGGTCATGGTGACGCCCAAGGTGGGAGGGGCGAAGAAGGTGGAGGAGGATCCGGAGTGGACTGAGGCGTATGGGGAGTTTAACAAGTTGGTGGTCAAGTTGGGTCAGTATGTCAAGGTATGAGGAGGGCGGACGGGGCGCCAGTCTGCTATTTCAGCATGTCGATGAGAAGCTGGTGACTGTCTACTTGAGGGCATTGTAGGGCGTTCGGGGATAGGCATCACAAGGTGCCACGGTATACGAGAGGAACAGATGTGCGATTTTGATGCCAGGCTACCTAGGGTATTTCCGAGATCTGAAAGAGATCTACAAACCGAAATAAAGTCACCAAATTCCCGACTCAACGGTTCAAAGCGCAAGGAGAGCTAGTCGCATGATAGGTATGATCCAAAGACGCTGCGGCCTTCCATCGTGACGTCGTTACAAAAACCCCCTTCTACTTTACGACGAGGTTTTCGAATGTCCATTCACCGGTTCTTCAACCTTCATCTTCTCCAGAAGTCCTCTGATTCCCTCGGCCCCTTCCCGTCCTTGTTCCATCTCATCCAGCAGGGCCAGTGCTCGTATGGTCAGACCCCTCAGGATCTTCCTCGTATATGCAAAGCTTCCCGTCTGTTCCATGTAAGCCATTGCATAGCGCTTGACTTCTTCATCTCTCGTCTTCTGTTTCAAGATATTGATAAGGACGAGGTTCTCGGGTTCTGTCCGTATGCCATGTATGACCGGAAAGCTGAATTTGCCTTCGGTCAGGTCTTCACAGAGGCCCTTGTTGGCGGTATACGTGTCGTCGCTGAGGTTCTTGTAGTCGTCCAAGATCTGGAAGATGAGACCAATGCTGTTCACAAGCGGCACGCAATCAATCTGTGTCTGGCTCTCGGCTTGCATCAGTTTGACTGCCAGCCGGAATAGGCCCCCCGTTTTGTTACCGACCATCTCCAGGTAGTCGTCTTCGCTCGGGCATGTCAGGGTGTCCCTCCAGAAGAGATCCATGCCCTGGCCCCGATGGAGGTTGAGCAGCTCCTCCGTGTAGATCTGTATGAGGGTAGGATTGTTAAGCTTCAGCAGCTCTTGCAGTGCGACAAAGTAGACGTAGTTGGCAGAGTTAATGGTCTGAGCTGTACCGAATATGCTGTGCGCAACAGGTACGCCCCGTCGCAGCAGCGAATTGTCTTCCACGTCATCTACAAGCAACGAAGCAGTGTGCAGCATGCCAACGACCTTTGTGATGATGGCGAGCGAGTGCTCCGGCACCTTGAGCCACACATTGAACGAGGCGATCAATTGTGATCGGATATCTTTCCCTGGATGTCCAAGCATGTAGTCGTACGGTCCAAGCAGGATCTTCTCTTTCTCACGCGACCACAGTGCTGGCTGTCGGAGGATCTCGTTTGCTTGCGCCGCGTCGGTCGGAGATAGTGGACTACTGATCGGTGTGCTTACTCGCCGTGACTTCTTCTGCGATATCCACTCTTCCTCTGTCATGGCCGGTCGAGAGATGCGTTGTGTTGAATTGGCTATAGCCGCGCCGTTGACAGCATTGCACGAGCTGGTTCTAGGAGGGATCGCACCAGGCATAGCATCGGATGCCATTCTGGAAGCAAGAGGGGCGTGCTCACGCAATTTAGATCAAGCTTGATCTTTCGGGTTGCGGCGTCGGGGAATGGGCATGGAGCTGGAACCCAGAACCCTAGAGTCATGCGACAAGGGTATTCATGACTGCGCCGCAGCTTGTCGTCAGAGGGGTCAGAAGTGGGAGCCTGGAGGAGGAGGAGTGGTGACTAAGGATGGAGGATCAAGCTGAGGGCTGAGGGTCAGCAGCAAGGCACAAGATGCTTGTGCGTCAAATGTAATACCTCATGACATGTGATGGAGAAGCGGTTGAAACTTGGCGCATGCGCCCGCTCCGAAGCTTCGCTGCCCGGTTGGTCGCGGCAAACGCAGCCAATGGATGGGAGGAGAGCTTACACAATCGTCGACGATGCTCGAGACATCATTACACGTAGATACATTGATGTCACAACTGCACCGCATTTTTGGGCGAAGAAGACCTGATTGCTGTTAGTGGTGATTCCTCCCAAGGCGTGCATCCTCGATATAAGATCAGATCAGAGTGTTGATCTGTTTGTTTGTGAGGGGAAGATCTGCCTGCGGAATATCGCACCTCAAGCTGACGAGTACGGCCAATGGCAGCGATGAGATCAGTCAGATGCAGAGGGGTCCATCGACGGTCGTGACAGGATCCTAACATTCCCCGGACAGAGCGATGAGACTAGCAGCCAGATCAAGACGGTGTATGCAGCTAAGTGATAGTATCGTTGTCAAAACAGCCACAGGGCGATGAGTGTTCGCGGAACTTGGTGCAGTCGTTCGTCGGGATCTGCTGGAGCCGCACTCGTCTCCCCGACAACACCTTCGTTTCCACATTTGCCCAACGTCCAGAATCAACTCTAGATGCCCAATCCGAACTTTGTCCAAAGAGTTTCGTCTTTCCATCACTTCTTCCCTTTTCGTCTTCATAGGTATGGGTTCTGGCGTTTAATCTGCTTGAATATGAGGATAGTCCGCGGCATCAACTTCAACTTCGACCGCCATGGAATCCCTTCTATCCCTTTCGTTTGACAACATCTCATCACGCGATATCAATAAGATCCGGAAAGGACTCCGCCAAATCGAGGGACTGTTGGCGCAGATATGTCTGGCGGAAGAGAAGGGAAATAAGAAAGCGAAAAAGCAGAAGCCGGGAAGAGAGTCACCATCGGGATGCTCGTTGAGCCAAGTGGCTGCCGATCCAGCGTTTCGAGAGTTCTTTAGATTACAAGAGGGATTCGAAGGCAATGGTGAGAGCTCGTGCTCCGTTTATTGCGCTTGCATGAGCTGACGTCGACAGTGGCTTCACGACTCGTTGGATGTCTCGAGAGATTGTTGGGCATGCCAAACTGTGAGTACTGACACGATTCAGCGAGGGGCAGAGACGCTCACATGTGGCAGATGATCACACCAACGTCGTCATCGTATCAGCTCTTGACCTTCTCCAAGGAGTGCTATTATTGCACCCGCCGTCGAGAAGCCTGTTTCGACAAGAAATCCACATGAACGTCGTGCTAGACCTTCTCGACGCCGCTAATCCACCAGCGGTGCAGTCACAAGCGCTCCTCGTTCTCGTCTCAGCACTGCTAGCCAACCCTGATAATACGCGGACGTTTGAGAACATGGATGGACTCATGACCGTTGCCAGCTTATTCAAGTCGCGCGTAACCACCAAGGAGGTCAAGCTGAAGGCGGTCGAGTTCTTCTATTTCTATCTGATGCCTGAATCAGCCCCGAGGGCTGCAAAGGGGTCCCAAAACAGTGGATCATCCATGGGATCGGCGGACGGCAAACCATCAAAGACTAAAACAACGGACGAGAAACAGCAGATGCTAGGCAAGTACATGAGCAATGTTGCCGAGCTGGTAGAGGATTTGCAGGAGGCTGCGCCCTTCGAGATACCATGTTGCTAAAGTCCCACCTGCATCACAAAGGTTTCGCTTTTATTGGAGTTATTCAGAGCTGACATGGGCATGGCGTTCAGCTGAGGGTCAAGGGATACCATACCATACATATGCTTGTCACAAGGTCATTGCCGGAGTCGGGACCAGGGGTTCAGTCGGTAGCAGAGCCTCATGAGACATGACAGTTGCCGGCACTGCCCCATCAATGCAAACTTCCTCACCGCTGTCTTGCCACATACATTTCCAGGTGATTGGTTACTAAAGGGTTAGGCTGGATTTTTGACCTCGGGATACCACTACGTGGGACCTCGAAGTGCAATTGGACACTTCCAGCGTCCCCTCGGTTGTCAAATGAAACGTGTCTGGCGAACCGACGTGGGTGGCACTGCCACGCTCTCCCTGTGTAGTAGAACCTGCCTTGCGGCGGTTTGGCGAGTGATCAAGGAGCTGTGGTGGAGGGCCAGAGTGCTTGCAGCTGCGTGGTCTGTGCACATCTGTAAGCGCCGTGCCACCGAAGCTCCCCATCCTCTCAGCTTCAATCTTTCTTCCATCCAGCTGCAAGCTAGGCGCTCTGTTGATTCTCATCGTCCATGACGGTGTGTCGGCGCGTACTAGCAAGCCAGTACACCATGTACCACCGACCCAAATACTTCCACGGTCTGTATCAATCGCGCTTTTACCTTTGCTCTTGTCTTGACAGTCTCATTGCTGTTTCATCTCCTTTCAATTCTGCATATCGCTTTCCGCTGGACGGAGCGACTTACTTCGTTTCTCTACTTGCCTCTTCTTGTCAATTAATTCTAATAGGAGTTGTTTCCTTGCAGCGAGCGGGGTCTTGGGTCATGAGGAATGTCTGTATGAATACGGTCAGTGCTACAAGGCCTCTCCTGTCTTCTCTTGTGGCTGACGACGGCCTAGCAGTAACGATCGATCGATATGTCTATACTATTACCATTCCGTCGATCTCTGACGATACCCGTGAGGTCACGAAACTGCAAAAGGGATGATGCCTCTTTGCCGAAGCGCCTGGACGACGTTGTACCGACATGCGCCGAGCCTTGCGTCAATTCGTATATCAATCAATTCTGGGTGCCACAGCAATGTTCAAACTCAACCGATTTTGGATGTCTATGCAGTCGCTACAGCGCGACAGGCTATACACTTGGCGAGATCGCTCTGGCCTGCGTCTCTAGTAGTTGCCAACAGTCAGAACCGGCTCAAATCTCCCAGCTGTATAACGTGTGTGACCGTCAACCTGTTGCAGTGACAGCAACTCACACGGTACTCACCGTCCTCGTCTCACCTACACCCACATCATCGATGGCTATTTCATCAACGAAATCATTCCCTCAGAACACAGCTTCCACCTCCTCCACATCTGCCTCGCAATCATCAAGTTTTAGTACACTTATCGCAAGCTCCACGAGCGGACGCGAGATACCGATCATAACCAGCATTGCGGCTTCACCCACTGCAAGTTCCACACCAAGTCCGAAGACTGGGACCCATTTGACAAGCGCGCAAGCGGTTGGCATTACCGTAGGCGCTTTTGGTGGTATTGGACTGGCCGTAGCCCTTATCTTCTGTTGCATATGTCTGAGACGGAGAAAAGCGAAACGAGAGGACGAGAAGAAGAAGGAACACAAGAAACGCCACTCTTACGATTTCGCCTGTGCCACCAGCCCCCGGACTTCTCCATTTCAAAGTCGACCTGAAGACCTCAGAGGGCATTTGGGCGGATCCCATGAGCGCAGGGCGGAGCTTGAGAGCCTTTCTGATCGCAGTAGCAGGGGGGTGACGCAATGGCTTGTGCCAGGAGGGAGGACGAATCCCAATCATAACAGAAACATCTCGCCAGCAAGCTTCAAGAGTGATCGGACAGTCTCACAGTTGCTGCCAGATAAGCCAGAAACGAGCCCAGTTGTGGGATTGAGATCCACAGACGGTAAACCTAGTCAGAGGCCCTTTAGTACCCAGACACAGGGCACCGTGTTCGAAGAAGATCGTACACCCTGGAGTCCTGGACTCCAGAAGCCAGCGCCGATCCAGCTAAATTTCGATTTCAATCGTCATGTCAATACACAACAGATGTCGCAGCCATCACATTTCTTTCCGCCCATACCTCGGCGGAGATCCAACCACAGCGCAAAAAGCATAGCCCTATCACTTACCATACCAAAGAAAACACCGTTGGAAAGACAAATAGCCGAAGAGCTCGACACATCGAAAGAGGTGACCACGGACCCGCTTTCGTCTTCTGCACCATACCCAACACCACGATCCGCGAACCCGACTCAGGCTTTGTCGGCTGGCAGCGGAGTGAGCTATTTGCCATCATACTATACGTCAAAAGACAGCAGGACACCCGTCATTCCCCTCAAAAGCCCTTCCCGACCGCGCGTAGCACAACAACAATTTCGCAGTCCCCCCCCTTCGAAGCCTCTGCCCAAAGTTCCGATGCCAACACGACGACCCTCGCGAGCCTCGGAAACATCCTTCGAATCTGTTGATCCGAATGAAGTCACACCTGAAGATGAACTCGACCGCCGCCTCAGTCCCAACAACGCTTCACCCATCTCCGGCCTGCGCTACCCCAAGATCCCCCGCTCTGCGAACCAAGCGATCCCCCGCTCCCCTCCCACCTCTCCGTTCAAACGCACACCGCCGAGCGGGACCTATCCCCCGTCCAATACCGAGACACTCGCGTCCAAGCGCCGAGGTACCGAAGCAGCGACCGAGATGCAACGCAGACTAGGTCTCGCTGATGCGTTCCAGCCGACGTCCCCGCCATCGGCGACCAGGCAGAACCGTGACAGTTTTCTGTCGTACGAGACACCGGCGAAGAAGACGCGCCCGGCGATGGGGGGCGCGTTCGTCACACCGCCGCCTAGAAAGTCGAGCGTGGGGTACAGGGAGAGGCCGCGATTAAGTGTGTTTCCGAACACGACGCCCACGCCACCGAGAGGGAGGGGCGGAGGGATGGTGGTGGAGAGGGGACCGAAATTAACGCCTACGAAGAGGGGGAACGAGTTTTTCATTGATGTTGGTTCGCCGTGAAGGAGGTGCGAGGGGGTTCTGAAGGCGCTGGAAAGGAAAGATGGATTACGTGATTTCTTGTATACAGGCTTTTATGATACTCCTCGTTTCAGAACCCAGAACTTCCCTGCAGACAGGCCATGAGTGTTGTAGACACTGGACCACTTGCAGTCCTTGTGGTTCCCTTGGCTTTGTTGGATGGACCGTCTACAGAACCGGCGCGACTATGCGCTCGATCGTTCAGCAATCAGCTATCATTGCTAGCCAGAAGCTGCTTCAATCACTTTGCAAGACGACTGCAGAGGGGCTGCCATGACGACCTACCTTGGAGGCCGAGATCGGAAACAGCCGGGCGAGATAGCTGAGGCGACGGAAAGCTGGTCGAGAACTGGAGGCGCAGATGGGACGGTAGTCCTTGGAAGTGCAATATCTGCACGCTTCCCTTTGCAAGAGAGGATACTTTCACCGTCATTTGGCTGTTCCGACACCCGGTAGTTGTATTTAGGCGCCTGCAATGTGATTAGCCGCACAGAAAAACCGGCTCGGCCTGGAGCGGTGTCGGCGAATGGCACACGCACCGGATCAAACATTGCGAGGGTCTCATCAAGTCACACATCAGGCGGCGATACGATAAGGGGAGAGTTTCGTAAGGGTCTAGGATTTCACACGGACGTTCTGACCCTTGCGTTCCGTGTGGGAGGTTGAATCGGCCATTGATGGCACAATCTTGAGAGGCCCAAGGAGGGGCAGCGCAAAGCTCCGGATGCCCCGCCATTGGGCTCGCTACACGTTGTCGGCAATCGAAGAGACACCAAATGCCTAGCACCACACGATATGGCCACTGAAGACCGCTGGAGTGGCAGACAGTTGTGCTAGGTGAAACGGGAAAATCATTGGAACTGGTAGCATCAAGAAGTAAAAATCCGAGTCGCGCATGCACAAATCGCAAAACTGCGCGAGTATCTCTTGTCCGGTGGGGTGAGCCTTGACATCAGTTGCGTAGTAAGCAAAGAAAGCTCAACCATTCCAATCACCGTCATTCTGCAGTCGTCAGACACCGTCACAAATCTTTTTCCTCTTCACATCCCAGAGCTCCAATTGACACACAACTGCAATCATGGGGTACACAGACGTCGATGAGAAGTGTATCAACACGATCCGCGTCCTTGCGGTATGCATCCCTTCCCCTCTGCCCCACTCTCGCTCGTCCCTGCTGTTGCTGCATCGAGAAACAAACGCCCCCGCCCAGCACGTAGCTGACCCGTCGTTTCACAGGTCGATGCGACATTCGCTGCCAACAGTGGCCACCCAGGTGGTCAGTACTAGCTCCATGCCTCAGACGAGTGCACAGAGACTGACCCGCAACAGCGCCCATGGGCATGGCCCCCATCTCCCATGTTCTTTTCAACAAGTTCATGAAGTTCAACCCAAAGAACCCGGGCTGGATCAACAGGGATCGTTTCGTACTCTCGTAAGCAGAATTTCCCATGTCGCCTTGACAGCGATAGCCACATGACAAGATGGCCATCAAAGGGCCCACAGTCTCAGGACTGGACACAATGGATGGACAAAACACGGTCAAGACGGGACAGACAAAGGACGACGGTTAACGGGATCACTACAGGAACGGTCACGGATGCATGCTGCAATATGCCTTGCTCCATCTTTTCGGCTATGCTCTCACGATTGAGGACCTAAAGAACTTCCGTGTACGTCCGAAATCATGCGACATGCATTTGCTTAGCAAGATGCTGATAAGACTGTAGCAAGTTGACAGCATTACACCTGGCCATCCCGAGTGCCACGATACCCCCGGTATTGAGGTCACGACAGGACCCCTCGGGCAAGGCTTCTCCAACGCTGTTGGTCTCGCCATCGCTCAGGCGCATACTGCTGCCGTGTACAACAAGCCAGGCTTCGACCTGATCAACAACTACACATACACGTTCTTTGGTGATGGATGTGCCATGGAGGGCATTGCTTCCGAGGCCGCAAGCATGGCCGGTCACCTGCAGCTTGGCAATCTCATCGCCATCTACGACGATAACCACATCTCCATCGGTAAGCTGCCACTAATCCAAGTACAAGCGAAAATCTTACACAATCTTCAGATGGCGATACCAAGTGCGCTTTCACTGAGGATGTCATGAAGCGATTCGAGGCCTATGGCTGGCACACTCAGTGGGTCAAGGAAGGAGACTCTGACCTTGAGGGCATGGAGGCCGCTATCAAGAAGGCGCAAGAGGTCAAGGACAAGCCATCGGTCATCAAGCTTACCACCACCATCGGCTTCGGCTCCAAGCTCCAGGGTACTGGTGGCGTCCACGGCAACCCTCTCAAGGAGGACGATTGCAAGGCCGTCAAGAGCAAATTCGGCTTTAACCCAGACAAGGCTTTCGACGTTCCACAGGAAGTGTACGACTTCTACCACAAGACTGCCTCGAACGGCGCCGCCGCCGAAATCGAATGGAACGAGCTGTTTGAGAAGTATGGCAAGGAACACAAGGAACTCTACACCGACCTCAAGCGCCGTTTGACAGGTGATCTCCCTGAGGGCTGGCAAGAGAAGCTGCCTACCTACAAGGCTACCGACAAGGCAGTCGCATCTCGCAAGCTTTCCGAGTCTGTGCTCCAGGCCATCTTCGAGGCTGTTCCCGAGTTGATCTCCGGATCTGCGGATCTGACTGGCTCCAACAATACTCGCTGGAAGGAGGCCATTGACTTCCAACCCCCTAGCCTTGGGATCGGCGAGTACTCTGGTCGCTACATGCGGTATGGTGTGCGCGAGCATGCCATGGCTGCTGCCATGAACGGTATGGCTGCGTACGGCACCATTATCCCAGCTGGTGGCACTTTCCTCAACTTCGTGTCATATGCTGCTGGCGCCGTTCGTCTTTCTGCTCTGTCTCACCACCGCGTCATCTACGTGGCTACTCACGACTCTATCGGTCTTGGTGAAGACGGCCCGACACATCAGCCCATCGAGACCCTTGCTCACTTCCGTGCTCTTCCCAACTGCATGGTGTGGCGCCCAGCCGATGGCAACGAGACCAGCGCTGCCTACTACGTCGCTCTCACCTCCAAGTCGACTCCTTCCATCCTCGCTCTTACCCGTCAAAACCTGCCCCAGCTCGAGGGTAGCACCATCGAGAAGGGAACCAAGGGTGGCTACGTTGCTCTTGAGGACAAGAACGCCCAGGTGACCCTTGTCTCCACCGGTTCGGAGGTCTGCATTTCTCTCGAGGCCGTGAAGGTTCTCAAGGAAAAGTACAACATTGCTGGTCGTGTTGTTTCGATGCCTTGTGTCGAAGTCTTCGATGCCCAAGACAAGGACTACAAGCTGAGCGTCATTCCCGATGGGATTCCCACCATGTCTTTCGAGGCCATGTCTACGCTCGGATGGGAGAAGTACAGCCATGAGCAATTCGGTCTCAACAGGTTCGGTGCTTCCGGCCCATACAAGGAGGTCTATGCGGTACGTCATGACAATATATGGAGTGATGAGTGTCATTGAACTAACGCGCTACAGAAATTCGAGTTCACGCCAGAGGGTGTCGCGAAGAGGGCGCAGCAGACCGTCGAGTTCTACAAGGACGTCAAGCCCCTCAGGTCGCCAATCAACAGGGCTTTCCTCAACCTTATCTAGACATGGATGGACAAGGACAAGCAGGTTTGAACGGAGTGTTGGAAACAGATTTATAGATGACATTGACCAAATTGACCAAATGCAATGATAGTCGGTCCTTTCACGCTGTCGTCTCTGTACGCTTCGTAATTCATGATTCTCTATCTCATGCTCTCGTTTTTTTCATATGCACCAGCATCGCATCAGAGTGTCACCGTGCTCGACACCACGTGAAGCATCCACTTGGTCCATGCAGTGTGCCCATCGCCAGCTCTGGTGCGAAGAGTCTATTTCTCAACCCCTCAGAAGCAACACCGCGCCCGATCCTGCTCTACATGAAAAAGCCCCAGACCATACATCCCCCAAGCCACCCCCACTGCCACGTATAAATCAGTGTCAACCGTACCTCCCTCCCCGCCGCGCCACTCTGTTTCCCCGTCCCCGTCGGCTCCGGCACGGCCGTGGGCAGCACGACACTCGTACTCGGCGCCGCGGCGACGGTGACGCCAGGCGCGACCCTGATACGTCTTGGCCCGCCCTGTTCTTCGGTCCTGGTATCGACGATGGGGATATTAGCCTGTAGGACCTCGAGGGCGGAGAGGTGATGACCTATTTTCTGGCCGATGGTGAGGTTGGAAAAGTAGCCTTCTTGGCTGAGGGAGGTGGTGTATGAGGACGAGGTGTAGAAGTGTTGGGTGCAGAGGGTGGAGTTCAGGCCGAGACCGGGGAGGAGGGCGGGACTGGAGGCGGGGGGTCCGGATGGTCGGTTTGCCGGGAGGGGGACGAAGCCTGAGCAGGACTGGGCTGCGCCGAGGGCGGAGGCGGCGAGGAGTGGGGATGTGAAGGGGACGAGGAAGGGGGCGAGAACCGAGGCTTTGCCCATCCAGCGGGCGAGGAAGCCCTTGAAAAGGAGCTGGTCTTGGTTGCAGCCGCCCTCGGCGTCCTTCTCGGCGCCGGTTTGGCGGGGGAGGAGCTCGCAGGCTTGTTCGTAGAGGATGTTGGTCGAGTTGGGGAACGGGGTGAAGAAGGTGCTGTTGGCGCGGGAGAGGAGGTAGAGGGCGCGGTCACCCCAGAGGCTGGAGCCGTTGGTGGCGTTGTAGAGGTAGGCAGCTCCGCCGAGGAAGAGGGCCGGGTTGTAGGTCCATTGCGTGTGGTCGAGCTCGCGGCAGTTGAGGGTGTCGTCGCTGCCGTCGTAGACAGAGTAGGTTTGGCGATCGATGAGGCCGGTTGTCCAGGACCAGTCCCAGATGCGCGTGGCCCAGTCGAAGTAGGTCTGGTTACCCGTGTACCGAGCGAGACGGGAGGCGATCTGGAAGAAGCCGCCATTCGAGACCGAATTCTTGTAGTTGTAGCCTGCGTTCTCGGCATAGACTTGCCATTTGAGCCCACCGGAGCAGGAGGTCGTATCCCATCGTGAGACCATACCGTTGAAGACTCTATCTGCGAGCTGGAGCCAGGAGTCGACAGGGAGCGTAGTGGTATTGGGAAAGGGTAGATCGTATTCGAGGGCTCCTAGAGCACCGAAAGCCCAAAAGGCGATGTCGTCGTTTCCCATGCTCAAGCGATACTCGGGAGGCATCAAGTCCCCCGTTGACCCTGCTTGTGCGACTAGTGCCTGTGTGATAGATGGGTTGTATGAGTCGTCTGATGTATAAGCCCAGTAGTCAACGATAGCCCCCCAGGTTGCCCCAGCGTGCCACCAGTATATCGGAGGTGGAAGGGTGCCAACAACATAAGGTGGAGTGCCCGATACATTGGCTGTGTACGGGGAGAGGACGTTGAAAGCTAGAGTCGATGAAGAGACTCGCAGGGACGAGATTGACGAGATATCGACATCGAGCGAGAAGGCCAACGGCGAGAGAGTCAAGGCCGTGAGCAGGTGTAAGATGGTCATCATCTTGGAAGTTGATTCTAAAGAGACGTATGATAATACGCTTTACGCTTATAGCCACGCCATGTGATTGGGTAATGCAGCCATTGCGTGAATAATATATGGCAGGCCTATCTTGATGTGACTACGAAGCATCGAGAGTGAACAGGTATAATGATGAATTTTGACTTGGCAGACCTACCGTGACAGCAGGAGCTCAGAGGACGAGCAGTATGCGAGGGAGCTCATTGGATGGGGACAGTGTAGCACACTTGGATGGCGGCATTAGATCGCCACCGAATGACCATCTTCCCGTCCTCTCGCCACTAGAGCCAAGAGCTGAGATCTAAGAGCCGCACTTCGTCCCATCGGAACCTGACCCTTCGCATGTCAACCTCTGGTCAACCGTTGATCGCGACCGCTCCCCCACAACTAGGCGTGTTTTGATGTTTACCGCGAACTTGATCATTGATTCACGAACGAAAAAGACTCCATTCAGCCTTTCTACACACATTGCAGCGTCGCGCAAGACGCGGTTGTACATTCTGGCAACATAGCGATGGATCAATGCGCAGACGCAGAAGCTGTGCCCAGCCGCGTCTTCGAATCATCATGGTCGGACAACGACGGCGCGGCTTTTCTGCCCAAAAACATTCCACTCAAGAGAGCTGTTAGAGCATGGGAGCGACAACCACACTCGCCTCATGCATCGAAGAATGGCAGCAGAAAGGTCTGGCGCCGCGTGCGCATGCCAGTCTTCAATGCGACAAGACCGAGCGAGGTCGATTTTGCGCCATCGCTCAGCAAAGCAGTCTCGAGACCCGCGACGATCGAGTCACCCAAGAAGGCGGTCAAGAAACTCTGCGTCAAAACACGATATGGTCAAGACTGGAAAACGACAGAGTGGGATCCTCGCGGTGTACATATGCGTGAGTAGGGACACGCGCTGAATCGAGAAATTCTACTGATCATGCCCACAGGCAAACAAGTATTGCGACCGCCCATAGTTCTAAGGAGCGGTGCGCGCATAGATCCAAACACAGAGAACAATCCGGTAGAAGAGGAGGACCCGAGCGATACACCAGATGCTTTGTCCGAATCCGAGGCGATCGAAACGCCAGATGAAGAGTGGGAGGACGTCGAATCCGAAACGGATCTGGACCAAGACCGATCCGAAGGCGACGAAGCACGTCCTCTCGACGCATCCAGTCGTGAGAGCAGAGACACGTCGGCTGATCTCGATCCTCTGGAGGATTGCCCTGCAGTGCAGCGAAACGGAGACAACGAGATATGTTTGCAAACACTCCCCGAGACCGCAGAGACAACAGCAAGCAGCGGCCTGGATTATTCACATCAGACAAGTCCAAAAGAAAGCGCTGAACCACCAGTTGACAGTCCTCTATCCGAAGCCGATACTACGTCACCGGTCAAAAAGTCACCCAAGAAGCGCTCACCGGCTAAGAAATCGCCTTCGAAGCGTGTCATCGATATACCGGCATTAGTAGTGCCATCACCAGTTGAACGACCGACTTCAGCCCCTCCTGAGGACACGGCATCAAGTGAGAGCAGGTATAGGCCACGTATATCTGACGACACGGCCATTTTGCACGCCTTTCTGAGCAGAGCTGCAGCGAGCAAGAAGCCGATCGCGAAAAGAGAGTCTCTGACTAACAGACGAGATTCTGGCATGGTCCGGCATGCCTTGGCCTCACCGGCTAAGCCAGAAATTCTCGCAGAATTGGATGCGAACAGTTCGTCGCCACACAAAGGGGCTCGTACAGAGGTTTCCGGTGTAACAGTCGCAGCAGAGAAGTCGGGGCCCCCCCAAAAGGACGGAGATTCGATCGAGGACGACAGGCCGAAGCGAAGGAGCGCGAGAAGCAGGGGCAAGCCTACCCTACTTCTGGACCAGATGACGTCTGAAGGTGCAACGAGGGCCCCAAGCAAGATTACTATTCGAGGACCAACAGAACAAGTCTCGTTGAGGAAAAACGAGGTGCAAGAGTTGGCAGCCCAGACACGCTCCAATACGCGCAAGAACAAGGGACAGAGCGTGATGCCGCTCGCCCGATTGACCGAGCTCGCCAACGCACCTGCAGCTGGTGCGTCTTGTGGGAACACGTCCGAGACACACAAGGGCACTAAGAACGTCCGATGGGACGAGACTCTCACATACTTCAGCAAGTCCCCCGACGACGCGGAAGCGGTGGCTCCTGAGGCTCTCCAAGCTCCGGACACGGCCAATGCTCTCACCATCGAGGAACCACCAACCTCACCCACCAAAGCTCGCTCAAAACGGAAGCATGCGGGCGCCAGCAAAGCCACCACAGAGGCGGTCCCAGCATCAGAAGAAGCCCCCGCGGCAGCGACACCAGCCAGCAAACCCGCCCCGTCTAAACGCCGGTCCCGCATCGCCACGCCCGCAAAAGGCCTCCTAGGCAAGTCCTCCCTACTGCCAGAAGACGCCAGCGCCACCGAGTCCGAGCCCTCCAGACCAGCCGCTCAGACGCCCGCCCAAGCCAAGAAACCTCGCTCCCTCCCCACCCCGAAACGCAGCGCGGCAAACGTCGCCTCGGCACTCAAGCAGTGCAAGGCCGAAGTGCCCGTGCCGCCGTCATCGCAGACTGGCACGGTACCATCGGGGAGGGACAAGGAGAAGGACAAAGACCGAGACAAGGAGAGACAGAGGCCCCACTCTCTGCTCGCCAAACCCCCTCTCTCCCCACGAAAGATGGGCACAGGTCAGGGATCCGCGATACCGAGCCTAACGCCCTTTGCGCCCAGGATGAGCGGCGAGATACCCAGATTGAATTTTGATGGGGTCGGAGAAGGGCGGAAAGGGCGGAGAAAGGCCGAGGAGGCGGAGGATGGGATGGTGCCGGGATTGGCGAGTCCGGCGAAGCGGAGGAGGGGGGTCTTGGGGGTTAGGGGGCGGGGAGGGGAGGAGGGGAGGGAGCCGGAGAGGTATGTCGATGGGGTCAAGGGGGAGGTCCTGGGATTGATGAGTCCGGCCAAGAAGCGGACGAGGAGCGCTTTGTGATGGTTGTGACGATGACGTGGGGTGAGTGCATGAGGGAACCCGAGGGCGCTGTTGGAGACAAGGCAGAGCGTGCCCAGGATGCGCTTGGACAAGGTGCATTGATGATGATGACGATGATGATGATGATGATCGATAGATTTGCCGAAGAGGCGGATTGTGCAGTAATTTGTACAAACGATTGTTCCGATGCTGTCATGAATGCGGTGCGTACACATGTATGTCCCGATATGCAAATTCTTCCCCCGTATCCCCTTTTCCCCCTTCCGTCCTTGTCCCCACGTCCCGCCTCATCTCGAGCATGCTAATAGACCCACCCTGTTCCCTCCTGGACTTGCACACAACGGTTCACACGCTGCTCGGTGCGATCCCCAGGATCACGACCAGACTACTCACGATCAAAGCCGCCGCCACCACACTCACGAGGATCACACTGCCCCTGCTCGCCGGAAATTTGCCCCTGATAACGTAATGCTGACTCTCGAAATACCGATGGAACCCCACGAAGAGGATCAGAATGGCGACGCCCAAAAAGGTCGCGCCCAAGGGCTTTCCGACGCGACTCAACTTCTTGAGTTCGGGACTGGTGGCGAGGGCCGTGAGAAACCTGCTCTCGTGTATCCTGGGCGGACCACTGCCAGCTAGTGTATTGGCGCCGCTCGAGACGACGACAGCCTGGGTGCCGTTCATTGCGTCATTGTCCCGAAGAGCAGTGTTGAGTCGGAACAGCTGCGTGACGGCGATGCCGATGCTGGCGAAGCTAAGGCTTGTGCGGAGCCAAGCGAGAAAGGTGCGCTCGAGGGCGAGGTGATCACGAGCTACGCTGCCTTTGTTTTCTAGCTCGATGGAGCCATACTTTTCAAAGAGAGCGCGCCACCAGGAGTCCTGGGTGTCTTTGTCTTCGGTGTCATTTTGAGACGGAGAGCTGGCGGGCGAGGGGCGATCTCGAGGTGGGGCCGGGCTGACTTTGGGTCGTCGAGATGGCGCACCGTCTTCGGGAGCTGCTTCATAGCCTTCCGCGTGAGGTTCGGCATTCTCGCTGAGCTTGGAGGTACCGTATGTGTTGCCGGTACCAACACCTGTCTTGGCGGATGCGCGGCGGAGAATGGCCGTGTTCTCATCTGCACTCGATTCGTTGTCTTCCATCAGGTGGGGAGCATCATAGAGAGATCCACGGGGTGAAGCTTTCCGGGCCATGAGATAGGCGTTAAAGGAGGTATGAGGGGAAACGCCGTCTTCGCCGAGAGGGGGTCGCGGAAACGATGACGGGTGAAAGGCCACACTCCGTTGACGTTCCGGATCGGTAGCCTTCCTTGTGAGGACAGGGGAAGCGGATCCACTGCCACTAGACTTTGACTTGCTCTTGACTTTGTGACTCGAGGGCGATTCTGAGCGTGATCTGGCCGATTTGACAGACCTTATAGTAGATACGGGAGAGCTGGGACGTGCGGGCTCGACGCTGGCAACGGTGACAATGGCGCTGAATTGCTGTTCCAGCTTGGGCGGTTCTGATGGAGAGGCACCTGTGTGGGCCGGTTGCTTGGATGCCGTGTCGCTGGTCGGGGAAGACACTCCAATGGCATGGCCGGACTCGAAGGCCTGCTCGATCTCGCTCTGCTCAGATTCTGCTTCTGCTCGCTCGCGGTAGATGTTGGTCCTCCAGTCCTTGAAGCTGGTCGACCTCTTGAAGGCCTCGGCACTGGGCTGGGCGGGCTTGCTGAGGGTGTGCTCGGTGCGCTGGTCCGGGGCTGACGGACCAGGTCGCGGGGTGATCAGAGAGCCCTCCGAATCAGAGTTGACAGCGGATTGGGATTGTGAGGTAGAAGTGTCATCTCCTGCGGAGGTGGACACGGGCGAGCAAGGGAGAGGCATGATGCTCCCGGCTGGGCGACACCGGACTTCTCCAGCGCTGCGAACCTTGGAACCCTAAGAGCGACAGAAAGTCGCAATTCTGGGCGGGCCAGACGCAATGCTGAAGCGTCTCCCGTCGCAGAGCGATGAGCCGGCGGCGCAGAATCTTAAATGCTGCTCGATGGACCAGTCCACAGAGCGGTGACCGCGTGCAATGGCAAAGCGAGTCAAGGGCTGTCCGGGTAGGGTTATTGATGGGATAATGAAACCTGGCCGACACGTGTGGTCCTACGTGTCGAATCGGTACCACGAGTATCTGTTCAAGAGATCGGTGTCAGCTTCGATGCTCATTTCGAAGCTTCAAGTACGATATCCGAGCCAGGTTGCGATATAAATTCGAAAGGACTCGGGGATTGGAGAGAGAGAGACGCGCAATGGGGTTAGAAGACCGTCGGGCCCTTTGGCGCAAACCCCGCTTAGATGTGGCTGACGGCCCCTGCAGAGCCGTGACAAGACTCCCATCCTTTTATCGATCCCCTGTTCTCACATAGCTGCACCATTAATTACTCTTGCACCGGCCTTGTAATTGTTCATTGCTGTCAACGATGGTATCTATTCTGCCCCTTTTGAGTCCCTCGTGCGGTGACTGTCGCGTACGCCTAACGCTGGAAACTATCACAAAAATGCCTGTACCCACCCTTCTTGTCCACCATGCCGAGACTCGTACTTTGGCCGCCATCTACCACATGGCGCTGACAGGCTTCTAGCCCATAGCAACCTCGCTCGGGCCCCCAGGGTTGCGTGAGCTCTTGATGATCTGCTTGACCACGCGCTCAACGTTATCCCAGTCTTCTGTGTCCAGCTTCGTGGGCTGGATTCCGAGCTGTAGGCAAATTTGCTGGAATTGGCTCCAGCTCCTCCGGTCGTGGACCAGCGTGAGCGCAACTCCAACCTTACCAAAACGTCCAGTGCGACCCACACGGTGAAGAAAGGTTTCCGCGTCGGGCTGTCCACCCGGCAGATCCGGGACGTCGTAGTTGATGACCATTGTCACGGATTGAACATCGATGCCGCGGGCGAGCACGTTGGTAGTGATGAGTACCTTGGCTCGGGCCTCCCTGAACTGGTCGATGACCTCGTCGCGCATGGAACCTTCCAAATTACCCGTGAGACAGGCGACTTGATGACCTTCTTGCGACATGCGTTGCTGGAGCTGTTCCGCAGTGGCTTTTGTACGGACGAAGATGATCGACGACGCGATCGTCATGAGGCCATAGAACTTGACGAGGGCAGCGTACTTGTCTTCGTCTCCACTCACGTCGAGATACATCTGTTTGATGCCTTCGACCGTGAGCTCGTCGCGTTGAAGAGTGATCTGATTCGCATTGGGGGCGAAGAGGCTGGCGAAGCCGAGGACCTGGTCGGGAAACGTCGCCGAGAACAGAACCGTTTGTACGTTTTGAGGGATCAGCCTGGAGATGATCAGTAGACGTCCCTCGTGTCAATCCTGCAGTACCAACATTTTGACGCGTTTGCACTGATCACCGAGGCCTTGCTGGTCGAGCATATTGTCGGCTTCGTCCAAAACCAGGACACGCATCGCACTGGGCTCGAGCTGACGCCTTCGGATGAGATCCATGACGGTTCCCGGTGTGCCAACTACAACGTGTCCTTCCACCGTCTTGCCGCGCTGGGACTGGTCTGGTACGGCCTGCCATGTGCGGAGACCTTCCATGAACTGGCCCATGATCTGGACAACGCCAAGAATTTGACGAGCGAGCTCGCGAGACGGAGCGAGAACCAGGGCCTGCACTTTTGGAAGCCCGAGATCTATGCGAGCGAGAATGTTGAGGACAAAGGCAGCCGTCTTGCCAGTCCCTGATTGAGACTGGCCGATAAGATTTGTGGCAGGTTCAGCGAGCAGGAGAGGAAGTGCGCGTTCTTGAATCTTAGACGGTTTGTTGAAGTTCAGAGCTGATAGCCCTTTGTTCAACGACTCGGGCAAGTTCAAATCCGCAAAGTTCTTGACCGAGTAGAGAGGGTTGTTCGGATCGGCTTGTAAGTCGTTGAGCTTGACATTGACGTCGAACTCGGGTTCCAGAAGGGAACTTCCGAGCTGCATTTCGGATGCGCCATCGGTCTGGGGAGGTGCCGCGGCTGGAGTAGTCTCTGCTATTGAGAAGTCAGCTTGAATGGACTCGCGATGATGCGCTTCGCGGCAGGGCATCTTGTAGGGAATGGGGTAGTTGTGTGGCAGGGAGAATCTTACGTTGCCCATCTTCGGCCCAATCGAGGGTCTTCGATGACTCGTCGGTAGCCATGTTGAGAGAGTGTGGAAATTCTGGGTGTGCGTCGGATTGGAGATGAGGTAAAGGTGAGGGGCATCAACAAAAAGTTCGGGTTTAGAGCTCTCAGCTCTCGACCTCGATGCTGGACGTAACTGAGTTCGGAAGGAGCGGCGACTCCCGCTAGCGTCGCATGGACGCATCGATGCATTTAGGCTCTCTAGCCGATCCCACCCCACATTCTTCCATGCATAGAACACAGCGCCCAGCGCATTCGTACGATTACGCACATCCTCGACAATGCTGTTGCTACAATTGTCCGGATAGCATGCTCCTACTCACGATCTCCCAAGTATATGTCCTGATTCGGTAGAAAGCGGACACTTCTCGCATGGCAGAAGTTGAGACTGCGCCGCAATTCGGCGCGGAACTCAAGGTACGTATACAGATCACCTTGTCACGGCAAACGCTTATTACCGTTGATAGGATGGGTTCAAGCCAGTCAATGCCTGGGTGTGTCCATTCTCTTTCGCTAGCAAAGCATACTCGACCCGCTAGCCTTCTCAGTCCGAGAGGATTGCTAATGCGCAGTGTCCCAGGTCTCCGGCGGCATCACATGGCTCGACGAGATTCAGGCCTTCTACAGAGAGCGAAGCGCGATCGAGAAAGAGTATAGTCAGAAGCTGAGCACATTAGCGAAGAAATACTTTGAGAAAAAGGCCAAAAAGTCGAGTTCGCTCAGTGTTGGGGACACTCCTACTGTCACGCCCGGATCCCTGGAAAGCGCATCTATGACCACTTGGGGCGTGCAATTGTCGACGCTAGAGTCGAGAGCCACCGAACACGATCAATTCGCCAATCGCCTTATTAGCGGTCTGGCGGATCCTCTCAAGACATTAGGCACCCGACTAGAAGACCTCCGCAAACACCACTCCGACTTCGCTGCCAAACTTGAAAAAGAGAGAGACGGTACATACACTGAACTGCGGAAGACGAAGGGCAAGTATGACAGTGTATGTCAAGATGTGGAAAACAAGCGGAAGAAGCAGGACGGCGCATTCGATCATGGCCGATCGAAAGCTGCAGCAGCGTTCAACCAGCAGCAAGAAGATATGCGCAACGTGAAGAACACATATCTGATCAGCATCAACGTGACCAACAAGCAGAAGGAACGCTATTACAACGAATACATTCCGGAGCTACTCGACGTCAGTGTTCCGCTCGTGTCTCAGTATGCAGCTAACCATACCAGTCTCTGCAAGACCTCTCTGAAACTCGTGTCTCCAAGCTCAATGCTATCTGGCTGCATGCTGCTTCGATTGAGCATCAGACCCTCTCTCAGTCTACTCAGTTGATAGACCACCTATCAGCCGAAATACCCCGCAACCAACCCCATCTAGACTCACTCATGTTCCTACGACACAACACTGCTTCCTGGACCCCTCCACCAGACTTTTCCTTTGAGCCATCCCCAGTCTGGTTGGATGACTCTTCCATGGCAATAGATCCAACCTCACAGGTCTTCCTACGCAACATACTCACCAAGTCCAAATCCTCTTTAGCGGAGTTGCGCCGTGATGTCGATAACAAGCGACGCGAAGTGGAAGGAGCCAAGAAAGTACGTGGTCTGATACGTGAAGGCAAGGACAAGCGAGACGAAGCCATGGTCTTGCAATCACAATTCTATTTGCAAGAGCAATTGCATGAATCCGAGCGTAAGAAAATTACGGCGGAGGTTGAAGTCGCCACAATCTCGTCGGTTGTTGGCGATATCAGTATCGGCGCCAAATCACATGCTTTCAAAGCGCAAACTTTCAAAATCCCGACAAATTGCGACCTTTGCGGTGAGCGCATCTGGGGATTGTCAGCCAAAGGCTTCGATTGCAAAGATTGCGGCTTCACTTGTCATGGAAAGTGTGAGATGAAAGTTCCTGCCGATTGTCCCGGTGAGACGGACAAGGCAGGCCAGAAGAAGCTCAAGGCAGAGCGCCAGGCCGCCGCGCAAGCAGCACCCGCAGCAGGCGCATCGCCGGTGAACGGGGATGGTGCGGCAGACGGTCCACGACTGAGTCGACGCGACACTATCGGCAGTATGAGCACGTTGAGTAGTGGATACGTTCCGGCGAGCCAACGAAGCGTGAGCGGCAGACAGGAGGAGAACGGTACCACCAACACCACCACTCCAGCACCGGCAGCGGATAAGCCCAAAATAGGATCTGGGGCAGGCGGCGTTCGTCGCAACCGCATCGTAGCCCCTCCACCAGAGCAATACGTCCACGACGGCGGCCCGTCCACATCCAGCGAAGAACGAGGTCGTATGGCATACAGTTACCAAGCCAACGGCGAAGGCGAAACCTCTGTAGAAGAAGGCGATATGGTGGCCGTCGTCGAAGCTGATGGTACGTTTTCCCTTCCTGCCCGCCCAGATCTCAGCTAACCACATTTTGTCCACTTTAGACGGCTCAGGCTGGACCAAGATCCGCGGTCCGCACGCCACGGGCCTCGTCCCGACATCCTACATCGACTTCCTCCCCTCCGCCCCAGCAACGGGCAGCACCCACTCCCTGACCCCGTCCCACGATTCTTCAACCCACGCCTCGTCGGCCGCAACCTCGTCCCCGAACCCAGGGGCAGGCAGGAAAAAGGGTCCGGCCGTGGCGCCGCGCAGGGCCGGGAAGAAGACCGCGGCCCCTGGTGGGACAAAGTTCGTCGAGGCCATGTACACGTATGCGGCGACGGGGGAAGGGGAGGTCAGTATGGAGGAAGGGGAGAGGTTGGTGCTCGTACTGCCGGATCAGGGGGACGGTTGGGCTGAGGTGGAGAGGGGTGGGGAGAGGGGAGTCGTCCCTGCCGGGTGGATCAGGGAGGTATGATGTGTTGGGAAAAAGGGTCGGGGGTTTGAGAAGAACAGCTTAGCGGTATTGCATGGTCGAGGACGAATGTGGTTCGTACCAAAAAAAAAAAAAACAATCATCGGAAGCGTGCGGCGGATTGGCTGGTCGCCTGGCTGGCTTGTATCAAGACAAGAGAGCATAGCTGTTGCACATAACATTGTTACCGTATCATGATATGGTGCATCAACTCCATCTGGATCCGGCCAAGTGATTACTTGTTACGTATTTATTTCATTTCGAGAGGAGCAAGTGACTATCTAATAAACACCAAACCGGTATCGAGTTGCCCTCGGCCACCATCGTGAGCGCTACAGTGCTGACAAGAGATGTCGTCCCTGGTCTTGTCTCGTACGTACATAGAAGTCAATATCGTATATGAGATGATGAGCAAGCTCTGACAGCCAGCGCAGTGTTTCCCAGCCCTCGGTTCCTTCGGCCCCGAACCGCGTCTGCCCAATCCGAAAGTAAGAAAAGCATGGAAATCATTGTCAATGAAGAGAAGCATTCAGTCCAGATCACATCCGTTATGTAAGCACAAGTCGCGCACCCATAAACCTTGCGGCAACTTCTACAACGACTCGAAGGTGTATGTGAGGGTACCCGAAGTGGAAGAGATCTGGTCCAAGTCAGTTCATATGTCCTTGTAGGCGTGTACATCTCGACTTACAGTGCAACCAGCGTCGGATGAACCACCCGAAATCACGTCGCTCGTGAATTGGCCGTTGGCGTAGACGCAAGTCTGGCCCATGTCGCCGCCGCTGAGAGTCACTTTGAAGTCCAGAACCTCGTCCGTGGTGGGCTTGTTGGGAAGCATGCTAATAAAGGCAATCCCGTTGCTGTAACCAGCGCCGAGGTTAAGTGGAGCCCAGTTGCCAGTGTTGCCGCCGTTGCCCCATTTGCAGGCGTCTTGTACACCGACACCCTTGGGGTTGACGTAGTACTGAGCCGAGGTCGGCTGTCCGAGCCATTTGTAGTAGTTGCTGGTGTCGGGACAGGTGAGTTGTGAGGTACCACCCGGGCTCACGCTGACAGGGACGGTCTCGGACTCGGTACCTGGAGGATATTAGATGGTGGAGCAAGCAAGGTCAAGAACTGACTTACCTGGGTAATCGGTCCTGCAAACAGAGACTTGCTCGCTGAGCTTGTTGACGACTTCAACTCGGACAGCGTCTGTGCCCTGCATGCAAAGCTTGGACGAGAGTCCAGAGTTGGTGAGGCGCAGCTTGCCGCCCTGGCATTGGAGACCACCCACGGACTGGGCAGTGGCGCCTTGGAGTGCAGGCCATTGGGTCTTCTGGTATCCTGGCGGGCATGCGTAGGAGCAGAACATGCCCTCGGAGCAGCAATCACTGCCAGAGCAGGATGAGGAAAGAACAGTCTCAATGTGGTCGTAGCCACCCGAGTGGCTGACACCAGGGTTCTGGACGCCGATCCAGCCACCCAGACCATACCAGCCAAGGTCGAGGGCACCGTACTGGCTGGGGAAATCGGAGCAGTCAACCTCTCCATCCGGGAAGTCGACGTCGAGGCCCGTGGCGGACGACCAGTCATTGCTGCTGCTGTCACTGGTCGTGATGACAGGTGTGACGACCTTTGCCGACTCGGAGGACTCTGGCGTAGGTGCTGGCGCTGCAGTCGTGGTAGTCGTCGGCGAAGGGGCAGCAGGAGCTGGTTCAGCCTGGACCTTCTTCTGCTGGGTCTTGATAGTATTGACAGTACGAGGAGCGCCGTCTGCCCACACTAGGGTACCGTTCTTTATGCCCTCGTTCACATCGGCCTCGGAGATGTCCTTGCCATTGAGCGAGTACAGCACGACGGTGGGGCCAGCAATGGTGACGACTTCGACAGCTGCATCGGCATCCGCGTTGCGCTTGACATGCTTGTGGAGATGAAGGTGGTTGTGCTGGTGGGGATGAGCAGCGACAATGCCGGCCGCCGCGAGGGCGACGTAGACGACCTTCATGATTGGGACGGAAGGATCAGATGGCGTGGGTCGATATTAGACAATATGGTTTGAAGATGTGGTAGCAAGGGATCGTAAGGCGATGTAAGGTCGGATTTCTAGTCAATTCATGTCAGAGTTGCAGTCCAATGGTTGGTCAGACACAGCATCCTACCGATCAATATGCGCGGCCGCAAGGGTAGTATGGATGCAGAATGTGAGCGATTGCAATGTTGTTGGTGGTGGCGGTATACAGAATTCCTAAGGAGTGAATAGCAGCAAAGGCCGCTGGTGGAATTCTTTGAAGAGAAGAGAAAGTAGCAAGCGAGTGTCTCTGTCAAGCAGACGCAGGTGAGCGACGAGGATCAATGGGACGACAGCATGCGATGATGATGAGGGTGGACAGCCGAAGAAGAGGGAGAGCGTGTGTGTGTGGAGGTGAGGGTATGCACGACGGGTGTAGGTGAGATGACGGGCCAAATAGAAAGGAGGAGGAGACGGCGTTCCACATTCACCGTTCGACCCAAACACCTCGCAATCGGATCGCAATTTCGATTCTCACACCTCACCTCATTCTCTTTCATTTGCCCAGCCTCTGGTCCTGCGTCATTCTCGAATGCTTGACCTTCTCGTCGCGTGCTCCAAGGTTGGGGCGGAGCTTCTGCTCTTTCCCATCTGTGCCTGCCCAACCTTCAATAGCTATACCGTCAGTCGCCCAGGTATCGGACCACGGTTGCACCTGTCATTCACGCCAGACGTGGTCAGGCTATACATGTAAACGCGTATGATGACGGCTCATTGCGACTGCCGGCACGCCATGTTGCGTGGTGAAGCTGCCACTGATCATCGGCCTCCTTTGGTGCTGTATCCCCAGATTGCATGGCGTGACGGTGGGCGGGCCACTCCTCTTGCTGCGGTAGCTTGTGCACCGCCATGGAGCTCCACTCGTCGACGAGGACGGGTGCAACGGACGTCCATTAGCATGAGTTGATGCCGCAGTGATAGCAGCGGCGCCAGGGGACGAAGTTGGGCGACAAGGACGCTAGCGTCTACCCCGTACCTTAGTTCCACGGCCAGATGAACAAGGACACGGATGTTGCCCTGCGGCTCGGCAGACATAGCCGGCGCTACAGAGGCATCGTGCCTGGGGGAAGATGACGAGTGAGGTCTAGAAGCAGGCATCTTGCGCGCATAGAGCCAGCAATTGATGATGCAGTGCCTATCCGCATCGATGACCGGAAGTTCATCTCGGCCAGAGTCGCCCTTCTTCCATATTCCACAATCCACGTTCCACATTCCACGATCCACTCTACCTTATTACTTGCCTCGACTTCCGTTCCTGCATTCCTCAAACATCCAGTCGGCCACGCCCCCCTTCCTCCCTTTGGTCTCTCCCCGAGAAAAAAAAAAAAGGTCAACAAAATCATCCAACGGTCGACTTTGTCACGCGTCCCGTGTTGTCCAAACACCGCCCGTTTCGCCCGCTCTGTTGCAAGGGAGAATTGTGAACGGCCCGTCGCGGATGGCAGAACGTCCTGGGTGATTGGCGACCAACGTCCTTTGATATGCCTGCGCCGAACAGGAAAGTGCATCTTGGGAATTCGCACAATGTCATGCTGCCATGCTACTATACTCGGGCTGTGCTTTGGGGCTTTCAGCATCTAGACCCATTAGGGCTCAACTGTCGCGTCTGTATGCCGGTGGCATGTCAAAGCCAGCATGGAAAGACTGGTGAGGCTTGGCATGAATCGCTGTCATTCATGTCATTGTGTCTATAGAACTTTTCGCGTGGTGGCTGCTTCGTCATCACCACGCTCCTGGCCTACGAAGTAACTACCTGGTCCAACGTGCAGAGACCGGTATGCAAGTATCGCCTGTTGAGTGCCCTATCATCTCGGACCAAGCTTTTCAAGTGCCTTCGCGCCCTGTTCTTCCCATTCCGCCTTCGAGATCCACATGTTATCCTTGTCCGCCATCTGCATTCAATGTCAGCACAAGCCAAGAGGTCGAACTGTTTCTTAACTTACAATGTTCGCCAGCACTGCACCACCCAAAAAGACCATGTGTCTTCTCCGTGGAGGATCTTCAATCCTGACTTTGAATTTCTGCAATGAGGTCAGTCGTCTTAATCTGAATGTGCATCATGGCTTTACGCACGCTAAGCCTCTCCGGATTGCCGTTCAACACTTTCGTGAGCCACAATTGCTTGATCTCCTTCTCCATCCTGCTTGGTAATCCTGGATACATGGAACTTCCGCCACTGAGCACAATCGCCTTATATAGACTTGACCTGATGTCCACGTCCGCGCTCTGTATCGTGTTGAACAGGAACTCCGCGATACCCGGTTGCTCTACGTCTACCAGGTGTGGTTGGAACAGGCATTCGGGTGCTTCGAATCGTTCGCTGCCCACCCGGATGACTCTGCCGTCTGGCAGTGTGTATGATTCCACTAGCACTGTCGTGTCCTCCGAAAGCTTCTGGTCCAAGGCGAGATCGTAAGAAACGTAGCAAAGCTTTTCCTTGATCGCTCGCACCGTCTCAAAATCCGCTGTCCGGTTCAGAGCATATCCGCGACGCAGTAGAAGACTGATCAGATTCCTGGTAACGTCACGCCCAGCAACGTCCAGCCTCCGGGTGAGATGGTTGAGGACAGTGCTCTCATAAACCGGGACAATATGGGTGACGCCGTCTCCCGAATCCACGACAACACCAGACGATAGACCTTGTGCATAGAGTGCGAGCACAGCCTGAATGGCCACATACACACCGCCGAAGCCGTACCGCTCGAACATGACTTCAGCCATTTGTTCACGATTGCGGAGAGGATTGAGCGGTGGTTCTGTGAGAAGAATCTTGCGTCCGGATGGATCGATCTTCATCTTCTCAGCGAAGACGTAGTCCCAAAGATGTTGCATATCATCCCATCGCTTGACGATGCCATTCTCCATCTAGAAGGGAGATCGTTAGCTGCTGCCATGCTCCAGCGACCAGAGACAATCCTCCACCAGATGGTCGAGGTCGCGCAGGAATGGTACACACCGGATACGTGATTTGTAGCATGGATCTTGCGGTGGCTGCTTCGTCGCCACACATAATGTCCTTCAATACGATGTCCCCTACAGCCTGCTCTTCGGTTCGTAGAATCGGCCGGCCGACAATCGAAGGTATTTGTACGTCGGGAAAGTTCTGCAATTCGGATTAGCACTCCAGAATCCATGCATTGCATAGTGCTGTGCGACGAACCTGCCCAGCATACCCGGCCTTGAGGAACCCCGTCCCTCCATCGAGGACTGGGATACGGTCAGCCACGAGAGCATGCACAAACCATCTCTGATCTTACCAATGGGTGCCTCTGCCATGTTAAAGCTTTCTACCAATGCAGTATGATCCGACACGCTCAAAGTCTGTCAATTGATTGAGGTAGCATGCGCAAGCGCCTTTGATGGATCACTCATTGAACGTGGGGCAGGCAGCCAGACAGCTCGGTGCTGCGCGCGCCAAGACCAGTCGTCACCGCACAGTCGAAAGATGAAACATGACTAAGCTGGTCGAACATGCGGCTCCGCTTGAACGGCCGTATCCTCATTGTCCCGACTCCATACGACGGAGCGATCTGGCGCCGGTCCGATGGCTTTATCGATGTCATGCAGGGCCGATCTCAGAGTTCGGTGACCATACCCGTCATCATGGCCAAAATACCTGCAACGTTCTTATGCGCCTCCAGCTCCTCCATAAGTCGTAAGCGCTGTTTATATGCAACCTAGTTTTCCCTTGCTCTCCCTGCAAAGCACCTTGGTCTGCTGACAGGGCATTCATCCTTCACACCATGGATCCGGCTTCATCCAAAGCGGACCATCTGGTGGTCGTCATCCACGGCCTCTGGGGCAATCCTTCACATGTCGAGTTCCTTGCCAAGTCACTGAGAGACGCCTACTCGGATCAGATCCATGTCTTGGTAGCAAAGAGCAGCGCCAACTCGTACACCTACGATGGGATCGAGACAGGCGGCGAGCGCATCACGAATGAGGTCGAGGCCGAGATCAAGAAGTTGGAAGACACCGGCACATCGATACGGAAATTCAGCATGATCGGGTACTCTATGGGTGGGCTCGTGGCCAGATACGCAATTGGTCTGCTCTATTCGGCTGGTCTCTTCGACAGGATAGAACCCACCAACTTCACTACCTTTGCAACACCACATCTCGGGGTCCGCGCCCCACTGACTGGCACTGCTTCACGAGTGTGGAACGTGTTGGGTGCTCGCACACTCTCTACATCTGGCCAGCAAATGTTCCTCATCGACGATTTCCGTTCGACAGGACGGCCACTACTCTCCCTCATGGCCGACTCGAACAGCATCTTCATCCGCGCCCTCGCCTCGTTCAAGCACCGCACCCTCTATGCTAATATCATCAATGACCGGAGCGTAGTATACTACTCCGCTTCTATCTCTTCCACCGATCCATTTGTCGATCTGTCCAAAGTCCAGCTCCACCATCTCCAGAACACAGAATCCGTAATCCTGGATCCTGATTATCCGGTTTCGCACAAACAACCTATTCCTCTCCCATTACTCGATCGTGTTCGGTCGACCGCCATGACAACCGTAACATCCATCCCCTGGGCTTTCTTCGTCACCTTTATCCTTCCGTTCGGTGCAGTCATTTTTCTTACCTCCGCCGGCATCCAGACGATTAGATCCGCACAACGCAGAAAGTTACACGACAGCGGCAAAGCTGGCGTGGAGGTCGAGAAATATCGCTCTTCCCCCTTCATCATGGATGAGCTACGGAGCGTTGCAGACAGGGTGTACAACGCAGCAGCGAACACGGTGCCAGGAGGCGAAGAGTACCTCCCTACGCCGCTGCCCGAAGAAGCAGAGAGACAGGGGTTATTGAGCGGCAAAGGGGACGAGAGCGCCGAGACTCTTGTGGGTACCGAGCGGGAAGACAAGGGGAACCCAAGCACCACTGGATCGGACGAGAGGTTCCCGACGCTCGCCCTGACAAAGGAGCAGTTTGACATGATCGAGAACCTCAACAAGGTGGGCTTTGAAAAGTTTCGTGTTCATATAACACAGGTCCGGCATTCCCACGCTGCGATCGTAGTACGAACTCCGTGGCGGCCTGGTTTCGGCGAGGGAAGGACAGTTGTGAAGCATTGGGTCAGCCAATTTGTTGTATAGCAGTGCCGATTCTCGTAACGACTTCATGAAGCGACTTAGTAGCGTATATAATTCGTGTCTATGCATTACATGCTTGAACTGATGTCTAGTAGCTCGGTTATGGGCACCCCGACGTTCCTCAACGGCGGGTGTCTCTTTTACCCGAGCCAGTCTAAATGTCTGGGCTCGACTTAGCACATCGGAACCTTTGTGATCGTTTATGCTACTTATATCAGGCGAGGATGGCAAGGCGATACTTCGTGAGGTGGTGCTACTCTTCTCGCTGCTGAGCGGAGGGCTGACTTTACGCGTCCTTTGCAGCTCTCGAACATCATGACTGCAACTCTGCAACCGCAAAGTAACCTTTGTTCTCCACGACTCCACGGTTGCTAACCACAGCAGTGTACTTGACCACCCACTGAGGCACAACCTCACCGGAAATACCCCCGCCAACTTTCTCACCGTCTCTAGATTTCCTCTTCTCTCCCGGCAATTCGTCTCCGGCTAGGATACCAGCGCCAGACTCGCCAGATCCAAGCAGCTCCCGCACAGTACCCCGTGGTAAGACATTCGTGCAATCATTGTGCACAAATAGCTCCACATTCTTCGACTTCGCTAGTGACAAGAGAGTCTTCGGAACACTGCAGCAGTCTCGTAGATTGATCTGATCCACTGCCGGAGGAATCCTGGTCTTCTCCAGGAGTAAGTCGAGTCTCTCTGCGCCGAATTCCGACAGTCCCAGCTTCTTAACCACGCCTTCGTCTACAAGCTTTTGCAGCACTTCCCAAGTCTGAACCTGAGCCTCTAAGCTCTCCGGCTGAACTTCGACCGCACCTCGGCTCTTGATCTTGTCCGGACAGTCTTCAGTCTCCTCGTCAAAGTAAATGCCAGGAAAGGAAGCGATTAGCAGGTCCACTGACGGCATGTGCAGCTCCTTCAGCACCAGATCCAGAGCCTCCCGAGTCTGCGATTCCCGCTCCTGAGGTGACGTCGACCGAAGGAAGAACAGCTTCACCGTTATATCGTATTGCTCTCTCTCCTCTTGCAAGCTGGATTCGCTGAAGTCGATTGCCGGAACATACAATACCTTACCCTCCTCTTGTAATGATGTCCAGCGCTTCCAGTCGTATTTCTTCCTGAGGAGATCTGTGTGTGGCCCGCTATCATTCGCCTGAGGTAGCGAGTCTCGGATAGCATCCTCAATATTTAATCTCAGGGATTGTACAAGTTCAAGATTCGACTTCTGCGTTGCGGGAGACCGAGAGGAGGCAGCGGCGGCTCCAAGAGCATTGCTTCGTAGTGTCAGGCAGATTCGAATAATTGCTATTAATCACTCACCCTGTCGACAGGACTATCTTCATGATTGCGGAGTACTACAAGAAAAATGCGGGCCGAAGAGGTTGGGCCTGCCGGTGAGACAGGCTTTGTACGGGTTCGCTATGATATATCGCCGAGAACAAGCTCATAAATGTCCGGTAGCAGCGAGGCGATTGCCTTCATGATCACAAGTTTCAGATTGAGCGCCCGTAAGAATGTCACTCTCCGGAAAGAGATGAGGTTCAGCGCGGGCTCTTCCCCGCGCTTGCACTTTCCCATTCTGCCATCGGACACCTTCTTCACGCCGAAGATTCTTGGCTAATATCGAAATTAGGTACTTAGGTTCTCTTGTTACCCACCACCTCTTCACCCGCCATCTCAGCCCAGTGCCATTCGACCATCTATATGATCCGATCATGACGATCAAGTACGAGAAACAGCTTGTCGAATGACGAGTAGATCTAACCATCTCAAAGATACCTCGTATTGTTGTCGCGGCAAGGCAAAGTGGTCAGTGGGAGCGGTCTGCATCAACACCTCTGCATCGACTAACCACCATCCAGCGACTCGCCAAATGGTTCGTTACACTGTCTCCCAAAGATAAGGCCAAGATCATCAAAGATGTGTCGCAACTTGTGCTCGCTCGGCGAACGCGCATGTGCAATTTTCTCGAATACAAGGGTTGGTCACCCACTCCAGTACGAAATTCTGCTCCCAGAATCCAAACTGACACGACAACCTTCAGACACCAAAATCGTATACCGACGCTACGCCTCTCTTTTCTTCATTGCTGGCTGCGACTCAACGGACAACGAGCTGATCACGCTCGAGATCGTGCACCGCTACGTTGAACAAATGGACAAGTACTACGGGAACGTGTGTGAGCTGGACATCATCTTCAACTTCCAAAAGGCATATTTCATCCTTGATGAGCTCCTGCTGGCCGGTGAGCTACAAGAGAGCAGCAAGAAGAATGTCCTTCGCTGCATCGGCCAACAGGACAGCCTTGAAGACATGGAGGTGAGAAGGGCTTCTCATGTTAGTCAAGAGCGTTACTGACTGAGTGCTACAGGTCGAGGAAGACACCGTTACAAAGATCATGTGAAAAGAGCTATGTGCCTGCATGCTTGTTATTATGACGGCGCCGCACCGCCAACATCTCGCGGTCGTGCCCAGTGCATGTTCTTCGTAAAAGGAAGAAGCTCAGCGCAGTAGCGTGAGCCAAATGGCAACTCGTGTATGCTGCAACATTACCACCGAGACAAAACACTGTGTCGGAGAGGCCGGGTCCAACAGCAGCTGGCAAGCTCGCCGTCGGCTTTCATACCGTAAAGGCTACGGAATTTTCAAAGGTTAGTGATGTCTTGCTTGATACCACTGGCCTCAAGTGTTAACATCGAATTTGGTATAGACGGCGTCCTGCTTCTATGCCTGTATATTACACAGATACTGCTGTCGCAGAATCTTCATGATCATGAATGTAACGTCGCCTGCGACCCGCCTCATGGTATGCCTAGCTTTGGAGCCATGGATCTGGACCAACATGCTAACGGGCCAGCGAACGAGACACGCGCGACTGCTGCGCCATGTGGTCTCGCTCCTGCTGGTCAACTTAATGATATCTATGCCTTTCCACATCGACATCTCCTGTACAGGGAGCCAATCAGGATCGAGATCCCAGCACGGGCCCTGATGTATGATGTCTGTGCGCGGGGTCGAACGAACCCCGATCCGGTCGCGACGTTGATTCATCTGACGACAGCACCATCACCTCTTGTCCTCACCTCCGTCACGCTATCAACGAATCCTCAACTATCGATTTCATCATGTCGCGCATGTCAGCCTTCTAATTCCGCTTGGCGCGTAGCGTCTTGCGACGGAGAAGCGACTTTCCACATCAGGCGCGCCCAGTTCCAGGACCTTATCCGATCTGTTGCCTTGCGACCTGTGCGACAACGAGTACAATACAATCAGCGCGAAACCCCACCAAACAGGAGCGATCGTTTCCCATTTCTTCAGCGATAGCTCGCGGAGACACTATACGAACACTGCGCAAGCACCCGAATCGTTGCAAACATGAAGGTAAGTTGCTGCTTACGTAGCACACGAATCGGACATGACGGCTAACATGTTCGCAGTACATCGCATCGAAAGACTGTCAGATCGTTTCTGACGCGCTGAACTTCTCGACTGCAGACTGTCATATCATCGGAAGCTGCGACCTTTATACGACCAAGGCCGCGGGAAGCGACAAGAAGCTGTATAAGAATATCGAGAGTACGCTCGAATCACAACATGAGAGTCTAGTGAGATTGTCAGCTTCCCTCTCACCAGTCCAGCACCCAGTGGACAGTAAACACAAGAGGGACACACCACCCATACAATTGCCGCAGATCGATCTTTCGCGCAACAGTCCTTTCGGACCGTTGAGTAAGATCAGTGCGCGCAGGACTTTCGCGTACTTGATTGCAACACTGAATGCATCGCATCCAGACTATGATTTCTCGCACATTCTCCGTCCATCAGATTTCCGCAAAACCAGCGGCACGACAATCCGCAAGGCAGTCGATAGCACTATGCTCCACCTCAGACCCCGCAGAATGACAACGACCGCGCATAGGACCATCATCAGCAGCTCGGCACCGGGCGTGCCATCGGGTGAGGTCGTGTGGAGCGAATCTATGTGGGACTTGATAGATAGGGAGATGGAGCTGCGACAGTGCGAGAAGTACGTCTGGGAGCCCGAAGACGACCCTTTTGAAGAAGAGAGCAGCCTCTGGAGTCAGCACTATTTCATCTTCAACAAGGAGAAGAAGCGCGTGTGCTACCTTCATTATGGCGCCTTCAGCGTGATCTCACATTCGCCACTTCGTACCGCTCGCCCGTCAAGGGCTACTTCCATGCCACGCAGCAATGTCAGTGTCGGCGAAGGTGCAGGCAAGAGGGCGCAGTACTGGCTCGGTCATAGCGTCGACGACCAAGACGTCGACAGTAGCTGGCACGAAGATGACGATTACGAAGGGGAGTACTTGGACGATCTCGATGATGTTCGCGAACATCTTGAGGATGGTTACTATGCTTACGGTGACGACAATGACGACTTCATGGACTCGGATGATGCAATAGATTGGCAGTCTCACAGCAAAAGCCAGCCCAGAGCTCATAGTGAAGGCGTCATGGAAGCCATGGAAATGTGAATGCCACTTCTTCCATGGGTCAGACGCGGTAATCCTCGCTTCGCGGGCGTGGATCATGGGTGAGCAGACCATTCAGTCACGTTGGAAGTGCCCGGAGGTTGGGGAACTTGTGGTTTGTATATTATTCGGAGTTTATGACAAGGTCTTGCTGGTTTTATGAGCGTAGGGGCTGTTGTGAAGGAGTTTTTGCGGATTGGCACATGATACCAACTTGATAATGAGAATTGCACAGATCCCCTTGAACGAGTGATTATTCCCAGAGATTGCGAGTGCAAGGTCTTCCCTCTATATCGCGTGCATCGAAATGCAAAGCGCACGCAGATATGTGATGAGACAGCATTGCTTCGACGTTCGTCAGGCAACGGTCAGTCTTGCAGCCTGTTTAGTTTATGGGTGACATCCGTGAAGCTGCCTGATGGTGGCCTGGAGGTACGAAAACCGAGAGCGTGATGTGATTGGTCGACTTCAACGGCAGCGCGAAGCTCAGGCCAGTAAGAAATGTCACTTGCTCTCACAATCCTCGAGCAGACACCTACAAAACGCGCTGCTCTGCACCGTTCACACCTTACTCTTCCTCCGCAATGGGCATTGTTTGAGCGTGACCAGCATCTTTGTTTCACAGAAACCCGTCTGAGCGCGCATTGAAGCGCTTCAGCGCCGCTGCAAGCCCCTCGGTTGCTCGCCCTCACGCCTCATCCTTTGCGCGTCAAGGACCTTCACAGCTTGTGGCCTCCACTCCTGGTCTCGCCCGACACAGCACGACCTTGACATTCGCGCGCATATCTGCCTAACATGTCGTTCGGAGGAGGATTCTCAGGTTTTGGCGCCAACAACCAGCAGAACCAGGGAACAGGCTTTGGCTTTGGATCATCCACGAATAACGCGGGAGGTAAGACCATACATCTTCGCGCTGTTACCAGCAGACTTCAAACTTGATGGTATCTGATGAGCTCATCTGCAGGCTTCGGATCAACGACCAATACCAATACGGGATTCGGAGCTCCCGCCAACACTGGCGGAGGTGGACTATTTGGCGGCGGGGCCAATACCACAACGGGCAGTGCCTTTGGAGGTACAATCGATCACGCCTCGCATGTTGAAGACTTGCACTGACTTCTCGGACAGGTTTCGGCTCGTCGAACAACAATGCTGGTGGTTTTGGGGCTGCAAAGCCAGCGTTCGGAGCTGGAGCTTCATCCGGTACTGGGCTTTTCGGAAACACTGCCAACAACAATACTGCAGCGACATCGGGTGGTGCCTTTGGTGGGTTTGGAAGCACAACCAGCAACCAGACTGGGGGTGGCTTCGGTGCATCGACAGGAGGTGGACTATTCGGTAGCACACAGAATAAGCCCGCATTCGGCGCGACTACCAACACAACTGGCGGTGGGCTCTTTGGAGGCGGTGGCACCGCCAGCACGGGAGGCTTTGGTCAGACAACCAGTGCCTTTGGCTCAGGTACAACCGGCTTTGGTCAACAGTCTCAGCCCGCTGTAAACCAGGGTACCGCAGCAGTCCCTTTTACAGCACATACGGAGAAGGATGCAGGCGCCAACACTAACAGTCACTATCAAAGTATCACCTTCTTGCAACCATACCAGAACTTCTCCTTTGAAGAGCTACGTGTCGCAGACTACAATGCTGGTCGAAGGTACGGCAACAACAATGGCCAGGCTGGTGCTTTTGGTCAGAGTACTGGCTTCGGCGGGTTTGGTCAGAACAATTCCACCACGACGGGCGGCTTTGGGTCTACCAACACCGCCACAGGGGGCGGTCTCTTTGGCAGCACTACAAACACATCCTCGCCTTTCGGTGGCGGTCAAACCCAGCAAAATACATCCACGAGCGCTTTTGGCGGCGGTGGCGGCGGCGGCCTCTTTGGCCAGAACAAGCCAGCAACTGGAGGTGGACTCTTCGGCAGCACGCCCGCAGCATCGTCGGGTACTACGACCGGTGGGCTCTTCGGCACGTCAAACAATCAGCAGTCTGGCAGTACCTTCGGTGGTTTCGGCCAAAACAACACCTCGACGAACACTGGAGGAGGCCTGTTCGGAAACACCCAGAACAACCAAACCAAACCAGCTTTTGGAGGTTTTGGCACTGGTAACACTACAACAAGCGGCTTTGGATCTACGAACAATACAGGCGGCTTTGGTCAGACGAACACTCAGAGCACTGGCACCGGCCTGTTTGGATCTTCTACCACGAACAACAATCCCTTTGGCGGTGCTCAGCAACAGACTCAGCAGCCGACATCGACCTTCGGTGGGTTTGGTACCAGCAACCAGAACAACCAGACACAACAAGGAAGCACGGGCGGTGGACTCTTTGGGGGCGGCTTCGGTCAGAATCAGAACCAGCAGAACCAGCTGAAGCCTGGCGGTCTTTTCGGATCGACAGGTACCACAGGAGGTGGCCTCTTTGGAAACAACAATCAACAGCAGACTACTGGTGGCGGATTGTTTGGAAACACCCAGAACCAACAGCAATCGGGTGGTCTGTTTGGTGCAAAGCCCTCGACTGGAGGAACTGGTCTGTTCGGCAACACGGGCACCAACAACACGAACACCGGAGGCGGTCTGTTCGGCAGCAACAACAACCAGACCCAACAGCAAAACACGGGCTTGTTTGGTCAACAAAATAACAATCAGCAGAAGAGCCTGTTCGGCAACAGCACCAGCAATACGACCGGCGGAGGACTGTTTGGAGGTCTCGGACAACAGAACAACAACAGCGGCAGCGGCAGCGGCTTGTTTGGTTCTTCGCAGCAGCAACAACCTACAGGCAATAGCCTCTTTGGTAACTCTCAGCAGAACCAGCAGCAAGCCCAACCTCAGTCTTTGACTGCCTCGCTCATGCAGAACCCATATGGCAACGATCAACTCTTCGCAGGTCTGGGGACGCCTTCGCAGTCTGTGGGACCACTGGCGACCCCACTTTCCGGTGCAAAGCCGGCTAAGCGCAATCAAGCGATCCCAGCCTTCAAGATCAATCCCAGCGCAAGCATGAGACTCATCACGCCGCAGAAAAGAGCGAACGGTTATGGTTTCTCGTACTCGAACTATGGGACTCCAGGCAGTGCACAGGCGTCCACGCCTGGACGAGCCAGTCTGTTCGGCTCAGGTGGGCTCAACCGTCCGCTAAGCAAGAGTCTGTCCACAAGCAATCTACGGAGTCCCTTGGCTACCGAAGATAGTGTCCTCAGTGCAGGCGCCTTCACGCCGACATATCGCCCTTACAGCAGTGGTAACAGCATCCGCAGACTCAAAATTGACCGGAACCTCCGCAGCGATTTGTTCGGCAGTGACCCGCCTGAGCGTGCAAACAAGCGAGTCAGCTTTGATGGGAATGGCGCTGCTGCGAACGCCATTGAAAGTGGCAAGTCGAACGGGACGGCCTCCCCAGGACCGAATAATGCACTTGTTCGGACCGAAAGCGAAGGACCTGAACCGGCTTCGGAAGAGATGGGCTTCCTTCGAAGCTCCCGCGCGCCTTCAAAGGACACGCGTACCAACGGAAGCACCAGTCGTCCAGAAATGGAGCAAGTGCGTGGTAACGAGCTTGCCATAGTACCAGAGGACGAGCAGATGCCGGCATCGACGCAACCTGCTGCCACGATGAAACCTCAACTCCGCAAGGATCAAAAGGATCAAGAGCCTGGCGAGTACTACATGGTGCCGTCTTTGCAGACCCTCCGCGATATGTCGCGCGAACAATTGCAAAACGTCTCTCCATACACTGTTGGTCGGGTTGGAATCGGCAAGATCCAGTTCAGCAAGGTCGACTTGACTACCGTACCTCTGGATCAGATCGCTGGAGATATCGTGAAGCTCAATCTTCGCTCAGCCACCGTGTACGAGACAGGTGTCAACACACCGCCACAAGGCAGAGGTCTCAATGTTCCGTCAGAAATCACGCTCGAAAACTCTTGGCCCAGATCCAACGGCGGGCGCCTCCCGGTCCATGAGCGGAAGGGACCTCGATTCGAAAAACATGTCGAGCGCCTTAAGCGCGTGGGGGGTACCGAGTACGTCGATTACAACCCTGAGTCCGGCGAGTGGGTTTTCCGGGTCCAGCATTTCACTACATACGGCCTCGACGACGACGATGACGAGACCATGATGGATGGCAGTGAAGCTCTGGGAGCTGCTCCTGGTACGCCTACACCGAAAGGTGCTACACCTTTCGCAGCGGCTGACGACTCCGCTCAGGACACATCCGTTATGAGTCCAGCCAATTCCGATCCTGACGACACTTTCGACTTCAAGAAAAGCGGCAAGACCATCCCTGGAGGATTTACCCAACGACCCCTCTTCGACGATGACGAATCAGCAGGCGATGTAGTCCACGAAGATGATGTGAGCGTCAACGATGTAGGCGGATCCATGTTGGAGGATCCCTTCAATGTTAGTGCCGACAGTCAAGGCCCTATGTCGCCTCCGGAGACCGACGATGAAGCCAATCAGGTCGTTGGAGCTTTCCCAGAAAGCATGGTCCCCAAGTCGATCCTCAAGAGCCATGTCTTCAATACTACGCCAGTCAAGGAGGTTTTCGAGTTGAATGATAACTGGGCGGAGCAGCTCCAACGTACGGTCAGTCCGCGGAAGCAGGACAGAAAAGCCCTCCGTGAGCAGCAAGACAATCAATTCGACAACGGTGGTGTCCCGCAGAGATCTGTGTTCGGTCGATCTGCAGGGGCTCCGGCCTTCAACACCACAATGGACATCATGAACTCGCTGTGGAATCAGTCAACGAGCGGGTCAGTGCGACGCAGCGGTGCGGCAGGTGGCAAAGGTTTTGAGGTTTGACTTCCCACATGATCCCCTCCCTGATTTTTGTATGGTCACAGCTTTCGGGGTCGCCAGCCTCGACAACAGCAGCAGTACCGATCCACTGCACGTATGCGGTTTTTATATAGATTGAGAGAATGAATGCTGAAATTGTACTCACAGTGGCCTTACAATAAAAACACAAACGGTGACCTCGATACCTCCGACATGTCCGAAGCCGATCGGGCTTTCCACGCATCCATGAAGCCCAATTGGAACCCAGACGGAACTTTTGTGTACGCTGCTGCTGGGAATTCATCAACGCTAGCAGATGGACTCTTGGTCAATGCGAAGAAGAGCATCGTAGCAGAGGGCAAGGATGTCCGATTCGCACAGTTGCAAATTCCTGCCGAGGCAAGTCAAGCTATCCTCTCTGCTTAGATCATTACTGATTTTGACAGATCTTTGCTGGGGCTCTCATGGCTCAGCTGGACTCGGAAGCAACTACGATCTCTGCAGATCCTGCCGGTATTCCAAGAGCTGCTACAAAAGGACAGGATATCACCTTCACCGCTCTCCTGGATGCCACCTCGACTAGCCCAAGTCCTACGACAAGGGAACGCGAACTCTGGACCTTGGCAGCTCTTCTCTTTGACCCTGTAGAAGTGTCCTGCAAAGACTACATCCAGGGTGTACCGATCACCGAGCTTGATCAGTTCGAGTCACAAGTTCGCCGCGAAGCCGTGCTTGGGTTTTGGCGCAGCTTGACAAGGGCGAGGTCGATGGACGCAGTCAGAGATGCAAAGACGCAAGAAGACAAGGCTATTGCTTGTCTCTCATGTGGAGACATTGAAGGCGCCTGCTCAATGTTGATCGATGGGGGAAACTATCATCTCGCGACAATCACGGCTCAGCTTCCTCTGGACGGTAAGACGAAGGACGTCATACGACAACAGATCACGACATGGCGATCTCAAAACGTCTTGTCGGAAATACCACTGTCGATCCGCGTGCTCTACGAGCTTGCCGCAGGCAATACATGCATCAGTGAGGGCAAGACTGGACCCCCAGAGGATCGAGCACCAACCTTCGCCATCTCTGAACAATTTCAGCTCGACTGGCGCCAGGCTTTCGGCTTACGCTTGTGGTACGAGACTGATAATCTCACCGCGGCTGTATCGGCCTACACCGAAGAGCTTGCACAGGGCAAGGAAAAGGTACTACCGACCCCAACGCTGGCAGAGTCAGTCAAAGGTGTCGATGCTTCTACTCGGCAGGACGGTCTGCTGGTCTTGCTGCGTCTATACGCCAGCCAGCGCGATTCTGCTATCAAGTCACCATCTGCAGAAGAGCTCTTCTCGCCCATTGCATTGGTTGGTCATCCTCTCAACTCTCGACCCTCATGGCAACTTGCGAGTTGCTTGAGGTCCAAGAATCTGGTTCCCTCAACCCTGCTCTCACCTTCTCAGCTGGACAGTATGGCAATTTCCGTAGCCCACGAGCTCGAGACAGTGTCCACTACAGAGGCGATCCTCACCGCGACGACGATTCTCTCCCATCTTTCCACGCCAAGTCTTCGCAAAGCAGCGATTCAATCACTCCTCGTCCGCCGTGCCCCTCTCCTGACCACGGGCACGCACCCCTTCGCAACCTCCTCATCCTCTGACACAGCCCTTCAATACCTCACCTCGCACCACATCCCACCCGCTTGGCTGCACTCGGCCCGTGCCCTCCTAGCCGCCTCCACTCCCGACTTTGCCTCCCAAGCCGCCCACCTCATCCTCGCCGCAGACCTCGAAGGCGCCCACGCCGTGCTCATCCAAAACGTCGGTCCCGCGGCCGTGATCAGCCAGGACTACGACGCCCTCCGCGAACTCCTGGGCCATTTCACCGACTCGGGCGGACGCAACGCCAGGAAAGTCGCGGGCTGGAAGAAGGGAGGGGAGGTCTACTTTGACTTTGTCCACCTGCTGGATCTGGCGGGGAGGAAAGGCGCAGAGGTCGAAGGGGAGAGGGCCGAGGTCGTGAAGAGGTTGCTCGGCGCGTTGCCTGGCATGGCGGTCGGGGAGGCCAAGGGGAAACTGGCGTTGGAGCAGAGGGTGGCGGTCGCGGAGATGAGTCGGGTCGTGGCGGAGGAGGTGAGGAGCTCCGGGGATGACGAGGCGGGGAAACGAGGGAGGAGGTTGCCGGTCGCGGACGACGGCTTTGCGAGGCAAGGGGCGAAGTTATGGGGGCTTTTCGGGCGGGCGTTGGAGGTGAGGTAGATGTGTTTGTCGTGGATCTCGTGCACGGGTGTGAGCCAGCATGGTCAGAGGGAAAGCGAAGGGGGATGAATTGGATTTAGATAGTTGTAGCGCTTGCCAGAGCCGGTGCTCCATCGGTCGAAAAGATACACAATGAAAAGCGTCAAACAAATCATGGTTGGGAGTGCAGTGGGGTTGCACAGGTGAAGACGGGGTTCATAACAACTCCGTTGCCTAGACTACATGGGCATGCTGAATGAGTTATCTACAAAAGTTCAAATGCTGAGAAACAAGTCGCCAACCATCTACTGCCCTGGCGAGACGAGACCGCCCTGCTTGGCAGTGTCGTGAGCCCAGCCACCGGCAAGAAGCTCGCCACCGCTCTTCTTCGCATTATCAGCGATGCGAGCCTCTAGCTCGGGCCTGAAGTGCCTGATCAATCCCTGAATGGGCCATGCGAAAGCCTCTCCGAGGGCTGTGGTGAAGTCAGTCAAAGTGATTATCAGTCTACGTGCCAGTAGTATAACATACCGCAAATGGTGTGACCTTCAACCTGCTTGGTCAACTCCTGCATCATGTCAATCTCCCTCGCCCTCGCCTTGCCCTGCTCAAAACGATGCATGATTTGCTCTGTCCACTTGCTACCCTCTCGGCAGGGCGTGCACTGACCGCAACTCTCGTGGTGGTAAAACTTGCTCAACCGGGCAATGGCACGAACGACATCTGTCGATTGATCCATGACGATCACGGCAGCGGTACCCAGACCAGACTGACTATCCTTGAGCGCGTCAAAGTCCATGAGCTGGGTGTCGCATATCTTCTTGGGAAGGATTGGTGTTGAGCTTCCTCCCGGAATGATAGCCTTGAGGTTGTCCCATCCGCCAATGACGCCTCCACAATGCTTGTCAATGAGCTCGCGGAGAGGAATGGACATCTCCTCCTCGACGGTGCAAGGGTTGTTGACATGTCCAGAGATACAGAAAAGCTTGGTGCCAGCATTCCGCTCACGGCCGAAGGAATTGAACCAGGCGCCACCTCGTCGAATGATTGTTGGTGCAACGGCGATAGTCTCGACGTTTGCGACGGTGGATGGGCATCCGAACAGACCGACGGCAGCAGGGAAAGGCGGCTTCAGGCGAGGCTTTCCGGGCTTGCCCTCGAGTGACTCGATCAAGGAGGTCTCCTCGCCACAGACATATGCTCCCATACCACGGTGAATGAAGATGTCAAAGTCGTAGCCAGATCCGCAAGCGTTCTTTCCGATGAGACCAGCGTGATAAGCCTCCTGAATGGCGCGCTGGAGGACGGTAGCTTCATGATAGAATTCGCCTCGGATGTAAATGTATGCGGCTGTGCAGTTCATGGCTCGGCCGGCAACCAAGCAGCCCTCGAGCAGCTTGTGTGGATCCTTCCGCATAATCTCACGATCCTTGCAAGTGCCTGGCTCTCCTTCATCTGCGTTGACGACGAGATAACGCGGCTTGTTGTCCTTGTCCCAGTCCTTGAAGTTCATGAAGGACCATTTCATCCCTGAAGGGAACCCAGCGCCGCCACGACCTCGGAGTCCGGAGGCTTTGATCTCGGAAATGATCTGAATTGTCAGCTACTGTGGTACAGCTCGATCGCGTGTCGACCTACCCAGTCGTGCCCCTTGTCAATAATCTCCTTGGTCTTGTACCAGTCACCATACTTCTGCGCGCTCTTGAGATCGGCACCATGATGACCGTACAGGTTCTGGAAGATTCGGTCTTGGTCCTTTAGACCTCGACTGTGTGATGCCGGCGGGAGGTCCTGGACCGTGGCGAGGTTTCTCGATTGTGCGAGGGATGCTGTGACTTTGGGTGTGGCGGAAACAGAGGGTGCGATACGGCGTGCAGCTGCACCCACTGCCTGCGCTGCTGGTGCTGTCCTCGACAGCATGATGTTGTATTGTGGCCTCAGCTAACGTCAAAGTTCGTGCAGAGGGTTGCAGGGTGGTTAGATTGGTGGAGAAGGATGTCGTAGGATAGATCTCAATTCAACATGTGCTGGGACCCTCGCTTGGCAAGATTAGCTTTGGCTCGAGGATCGAATCGTCATTCACAATTCCTCCACCATTGATTGGCCACCGTTCATCACCATCGACCATACGTGCACATTATAAGCGCAAGGAGACCGCAGGACTGTCTGCTGTGACGAGTTCTTGCTGAGGATGTGAGGATCTGTTGAACTTGAAGAATGGGCAAAGTTCCTGCAATATATCACGTCTGCATAGTCTAAGCAACCACCCCCCCCCCTCTCTCTCCACACGCGAGCATTGATTGATCATTCACAAGTCAATCTTCTCACAGGACACCAAGGAGACAAAGTACCTCTTGAGAAACGCCAGATCAGTGGGCTCGCAGCAAAGGTTGGCTTGGCTCTTTCGACGGCGTGGGTCGTTCAGCATGGGCGGCTGACCATCTCGAGCAATTCCACAGTGGCCACATTACAGGAGTTTGAAAACTTGAAGCTGGACTCGCTCAACGGCATCGTCTCGGTGTCTGGAGCCTTCGCACTGCGTGCCTGATCCAGCGCTTAGCGTCGATGCTGGTGTTAGGTATTGATCAATGCTTTCGGCTGAGATTGAACGATTGTGATGAAGTCGCTCACGCTCACGCGGGGGACTCGATAATCGCTGGCCTTCCCCGACCGTTCCTTGAGATGTTACACGGATCAAAGTCGTCGAAAGCGAATGAAGCATAGGTGGGAGTGATTCATACTCGAAGAAATCGGAGCGCAATTTGATAGTAATGCCTACTGTGCCCTGTACATGCAAGAGCTTTCACTTTCGGTGTATGATTCGCAGATAATCAATTCCAGAGACTCTGTCTGCGGTCCTAGATCGTCTCGTGTTGAGTGTACCGTGAATGATCACCAGACCTTCAGTAGCTGCTCGTTGATCAAACCTCGGAGCATTTTCTTGGCATCCACTTCAGCTTCAATTCTAGATGATTCGGCCCCGTCACCAAAACATCGTTCTCCCAACTCCCCACATCTTTTTCCTTTGTCCAACCCCCAACCCTCCGGTGAGTAGTCTGTTAATGTCATTGTCCCCCTTTCCATCCACAAGATGAGAATACCAGCTGGCACCAGTCTGAGAAAGACTTGTACTCTTTTTACTGCGGAATAGCTTTTGCTTGGACTTTGCAGTCCTCGTTCCTGATACCTACCAACACTTCCACATGGCCTCTACATAGATTACACGGATCTAGCTGACCAATTGAATAGTTGTAAAGCTCTGATCGGGTGCGCACTCCAGCAAGTTCCTTCCTCTTTATCTTACGTACATTTCGCGATGGTGCTCCACAATCCCAACAATTGGCATTGGGTGAACAAAGACGTCTCGCCATGGACGAAGGACTATCTTGAGAAGGAGCTTATAGGCTTGAAAGTGGAACAAGATGGGGCGACCGCAGAAATTTCAAAGGTACTCAACATGGATGGAGATGTTGACGTGAGCCAGCGGAAAGGCAAGGTTATCACAATCTTTGACGTGCGGCTGCAATTGGAATATACGGGCAAAACGAAGGACGAGGAAGATGTCAGCGGTACCATCAATGTGCCCGAGGTAGCGCACGACACGGAAGAGGACGAGTATGTCTTCGAGGTGGATATCCACTCCGAGGCCGCCTCCAAAACTCCAGTCAAAGACCTTGTCCGCACAAAGCTTACACCACTGCTGCGACAAAAGTTCCAAAAGCTCGGTCCAGCCCTGATCGAACACCACGGAAAAGACATCCAGCACGGCGCCGACCACCAGCCAGCGCTCCAACCCGCGCCGAAATACTCTTCTTCCTCACACATCTCCAAATCAGGCACATCAAGTACGACAACAACAACATCATCATCCACAAACGGGCCAGCGGTCAACACCACCTCTCTCAACGAGCAGGAAGAGTTTCGCACCACGGCTGCGGAGCTTTACCAGACCTTCACCGACCCACAACGAATCGCCGCCTTCACTCGGGCACCGCCGAAGGTGTTTGAAGGCGCACAGCCCGGTGGTGCGTTCGAACTTTTCGGGGGCAATGTATCCGGCAGCTACGTCAAGCTTGAGGAACCCACGTACATCGAGCAGAAATGGCGGCTCGCACAGTGGCCAAAGGGGCATCATAGCACGCTGAAAATAAAATTCGAACAGAACGACGTGGACGCCGTGACTGTCATGCGGGTGGACTGGGTCGGCGTGCCGGTGGGACAGGAGGATACGGTAAAGAGGAACTGGGGCGAGTACTACGTCCGAAGTATCAAGACGACGTTCGGATTTGGGACGGTGCTGTAGACAAACCGTACCGTATGGGACGTCATGGGAGGTGCATAGCGGAGATCACGAATCATAGACCCACGCGAAAAATGTAAAACATTGAACAATGTCGAGACTGCTGTCATTCCTGAAACGCATCATTGAGGTAATCGACGAACAGCGGTCCAATCCTCTTCTTCTCCACCTCGCTCACCCTGTTCATGGTCACGAACTGCCGCCTCAGCCTCTGCAGTTGCGGACCCCTTACCCCTTCCATGGGAAACTGCACTTCAGCCTCTTCCTCGGTCCCCTCAATTCTGACCTTCATCGCGCCGCCGCCGCCTCCTCCTTCTCCCTCGTGCTCCCGTCCCCAAGCCTCAATCTGCCTCACCACATCCGCACACACCCTTTCGAGAAAAGGCAGGTATCCCTCCTCGCTCGCCTTTTTAAGCACCGTAGCCTGGTTCGGCCGGACGACCTTCCTCTCGCCCTCGGCGCCAACCAAGGCGACCCAGATGGCGTCGTAGGGCGGACCCGGGTCGTCGTGGGCCACGACGAAAAGGGGACTGTCCCACCGGTTGCTACCGTTGGGCTCTTCGTGGCGGAAGACGAGATTGTCGAATTGGGTCACGGGATACCCGCCCGTACTATTGTTGAGGGCGAGGTCGTTCAGATGGCGGCACGTGGGGGGCGGGACGGCGGGTTGCAGCTCTGAGGGGTTAGCGTTTTTTTCGGGGGGGAGAAAGAAGGACAGCCCCGGACGGGCGAGGCAGAGACGTACCACACAGAAAGTCGTCCGGACGGCTTTCGCCTCGCAGTACAGCTGGTACCGGTATCCCTTGATATAGTTCATCCCGTCGGCTACCACGATCGTGTCCTGGCCCAGCTCGCGCTTCACGGCCGAGGCAAAGGCCGCGCGGGCGTCTTTCTCCGCCCGTCCTGCATCGTAGACTTCTCGAGCGAGACCGAGCGATTGGTCGTTGATGTGTACTATGCGCAGCTTGGAGATGCGAGGGGATGTGGAGGAGGAGATGCGGGATTGGAAGTTGTCGATGAGCTGTTGGGAGCGGTATGTCTTGCCGGAGGTCGGGAGGCCAGACAGGAGGATTAGCTGGTAGAGGTCAGGGGGAAAAAGAACTCGTATCATGTAGTCGTCGCGCTTACGGGCATCTGGAATGGTTGATCAGTAGGAAATCGCAAGAGTCAAAAGTTGCCTAAGTGGGGGGTGGAAGTGGGATGGCGGCGCGAAGCAATGAGAATGAGCCACCCACAATTTGAACCGGTGGCACAATTTTCCCTGCGTGACATTGTTGGCACCGCAGGAGTTCATCATAGTCACAAAGCTAAGTCACCTTGGATGAGCAACAGAATTGGATGGTCGTGCATTGCATTACTGCAAGCCTGGGCGATGGCCCATGCCCTCAAACTTTCATCTATCTAGTACCTGACCTCAGAAGCAGGACCTTGACCATCGAAGAACACCTCGTCGAGGTAACTGAGGATGACCCGCTGACCGGCCATCTGCTCGACGACGTTGGGCCTGATCTGCTCGGGAGGCAGAACGAAGCCAAACTCACCCGTGTCACGGAGCTCAATCGTGTAGCTGAACTCGGCCTTGCCAACAGTGTAGATGTGATCAACGGACGAGCCGGTAGTGGTGTAGAGGACAGCACCGCTGGGGCCAAATGTGTATTGAACGCCAATGTCCGAAGCCTCACGGATGGCCTCGGCGGCATCAGCAGCGGTCTTGGTCCACTTGCCGAGCTCCGGTGCGTAGAGGGTCTCGTTGTAGCCGTACGGGCTGAGAATGTACTGGCCGTAGGTGTGCCAGTCAATGTAGAGCTTAATGCCTTGCTCATCGCGAAGCTTCAAAACGAGCTCGTTCAGACCGCGGTTCTCGGGAGTGTCGAAAGGAGCCTCGCCCTTGTACGTCTGCGAGCATGGGTTTGTGGAGGCGCCGCGAGTGTTCGCGTCCCATGCATATTCCCAATTGCGGTTATTGTCGCGACCGAAGCAGGTTTGATTGGCAGCAGTGGCTGGAGGAGGCATGCGGTTCTTGCGCCAGAGGCGGTTGGACGTCTGTGAGAAGACGAAGCCATCTGGGTTCGCAAAGGGGATAACGAAGAGGTCGTAGTTGTCAAGGACGGTGCGAGAGAAGTTGTCGCCGCTCTTGTAGCCATTGATGAGCTCGCGGGTGATATACTCGGTGGTCATTGCTGTAGCCCATTCTCGCGCGTGAATGGTGGAATGGTAGAGGATGGCAGGCTTGCCGGGACCTCCAGCTCCCCATACGTGCAGACCGAAGAGGTCGCGGCCTTCATATGAGGTGCCCGAGGAGATCGTGGCGGATTGGTTGGGGAAGGAAGCCTGCAGGTCAGCCCAGTAGCGGACATGATCCTCATAAGGATGGTAAGAGTCGTACCAAGCGTCGTCGTCGACCTGGCGCTTGTAGATGGATGGAGAAGCAGATTCCCGCTTGATGGAATGGCCCAAGTCTTCGTGCATGACATAGCAGTCAAGTCCGAGGGATTGGAACTTTGGTAGGTGATGAGGCGCGATAGCCACGTCCATGAACTTGTCGATCTTGCTGTTCCATGGCTCAGCGGAGAACTGCTCGAGCTTTGACTGGACAGCTGCAAGGTGCTTGCCAGTCTTCACACGGAAGACCTTGTAGCCGTCGTAAGATGCAGGGCCCAATCCCATGTCAGGGATGGACACGGCAGAAACGGCCGAAGCCAGAAGGGCGGAGATGAATGCGACCTTCATGTCGGTGAATGATTAGAGGGATGGAAAGGAATAGAGGATAATGGGACTCCGATTGAGGATGGACCTACACGCTTTATGTCCCTGGGCAGCGGCAGGGGAGCTAACCTCAGGGCACCACTGGAGTTACGCCTACCCTGTCCAGTCACACAGGGTGATCAGCGATATAGATAGACAACCTGGTCATCAAAATCCACAGATTGGCAGCTTAGCAGAGGCAAAATAGTCTGGTCGACAGTGTTTGAACGCAGGGCAAAGACAAGCCTTGGTCTTGACCTTCCGAACTGAACAATGGCGTCGAGTAGCGCGGCATGGCATACTTGGCCATGGCAGGGTGAAGACGTGAGTGATGGCGGGCGCGGTGAGTAATTGCGCGAGGGGCGGAGGACCAAGAGATGACATGCGTGCCCGCCTGCGGTTTTGGGAAGGCTTCGAGAGCCTCCGACGACAAGCGAAATCTGACGTCTTCGGCTCTGGATGAGATCGATATAAACTGGCCCACCTGCTTCTAGACTGGTGTCACATTTGTAGGGAAGAGGGGTCTGGTATCAAGATCTGCGGAGACTGTTGACCCTCTTATTTTTTATTTTTGACATGGTGCGGTAATCAATGAATCTCAACTCCTCTCCCAACTCCTGTCCCTCACTCATCACAACGCACTCTTCTCACATCCCAATTGCCTACAAAAATGCCTCCTCCTCGCCTCAAACTTGACACTCTGTCTCGCCGGCCTACCCGCATCAGCACAATCCCCTCTGCTCTCACTCCCCCTCACGAAAGGAGCAACATACCTACTCTCCCTCCCCTCCTTCTCCAAAACAACCAGACCCGTCTCCTCCCTGGTGCCCCCCATGGTCAACCCCTCCTTGACATCCTGCACCAACGCCTTAGCCTTAGCCTTATCCTTACCCTTGACCATCCCTTTACCCTCCTCTCCCCGCCTCCCCTTCCGCCCCATTCCACTCCTACTCCCACTCCCGCTCCCACTCCCCGTATTGTAAGGCGTCCAAACACTGACGAAATCACTGATCGTGACCCCGCTTATGGCCCCCGTGTCGGCGTACCCGCTGCTCTTGTACGCGAGGTAGGTCGCCACGGGCGTGATGCGCGTGTTCCTGACCGAGGACAACAGGAGGCGGTACAGCATTGCCGAGGACAGGGTCGATTTGGCGGCAAGGGTTTTGAGAAAGGGAGGGGTCAGAGGGCCGAGTTTGGCTGCTGTCAGAGAGAGGAGACCGGCGGAAGGGTAGAGGAGGGAGTGGTGCACCAGGAAAGGGGAGAGGAAGGGCGCTGCTGTTGCCATGATGGCGGTTGATTGACGGTCGACGGGTAGTTGGACAATTGGGCGCGGTGTAATTAGGAGCTGTAGGGATAGATGATCCTTGGACCTGTGTGGGACCGAAGGGTTGGAGGACCACTGCAAGCCAGTCATCGTGCTTCAAACACCGCATCACGAAAAAAGAAGGAGAGGATATGGGAGGCACCTGCCTGGTCATCAGACCGCGCGACTGATAGAAGATGTTGGATGCGAATTTTCATTCAGGACTGTCACCCGTAAATGCTACTTTTGTACGTTCTTATGGCTTCCGTGTTGCCACGGATCTGCTTCCCCTGTCTTCATAATACATTTTCTCAGCCCTCCTCTCAATGTCGATTTGTGTGTTATTAATCCGCTATGCAGTTCTCATGTTATGCTATCAAGGAGAGTCGTGAGCTCGTTTCGTGAGTAGACCGAGTCGTCAAATTTACAAATATGTTGCTGAATTGAAGAACAGGATTACAGGAGCTGCGCGAGACCCAGGAAGCCACCAGCAACGGCGGCCAGACGTCCATCGATGAATTTTGGCACGGCAGCACCGGACTGCAGACCAGCGGATGCACTGGACGTTGTAGACGCTTGAGTCGGGTCCGTCGTCGCTTGGGCAACAGGTGCAAAGGAAGTTATTGTGCTTCGCTGGCCGTTGGGCAAGGTTGTGGTCTGCAATACGATCTTGCTGACTCGGCCACCAGCGGGAGTATAGGTAGTGATAAATGTGCGACCGCCAGCACCGGTAGCTGTGATGACCTCGCCGAAACTGACGCTGCTCAGTGTGATAGACTGACCGCGGTCATCGGTAGTGACCACGTCAATTTCGCCTGCAAATGAGGAGGGAGTCTCAGGCGCAGAAGTGACACCGGGTGCAGTTCCACTGGATGCCTGGGTAGGAGCAGCAACGCGCGAGGTGGTGATGACAGTGTTGCCTTGATTGTCAACGCTAGTGACCGGGACGTCGATGCTGGCTGGGGCAGAGGTAGGAGCCTGGCTTGTCGATGAGGCCCCGCTTCCACCAGTATTACCCGAGGCGGCGGCGTCCGTGGTCCCAGCGCTTGGAGGGAGGACAACCGGGGGCGCCACTGAGGCAGAGCTGGACGGAGATGGTGCTTGTGTGGTTGGAGCTGGGGCTTGAGTCGGGGCCGGCTGCTGGGTGGGAGCGGGTTGCTGGGTAGGGGCAGACTGCTGGGTAGGGGCGGATTGCTGGGTAGGCGACGCGGGCGTGGTGGGAGCGACGGGGGTTGTGGGTGCTACGCGAGTAGTCAGTATTTTTGTTCCGATGCAGCCATAATCGCTATTCGAAGGGCAGAAAGAATACACGAAAAAAAAAAACAATTGCACTGATCAAGCCAAAACATCAACGCTGAAACGATTCGCTGAATTAGTCTCATCAAAGGACGAGACCGCGCCAGAAGAATCACAGTCAACGTACCCGAGTTGGACGACGATCCAGCGCTGGAGGGCGGGGGGACAGTGACAGAGACAGATTGGAGAGAGGAAGTTCCAGGGACAGGGAGATTGCTGGTCTGACCTGATGATGATGATGAAGAAGAAGAAGAAGAAGAAAGGGGTGGAGGGGAAGAGGAAGAGGGCGGAGGGTCTGAGAGAGAAAGCGAGGACGAGCTGCCAGTCTCACCTTGCGATGAAGTCGGCGCGGCCACCGTCGTCGTGAGGGTCTCGGGGGTCGTACCTGGAGGCGGAGAGGTGGTGGTGATGATGATGGGATCCGAGGTCGGGTCAGCCGCTGTTGTCGGCGTGGGATTGACAGAGACAGTATCGGTGCCGTTCTGGCGCTTGCGAAGAAGCGCACGCTTCTGTGATCGGCCAGGCAAGAGCGGTGCGTCACTCTGCTCGAGAGCTAGCTGGCCAGTGAGGGCGTGACCGAAGAAGCGCGAGGGATTGAGCTGGTCAAAGATGTTCTTGAGATCCCGAATCGTTCTGGCCTCGGCGTCTGAGACATCTTGACCATCGCTCGACGGGCGGGCGACCACGCAGACGATCAGGAGCAATTGCACCACCAGTACGAGGAGCGAACGTAGAGAGAGCATGGTATCGTAGGTAATGTGAGATAGGTTTTGTCGGCGGAGGGGTGAAGAGGCAGGTTTTAGGGCGCAGGTGAGCAGAAGTGGATGCGGCTGTGACGATGTAAGCTCAAGCCTAGTCATTCACATGCATGAGCTCCCTCGCACCTTTGCCCAGTTGGAAGTATCAGTTGCGTAAAGGTAGAGAAGGCGTCTCACGATACTTCCGGGGGGATGCAACGGCTGAGAAACGAACGAACACGGCGTTGAGAGCGTCGAGGTCTCAACGTTGGTCAGATGGCGGAACCCCGTTGCAAGCGTCAGTGATTCTGTAGGTGGACGGTGATGTGTACAGTACAAGCGAATGACTGGGAGAGATGGTCGACGAGTGGTTGACGAAGCACAGAGGAGGGAGGGAGAGGTGGATGACAGCAACAATGAGGCGATTCGTTTCGTATGGTGAATAAATATGATGAGCAGCAGCCAGCGCCAGCAGGGCAAATGCAAGAGCAAGCAAGCAAGCAAGCAGGGCAAATGCAAGCCGACGATACTAGTTCGCCTCGAGAGGAAAGTCGACAAGGCTAGGCGACGATCACGGCCATTAAGCCTGCAAACAAGCCGCAGAGCGGTCGAGCCAGAGGTGCGAACTTTGGCTCGTCGCGCACTGTAAGCTTGCTGCACGCGACGAATAAGATGACAGAGATGGCTTCGATTGGCACGGGAGAAGGGAAAAAGGGAAAAACGGAAATGTGAAGGAAAAGGAAAAAACCAGGACGCCAGCAGAGCCGCATCGTCATCTTGGCCCCTGCACCGCGCTGCACTGCTCTCTATACCAGTTTTTACCGATGAGTAACGTGATCATCTTCACAATATTAGCGACACTCGCATCCAGGAATCACCCGTGCTCAAGCCCTTATTCGCAAGGCCACAGTCTCGATGGTTTCGACCAGGTCATCGGCATAGCGGCCGCGGTCAGGAATACCTACCCTGCTACAAGAGAGGCCACACACACACACACACACACACACACACACACACACACACACACACACACACACACACACACACACACACACACACACACANACATCATACAGTCCGCAGAACCCTGCACATCCGACACGCGCCGAGTCCATCGCTCGACTCCTTCTCGTGTTCCGCGGCTACAGATGCCGCTTCTCCACCTTTTTTCTCAGACGCGGAGCGTGCAGATGCTGTACAGGAAGCATCCTCTCGCCCGATCGGTATACTGCAACCAGATGGCCGTGCATCTGTTTTGCGGGACTCTAATAAATGCGCCCGGTGAATTCACATGACTGCCCCGTGAACATTCTCTATCGTAGACCATCGTAGACGTGCAGAGCAAGCTACCGGCGACGTAGATGGAGCTGTATTCTCGCTCCGTTGCGCTGAAGTAGACCTGTGACAGGTACCGTCGGATGTTGACTGGATCCGTTCCAAAGGCTGGTCGTCAATGTCTGGTACGACATCCTTGATCCTTTCGCCTGTGGTCATTTACTAGCCTGGTTTCTAGCCGCTCTGCAGCTTCTAGACGAGCGATTTTTAGTGCTATCACCAGGTCGGGATCGATAGCTCATGTCTGTTTGTCATGGAGCTTTGGATCAATTTCCACGTTGCAGCGTTTGTATGGGAATATCTATTTGCCTGCAGACTCGGAACTTGAATCAAGGATATATGTGTACCATCGCTACGTCAGTCATGAGTACCACCGCCATCAGATCATCCAATCTGCTTCTCAACATCCCATCCTCCCTTCTCCAACCTCTCCCTCTCCTCCCGATTCTCCTCCCGGTCCCACCACTCCCAGTCCCTCTCCACCCTCCAAGCATCACTCCCCTTCAACAACCCCGCCCCTCTCAGATTACACCCTCTATGCCCCCACTTCTCCGCCATCACGTTTCCCCCATGCCCGATCGTCATCTGCAATCCAATCTCAAACCCCTCGGCATCCCTATAGAACGGCTCCCCCCGGCCTCCGTCCTGTCGTCCCTGCCAAAAATTCCTCCCTCCCTCATGCGAGTTCTTGAACACCTGCATCTCATCCGCCTGCTGTCTCAACCGAGCATACCCCTCCGCCCCCCTCTCCTCCAGCTCCCCCTTACCGTCCGCGCCCCGCCGGTACAACACGAGCAAATCATCCAGGCTGCTCCCGACATCGTAGATCAGCCCGTTGGCCGCGTCCCGTTGCTCGTATCCGCCCATAGTCAGCCGCTCGTACATATCGCAGTCAGTACCGTAGAACGGGATCATCGTGTCCCACAGACCGACGTCTTCGTACGCCGTGCGATTGACGAGGGTGAGACGATCGTAGGCGTAAAAAGTATGCGCCCAACGTCCCGTCTCGGCTCCGTCCTTGTCCCTGCGCTCCGGGGAGAGGGTGAGCCGCAGATCGTCGACGGTGCGGGTATACAGGTTCTTGAACGTGTGGTTGTCCGCGTCGAGGTAGTTCTCGTCCGGCAGGGCGAGGACGTCCATGTGCGACCAGTAAAAGTGCGGCCAGTCGTGCTGCCCCGCCGTGTAGATGTAGAAGTTCTGGAGCTGGGCAAAGGTGAGTAGCGTAGGGGTCTGAATGATGTTGACGCCAAGGATCGTCTTGAGCCGGGTGTGGTTGAGGTAGAAGGGGTTCTGAAGACTGAGTTGACCCTTGTTGTTCGCAAACATGGTTCCTGTGTTCTCCACTATGTAAATGTCTTCCGCTGGCCAGCCGACGGTTAGATAGGATACTACTGTCTGCTGCAGTAAGCGCCAGTTGCGCGTAAAGCCGATCAACAGGGGTGTGACTTCTGTGACATGGGACCTGGGAGGTTTGTTCCATTCCGGTATCGGTGGCAGCTCCTGGTGTGAGTGTGCGCCTGCAGCCAAGGGGAAGTTGTCGATGATTGGAGTGGGGTCGCCTAGTCGTTCTGGCTTGTAGAGGGGGTGTCTAGGCAGTGGAGGTGGTCCATAGTCGACTTTGGGAGGTTGTGCCGGCGCAGTGATATGTGCGCGAATGTCGCTGCTGAACCAAGTGGACAGCGCTATCGCCGCCAAGACGAAGACGGTCAAGGGTATGATGGCTCTATTGAAAGGGCGAGACATGTTTGGTAAGGAAGGCCTGCTTGATCTCAGACTCATAACCAAAGGCGCGATCAGCCCTAGATCCGCGTCTTCGATAGAGAGCTCGGTCGCGAAGACAAGGCCTGTAGGTAGTAGTATGCGAGCAAAAGCAGGTGAAGGGGCAATAGAAAGCAACAATAGCAGAGGAACCACTAGTTGTAAGTACCGGGAGCAACGACAGAAAAAACAGGATCTGTACCTACCGTCGTCGACCCACCAGCTCCAGAGATTAGCACTGAGACAATCAAGCGCAAGTACGTGGACTTGCGAGCTACGTGGACATGGCCCGGCAGCACCCATTGAACTTGTGTCGCTGTCCATCAATGTTTGACAGTCCCAGCATGGCCGAATGGATCGATGTCACGCCGGATACCGGTACGTGTCGACTCCGAGAACGCTTCAAGACAGACGGTCCACGGTGTGAGAGGTTCATCTGTAGACTGTTGACCGGCACGATCGCAGGACACAAATAGGACGAGTAACATGGATGTGTTGAGGTGTGTCGAAACAGTGACCGCTAGCGTGCCTCGCCACACCAGGAAATCTGCTTTTGTGGCTGATTGCACGTTTGCCGAGCCGCGTGTACAGCAGCAGCACCGAGTGGATCGGACTTCGTCAGGACAGGTCTCATCAAAACCATGTCTACGGGAAAGAATGCTCTTCACATCCGGACAGTGCGAGCCATGCATTAAAACCCCCTCGTCTCATATCCCAGAGACGACCAAAGAATCCCGCTCGCACGCTTCGCTAGCTAGTCACAAGAATCGAATATCATCCATCTGCCCCTGATCAGGCCATGCGTACACTGTACAATCTTCTCCCATCGAAAGCTCTCGCGTCACCTAACCCTTCCTTTCTTGTACCGACCCCGTCGTTGTCATACCCTCCTGTACCTCAGCGGTCACCGCCACGGGCGCATCCACTTCCGCGCTCTCTTTGGACTGCGACGCCTGCCTTGACGTCTCTGAACTCTTTCTCACTTCACTCGTCCCATCGTTTCTAGCGAATTGCAGGCTCTTCCTGTTCTCGCTCTTGTCCTTGTCGCTTGATGGGGACTTGGCTCGCTTTTCGGCGTCCTTCTCCTTGCGTTCTTGGATCTTGCCACGGATCCAGGACATGGGGCCTTTCCTTTTTTCCTCCGAATCAGAGAGTACGTCCGGATCTCTTGGCGTTGAGGATTCGGCGGTGGGTGTTTCAGAATGTGAGCTGAGAGCGACGGCGCTTGAATTGTGTCTGCTTGTCTCGTAGCTCGGAGGGACTATGCCGGGAGAGTTCATTGCAGGCACGGAGGGTACTGGTGGTGTTGCAGCCTTGGGTGTCTCTGGTTCTCGCTCGGCATGTTTTGACTTTGCAGAGTGAGAGAATCGCCATCTTCGCTTCTTCTCTTGCTTCTCCGCTGCAACAGCATCATCCACAAAGTCTGCTTCCGAGTTGTCGGTTGTAGAGGTGACGGAGTGATGGGGCGAGCTCGGCCGTAGCGCGTCGGCTAACGCGCGCGGCTGTGGTGGATCTCGCACTGTCGATTGTGCGGTATGAAAGGATGTCATGCCCGGGCGATACTCGCTCATGGGGTCTGTGTCCCGATAGTCAGGCGTCGTCGGAGAGGCTACCGAGTCAGCAGCATCGTCCATGTCGTGACCAAGGTCATTGGCTGAGCTCGCCGCACTTGATAAGGCACTACCTGGCAGGCGCTTCTTTTGCAGCTTCCGCGGTTGCCTTCCGTCTCGTTTTTCACTATCACTCCCAGGCGACCCCCTGAAGATATCTAGGAAGTGGCGTGAACCGGACGTGGCATTGTACGTAGCTCGCTCGCTCGAGCCATCGCGTCGTACAGGATCTGGCGATAGAAGTGCTCTCACGTCACGTTCGTATTGATCTTTTGGTATGAGAATCGCCGAAGAGGTACTGCTGCCAGGTGCGGCCAACGGGGTAGTCGTCTCGCTACTGGACGCAGATGTGACCTCTGGAGGCTGCAGGAGCGCTGCTGCCTGAGCTGCTGCGATCGGGGTCCTTTGCTGTGGCTCATCACTGGGCACCACGGGCTGTACCGGCGGTGGAAGGGTCTCCTCAGGAACAGTGGCGCTAGGTGTAACAGGCTCTGAGCTCTTTTCCCGCGCGCTGAATCTCGGAGACGTGCCCGCAGGCCTTTGCGACGGTACTGTATTGCTCCGATGTACACCAACCGCACCGACCGAAGGGCTGTTCATAGACGGCGAGCCTCCAGCCTGTAAGCTAGACTTGCGCGAGTTTCTCGATGAGGTAGATAGATTTCTTCGGATCCCACTGAATTTGCGACCGCCTTCAGTACCTCCACTCGCATTTGATGTTGATCGGCCGATGACAGTTTTCGAACGCCCAGGTCCCGTCGGCGACCCGGATGGCTGGGGATGTTGATAACCACTCTGGACCTCTTTCACCGTCTTCTCGTCCGCTGCAGTGCCGTGCATACCGATCAGGAAAGAGTCCTGATTCTCGATGAGAAAGATCAGGACATCTTGGCTCAATCGATACTCCTGGGGAGCCATATCGTGCTGAGGATGCGACAATATGCCCGGTTGGAAGATGGCAGCGAGGTTGGGAGTAGTCATTTTGTTGAGGTCTGATTTGGAGGCAAATACTGCAAGGAGATCCAGTATGTAGAGTAGTAGCTGTCGGTTGAGGGGCGGTAATTCGGTGATGAGTCCCTGATAAGCTCTTATTGCACCTTCCGAGTTGAAACCGCCGTGATCAGCTCGCTGCTCGTCCATCTGGCCCACAGCTTGCTGCTGGTGATTCTTCAGTGGCTCTCGGAACCTCTCGTAGAAATCCAGGGGAATGATGGGCTCGGGCAGCTGATTAAAATACCGGCGAAGAATATTGGCAGCGTCATGCACAGTATAGCCTGTCCAGTCGAGACCCTTACCGTATCTGTCAGGCGAGTCGAATGCGATCTTAAGCTCTTTTATGCGCTTTTCTGATCCCGCTAACCGGAAGATACCCTCAGTCTCAGTCGCTGAGAAGTGGTCAGTGTCTTGATCGAACGAGACCGCACATGGCACAATTACCCTTTTCTTTGAGGAAGACACCGCACTTGGCCACCACAATCGGCACGTAGCCGTAAATGTAGCTTTCCCCGTTGTCATTGAACAGCGAGATTGCCACATTGGCATACCGGATGCTGTGATGTAGAGGTACTCCAAAGATACCTTGTGGCCCTAGACACGTACGTCAGCCCAAAGTATCGGCACATCGCCGCGTATCTCTCCATGCTCTTTAGCCGCCAACTCCAAGAGTGCCCTCGACGTGTGTGCCGGATCATTTCTCACCTTTTTGCTCTTCGAGTTTGTTCCCCCTCTTGAAACCCTTCCACCATGAAGCCAGATCGCGTTTCGAAGGCGCCGCATCTGACTGTGGTGCAGCGGAGACTGTAGGCGGCTTGGGCACGCTGGCGGGTGCTGCGATCCCCGGCGTTGGTCGATCTCCATTCGCCATCCTGGTATTTATCGTTGTCAATATGGAAAAGGCCGGCGCCTACGGCAGGCGTCTGGGATGCCCTGTTCGCCGGGCCACGTTGGACTCGGTCCGCAGTTGTGAGGTGAGGCTGAGTTGGAAGAGGTCATACGCCGCTTATTTGACGAGGGGCTAAAATCCGGATCGCTATGCTATCGAATGTCGTAGTCGAAGGGGTTTGCGCAGCACGAATTGCACCAGCCTTTTCGCGGTCACAATACTTGATCAGGCGGACGCGGCTCGGTGGTGTGCAGTTGGTGATTGCCGCGGTCGACAGTGGCCGAGAAATCAGGGATTCCAGCAAATGCACCAGATAGACGCCGCGCCTACCAGCTGAGAACTGGCCGAGTCGCCTTGGGAGAGACAAAACATGCAGAGGAACAAAAGAAGAGTGTTGGGCGCAGGCTTGAACTGATCTGACCAGAGTCAGGGCGCGGGTATGCGACAGAGGACCTTCAGCTTGGACCTCTCACGCCGCCGTGTGCTGCTGAAATTACCACTATCTTGGCCAATGCTACTGCCATCTCGCCAGCGTACAAGGGCGATTTCTCTGAACCCAACAAAGTGCCGCCTATCTAGTCAATCGCCAATAATTTTTCATGCGGAATTAATTTCGTCTCGATAGCGTCCAAGATCGCGTGTCCTGTGCTGATCGAAGGCCACGAGCGGGTCTGCAGACTGGGAGAACCTCAGACAGGCTAAAGACGACGCTGAATCGCGGAGTGTAGCAAAGAAGCAATAAGCTCGCATCTCAATACGGATGCCGGATCGCTACCATCGACTCATGACCCGGAGTTTGGGAAGTAAGTGACAAGGTCCATTTACGGATGGACCATCTCCTGGCTGCTCAATGGTACCTGCATACTGAACCATGAATGGACGAGCAACGTGGGGTGACACATGTGAATTTCGGAAAAGAAGCTGCGCTCTAACGTCCCAACGTAGAAGTGGGTTTGATAAACTACCAGATGGGGGTGCAAAGGATACCAAAACACCTCAGCGGCGCGCAAATAGCTTCGATTAGATTGCTGCTATGGCGCGTGAGCCCGTGCGAGTGTCGGACAGCTTGCCGAAGTCACCACACGGGTACTCCCGTCATGCTTCCGCGAGAAGCTTGACCTGCAAACGGTTCAAACTTCTGGATGATGAGTTGTCGACTGTGGCAGCATTGATAACAGCGCACTACTTAGTACAGATTCCCGCAATAGTACTTGATCACCTGGCAGCAAGCATGGACGGGTAGAGACAGTCCGCGGCCGCTCGTGAGGATCTTTACTAACTTGGACCACAGACTTTCTGCTCAAGAGCAACAGGAGCTCAATGCTCGCCTGGAAAAGAAGCAGATGAGCCAGTTCATGAACGTACGCATGCAGTAGAACCCATTGCTGGATCTCATCTCACTGCCTCTAGATGTATTCGAATCTGGTCCAGCGATGTTTCGAAAACTGCGTTGACGACTTCACTTCGAAATCCCTGACGTCAAAAGAGGAGGGCTGCGTCATGCGATGTGTTGATAAATTCTTGAAGAGCTCCGAACGTCTGGGCCAAAGATTCCAAGAGCAAAATGCGGCAATGATGCAGCAAGGAGGTTTACTGGGCGGAGGGAAATAAGCCATGTAGCGACCCGAGACGGGTCACACGACATGAGGGCGCATGGACGATGAAGTCGGACGTCTGTATCGCAGGCATCTAACGAAACCGTCGAATCGATGCGTGCCGCCTGCTTTTCCGGAGACGGCGATGTCAAATAGTGGCAGAATCACCTGCCAGATGAGATGGCCTTACTTGGGCAGACCACAATTGGGATCCGGATACCACTCAGCTTCAAACCGAAAAAAGCATGTAGAGGCACGGGATGATACCCACAATTCACCCATGTCGTGAATCAAACTTGTGAATTGCCTCTGCGTTCCATACGATTATACCACAAACTCCTCGCTAACCCGTGACACAACGACCTGCACGCCCAGCAGAAGCCAGCCTTACCCAGGCCCGATTCTTGGCATGTCATGATGCTCACTCAGTCCAGACAGATACTTGTTCAGTTCCTCCACCTTTTCCTTGTGTGTCCTGATGCCATCCCTCCTGAGTCTTTCCTCAAGCTGGGCCCTTCATGTCAGCGTTTCATCTCGACCTCTGCCCGCGGGACATGACCTACCCTCTTCCTCCTGACTTCTTCATACTTTCGCTCCGCTTCCGTCTTCTCCGTGTCCTGATCGCGACTGACTGGGGACTTGTCTGTGCTCTTGCTCACGACTCTCGACTGCTGCGCTTTCTCGCTTTCCAAGGATTCATTCGTCGGGGTCTCTTTGTCGTGAGTCGCGTCTGCGGTCCGCTTCTTTTTCTTCTTTTTCTTGTCGATGCCCGCGTCTTTGGCGCCTTTTAGTTTCAGGCCGCCTCCGACGGCGGAGGTGTAATCCGAAGACGGCATGTCGAGGTTGGTGGGCGAGTGGAGGGGTGATCTCTGGCAGACGAATGCGCTGCGGGGAGTTGCATAGTCACGGCTTGGCAACCTCATGCTCAAGAAAGAAGACTACCTAAGCCGCAACATGTTTTGGACATTACACCCCCGCAAATCCATACTCTTATATACAATGTCTGGCACGATACGGGCGATTGTCACGAGACAGTGACCTCGGTCTTGATCCCCTCATCACCTACAGTGTTCCCCTCGGGTGACAAATCCAGCGGCGGTGCCGCCTCGCTGGCCTTCACCAAGACCTCCTCCATCTCCACTTTAACCTCCTCCTTGACCTCTACCTCTCCCTCCCCCTCCACCTTCACCTCCCTTTTCACCTTCTTCTTCAGCTCCTTCGGGACGACAGCACTCGGACACAGTCCTGCCTTGGCCAAGTCGCACTGCTCACACCTCCTTCCGACGGGTGGACAGTACGTCTGCCCGAAACCGACCAACAAATGGTTGATATCATGCCACTTCTCCCTGGGCAACCAAGCCTCCAGTTCCGCTCTCGTCTCTTCCGGGTTTCGGGTCTTGTGCCAACCCCACAGGTTCGTGATGCGATGTACATGTACATCGACGCCTATCCCCTCATCCCTTCCCCATGCGCTACTCATGCAGAGATACGCCATCTTGGGTCCCACACCAGGCAGTGAGATCATCCCTTCGATTGTGTCGGGTATGTCGCCCGCGAATTGATCACGCAGCAACTCGGCGGTAGCTTTGATATACCGCGTCTTGTTATTGTGGAAACCTACCTTGCAAATAAGTTGATTCAGCCGCTCGGGGGACACGGCGATCAGCGATTCGAGACAGAAGCCCCCTTCGAGACCGTCCTGCATGTTCTTGATCGCGGCTGCGGTGACGGGGTCCTTGGTCTGACTGCTCAGCATGAGGGCGATCAGGGTTTGGAGACGTCGGTCCCGTGGCGAACGAGTGTCGTCTGCGAGGTTCTCGCAGCCCATGGTGTCGACTGCTGCGACGCGGCGTTTGCGCATGTCGGCGGTGATGGAGTAGACGCGCTCCCAATTTGGTGGTGGAGAGACAGTGTAGGTGCCGTTCTCGCCCTTGATGCGTTTGGCTGGCTGACGGCGGGTGGGTCGAGGAAAGAGGCCATCAGGATCTGTCGCGAGATCTTCCAGATTTGAAACGTCTACCTTTCGAGGGGACCGTCTTGACCCTGGCGTCGTTGTAGTAGTGGTGGGTGTACCTCGCTTGCGCTTGAGTGGAGTGTTCCCGCTGAAGGATGTTGCGGGCGTTGGGGCTTCGTCGACCTCCGACGGCGATGACAACGATGACTCGTCAGAGTCAGGACCCTCCAATTTGATCTTCTTGGCCGGTGACTCGATCTTGACGTTGCTGGAACTGGTATGCAGAGAAGCAGCATTTGCGATACGTGCTGAGGATCGCCGGGATGTTAGAGCAGACATGATTCGTGAGGTTTCTCGAGATACCCGAGATGTCTTCATTCTAGTCGTCACAGATGGATTTCAAGATGATCTGCTTTGCCACCCAGGATTGTGTCGGCCCTGCAAGCCAATCTGGGAGCAAGACTTGTGGTGGCTGGCGGTTGGTGACTTTGATCGGCAGGCGATAGCAAGATGCTTGGTATTCAGTATCCGTGGCGTTGCAGCTTCCAATCGTCCAATTCTTAAGCAGGACTGAGCTCCATGAAGGGGTAGATATCACATATGAACGAAGAGTGTTTCCCCAGATCTCAACTGGTTCCTGCGGCGGCGAGATCTGTATTCCGAATGCGAGCCCTATGATTGGCCAATTTCTCCTCCGCCAGTACCTCCGATCATCAAAGTCCGCAAATGCTTTTCACAGATACGGATTGTTCTTTGCTCGCCAAACAGCAGAATGAGCCAATAATAATAATAATATATGAAATCGCAATATGACAGCAACCGACATCTCGACCTTTGCCACAGCGCAGCTCGGTCTCCTCGCGAACGAGCAAAAGGCAGAAGTAGATGAGACCGCGCTCCTCACGTCTACCCATTCGCCCAGCGTGCTTGCCCGAGCCGGTCTTGCGATCACGAACCTGACCGTGAGTAATCAGCGCACAGGGCTTGGAGGTAAGACGGTGCTGGATCTTGGTCTGGATCCGGCCGTGAGTGGCGACTCCAAGGAGCTCGGTGAGCATGGCATTAGGGTCGGTGACATTGTTGGCGTAGCAGAGCAACCGAGGGGATCAGAGAAGAAGAGAGATCGGACGGATATGGAAAAGAAGGGAGTGCATGGTGTAGTTGTCAAGGTGATGCGGGAGCATGTCGTTGTAGCGCTAGACAAGGAGGATGCAGATGTGCCGGGTGGGAAGCTCTGGCTGTGGGTTGCGTCTACCGAACATTCATGATCTGGCCTTACTGATACATTTGCGTCCGTAGTGTCAAACTCGCTAATGATGTCACTTACAAGCGGTACAGATCTTGCGTCTTCATTCCATAAATATCGAGGCTGATACAAGCCAGCATGAATCAGACCATGACCAAACTTTCGAAGATGGCGGAGAGCGAGCATTCCATCCTGGCGCGCGTGCTCTTTGGCCAATCATCACCAACACCTCTCTCCGAGAGCGATATGAAGGAGCCCATGAAGTGGATAGACCCCTCACTCAACGATTCCCAGCAAGAGGCAATCCGATTCGCCCTGGCATCTCGGGAAGTCGCCCTCATCCATGGTCCACCGGGCACAGGCAAGACGCACACCCTCATCGAGCTGATTCTGCAAATGGTCAAGCGCAAGAAACGTCTTCTGGTCTGTGGACCCAGCAATATCTCTGTGGATAATATAGTCGAGCGCCTGGCACCTCACAAGATTCAGATCGTACGACTCGGCCATCCCGCCAGACTACTGCCGAAAGTGCTGGACCACAGTCTCGAAGTACTTACCAGAACCAGCGATGCGGCTGAACTGGTCAATGACATTCGACACGAGCTGGACGCGAAGCAGGCTACCATCAGAAAGACGAAAAGTGGTCGAGAGCGGCATGCGATATATGGTGAGATGAGGGAGCTGAGAAAGGAGTATCGAGAGCGAGAGTCGAAATGCATAGATTCGCTGGTCCGTGGAAGTCAGGTAGTCTTGTCGACACTCCACGGCGCCGGCAGCTTCCAATTGAAGAACCAGAACTTTGACGTGGTGATCATTGACGAGGCGAGCCAAGCTCTGGAGGCGTCGAGCTGGATCCCGTTGCTCGGCTATGGTGCAAGCAAGGTGGTCTTGGCGGGTGATCACCTCCAGCTCCCGCCAACAATCAAGTCAGCCAACGCGAAGAGAGGTAAAGAGCAGAAGAGGGACGACAGGAGCAAAAGCAGCAAGGAGACGGCGACGCTAGAGCGGACCATGTTTGATCGCCTGCTAGACTTACACGGCAGCGAGATCAAGCGAATGCTGACGACGCAATATCGCATGCACGAGAGAATCATGCAGTTCCCTTCCAAGAGCTTGTACGACGATAAGCTCGTGGCGGCCGAAGGCGTCAGGCACCGAATCTTGGCAGAGCTTCCGTATGAAGTGGCCGAAAACGAGGATACGAAAGAGCCGCTCGTGTTCTACGATACGCAGGGCGGAGACTTTTTCGAGAAGACAGAGGACGAAGAGGCCGGGACTTCAAAGTCTAGGCTTCTCGGAGATAGCAGAAGCAATCCTTCAGAAGCAGAGGTGGTACGGATGCACGTTGAGAAGCTCGTCAAGGGCGGAGTCAAGCCTGGCGACATTGCAGTGATCACGCCATACAACGGACAGTTGGCGCTGTTGTCGCAGTTGTTGAAGGAAAGATATCCAGACATGGAGCTAGGCAGTGTGGATGGGTTTCAAGGTGAGTAGCTGCGAAGTCTGCTGGAAAGATTCGTTCCAGGCGGCTGACACGAATGGGTGCATCAGGCCGAGAGAAAGAGGCCGTGATTGTGAGCTTGACACGCAGCAATGCTGAAGGTGAAGTGGGATTCCTGTCGGAAAAGCGGCGTATGAATGGTGAGTGGCTGCATCGTGTCCACAAACCCCACATGCTGATATTGTTTCCGCAAAGTCGCAATGACCAGACCAAAGAGACATCTGTGCATAATTGGAGACTCTGAGACAGTCAGTCGGTACGTCGTCGATCAGCAGCAGTGGTTTTGGAGCCTTGAGCTTGTTCAGGATCTGCGACGGTCACCTCGAGAAAGACACTAACCACCTGTGCTAGAGGAGGTCCTTTTCTGAAGTCCTGGATGTCGTTTCTGGAGGAGAATGCGGATTTGCGATATCCGGATATCAGCGAGATCCTTCAATGAGGAGCTGAGGGACGTGTCGTGCTTTGATACGACGGAGTCCCTGATGCAGGTACAGGTACGATGCGGCTCAATCGCGCGCGGGGTTGCAGCAGGAAATTGATGCTGCAGAGTCTCTGCCCAATCACAGACGCGGGGTTCCTGAAGGTCATGAACATGGGAAAGCTGCAATCCTACCGTGTGACTTGTTGGGGGAGACGAGGGTTTGAAAGGATGAAAGCGTCAAAGCTTCTTCTTTCTTCGTAGCAGTAGCTTCGTAGCAGTAGCTTCGTAGCAGTAGCTTCGTAGCAGTAGCAAAAGCACCCACGGGTCGCAGCAGAATAACAATGATAAGCCCTGAGCATCGTGTACCGGTCAAGGTTGATGTCGTGATGTTGGCAGCGGTCCGTTGCGTGCCGCACAGCAGGACCACGAGGCGCCATCGAAGATCAGGGGAAAGCCTCTCGTGAGGATGTCGTTAGGGTATTTTAGTTGAATGTTACTAGTCCGTTGAGGTGTGTAACCCCTCGCACGATTCCATGATTCTCATCGCTGTCCACGTCAAGTCTGATGCTGCCTGTGGGAGGTGGAGTGGACCTGATGCGGGCATCTCCATACTAACAGAATAAAAGTGCGCCACCGAATCGCTCCTTGCGTCTCGGATGGATGCAGGGCCGAGAGAGGGAGAAGAAGCATACATGGGCTTGTCGGAGAAGACGTCTACTAACTAATGGACTCGGACAACCTTGTTGCTATGCCGGTGGGAGAGGGTGGTCGAGAGGTAGTGGCAGATGCCTGGGGCATGCCTGGCCAGACAAGACAGGCACCAATCAGATGACTTTTACTCTTCCATTCCACCTGTTCCTCTTCCTCTTCTCTTCTCTTCCCTTCCCTGCCCGCAGACAACACGACTCGCGTCCATGCGCCACAAAAAGGTCGTCTCGGCAGCGTTCGAGCACGCTCGGACGGTCGAACTGCATGTGAGCTGTCTTGAAACATGCCAACTGCACTGACTGTCTTGCTCTTGTCTCCTGATTTGCTGTCGATTTGCTCCACTTGGCCATTGCCTACTCCACAGTTGGCTTTCTCGTCCCGAATGATACTCCCGAAAAATGATACTTCCTCACCGCAAGTGCTGATCTGCTTCTGCTCATGGACTTGAGGGAGGGAGAATTGGCACATCTACTTGGCTTGCTCGCACTTTGAGTTGCCGCGATCGCCGACCCATTACACCTCGGAGCTCTCGTTGAAGCTCGCTATGCAGGCTAAATGCACCGCATGTGCGCCACAAGGCCGTACTATCGCTGGGTCCATCCTCTACGAGATACGCTACCCTACCTACTCCCAAGTCGGAGCCCCGTCGCTGTATCTAACCACCACAGCTCCCCGCCTCGCTGATCTTCCATCAGCCGCACCACTGCTCCCTCTGTAAATCGCTGCTTGCTCGCCTGATTGCTTCCTTGCTTCTTCTTTGTCTTTATAGCTCCACATCATGGGCTCTTCCAAGTAGCCCAAGATTGGTGCGAGGTCTCCGGAGACGTCAGATTGCAAGGCCGCCGCGTTCGACTCCTTGCAATCGCTCCCAGTCGGCATGATCAGACAGCTGCTCTAGCCCATCTCGTCACCATCTTGCATTTCAGCATACCGTTCGCTTTCTAGGAGCTCATTTGATGCAGCTCCATCACAGTCGCTACAGATTGACATTTGCGCATTCACTACACGAACCCCGCTATCCCCTCTACCGAGGTCATCTCTCGATCCCTTTGGAGCAATGTCCAACGGCAACCCGACAAACGCTCCCTCGCACACTGTCGCCAACAATGAAGACTCGATCAAGGATCTCTCCGCCGGGCCTCGATCTTCGTACGAGCAAGCTTCGCCCAATACTGGGTCTGCGAGAATACGCAAGAAGAGGTCCAGCGCCAACGTCCAGGCTGTGAACAGGATCTCCGCCGCCAATTCGGCGCTTGACACTGCAAGCAAGACATCGCTCAGCGTGACTTCGACTCCAAGTAAGACCAACCGAAAAGGCTCGCTGCGCAATGCAGTGCGGAAGCTCTTCGGAAAGAAGGCCAAAGCTGCCGAAGAAGAGGTCAAGACGTCGCCCGCAAAGCCGCCTTCTAGACATGGATACACCACTAGTGTAAGTCTGGTGACCATCTGTGTGGAGCCGCAAGCTGACCAAGGCAAGGATCCTGGCGCTCTTCGCCCGATACCAGAGCAGACCACAACGCCCTCTGCGCAGGGACTCTCTTCTCCCTTGAACTCTCATCCGCCGCAGCGAACACTCTCCGCTCCTCTGAAGCTTCTCGACCCGCCAGAGTTGCGCCGAGCACGCTCTCCATACGCCGTCGAGTTCCCTCAAAGTTCGAGGCTCAAGCCATTGGACCTGGGAAATCCTTTCCACAGGGACCAGAAGGAACCAAAGAGAAGGGCGACCCTGCCCAGCTTGATCATGGACGAACGCGAGGCCGCAGTGCTTGCCAAGGCGATTCAGGTCAGGAGCGAGGATTACAATCCAGATCAGTTTTCGGGGACAATGCATCCGTATGACGATAGCGAGATCGGTCTCGCTGTGAGCACCCCCACGCGCAAGCAGCATAGACGTTCGAGAAGTGCAGATGATCTCCGTCGTATGGCATACAGTCTGCAGCCTGTGCGCGAGCGCAACGAAGAGATCAAGTACTGGCGACAGAGCACTGCTGGTAGCGTCTTGCGCCATTCTGTTCACAGCCTCGAGGACCGCCATGGTCAGATCGATGAACATCGTGACGTGTCTCCTATGTCAGAGCACCATGCCAACTCGTCCGTAGTGAACAAAGACGATGGGGACGGTGTCGACATTGCTAAGGTGTCTCCCATGCGCGACAGCCCGTTGATGAGCAGACCTACGACAGCACCTCAAGGATCGGGAGATCTCGAGGGTCGAGTGACTAGTTTGGAGAATGGGCTTGCAACCTTTCAAAATGCTCTCGAGCGGCTGACCGCGCAATCCAACCGCCGGACCATAATTATCGACAATGCTGCTTCTCCTCGGGGATCAAGGGAGAACACCCCTAGCATCCTCGTAAACAGTCTCCTTGACGCGGACTCTTATGGTCGCGAGTACTTGCCAGTCGCAGAGGATCCCTACGCCAACAGGCGCAGCCGCCAGGAGACGACGCCTCCCACCTATCGCCAGCGGGATGAATTCCAGCCATCGCCGTCTCGGACATACACCGCTCTCTACAGCATCATCAACCACGAACGGAACGCTCGCCGAAACTTGGAGCACGAGGTCCGCGCGTTGCAACAGAGTCTGTCAGATATGCAGTACCAACTCTCGCAGCCCCTGATCCGACGTCCCACGCCTTCTTATCTGCAGCGACCGGTCCATCCGTCTCAATACGGCTCGCAAGTGGCACAGTACCGTGACAGCAACTACGTAGCCAGCGCCAACCTGGACCCCAACATGGCCGGGCAGCGATTGACCAGCCGTTTCAGTTTGTCGGACAGCTTGACCGATTCCGAGGCCGCGAGATTGCGAGACGCACGAGACAACGAAGGCGAAGACGACACGGGCAAGTCTTTTGATCTGTATCAGACGCCAGCCGAGGAGCAGAGACGACGATCACCGCAGCTTGTAGACGGTGGTATGTTTTGATCGTGAGGAGCGTTCGCATCCGCATTGGACGTGACTGCCAGGGGGACAAGGCGCCATTGCCTTTTTTTTTTTTTTCTTCTTTTCATTTTTTCCATTCGATTCGAACGCTGTTTTAGGGCGGGCCCAAGCGGATTGTCTCTAATGATACCCATGATTTGTACGATAGTTAGCTCATTGGATGGTCATGTAGTCATGGTAATGGTGGAACGCTCATGAATTGGAATGCATGATCAAAGGCTCAAATTATGTTGTTCTGAAAACATGCTTCGAATCTTTAGTGATCAAAAGAGAACATTAGATCAGACAAGCACGACCATTGTTACAGCAATGATGGGAGGCTGGATCGCGGCCCTGGTCCGTAGCAACATAGAAGATCACGTGACGAAAAAAGTTCGGCGAAATTATGTTCCGTACTTCTCCCTCCCCCAAGCCCGCCAACAAAAGTTCCGCGACCATACACTACCAAACCGCATCTATCCACCCCTCGTACGCAGGATAACCACTTCTTTGCGTCCACCACCGTCCAAAATGGTCAGCACAGCTACTGTATGTTTCCCCATTTCCCTCGTTTCCTCTCCCCTAACCCCAGCGACAGAAGACCCGCCCCGCGGCCAAGGCCGGCAAAGGCAAGACCCAGAAGTCGACGCAGAAGTACATCATCAACGCCTCCCAGCCGACCAACGACAAGATCTTCGACCCCGCCGCCTTCGCCACCTTCCTCCAGTCCCGCATCAAGGTCGACGGCCGCACAGGTAACCTCGGCGACAACATCACCGTCACCGACCTCAAGGACGGCAAGATCGAGGTCGTCTCCCACCAGGAGTTCAGCGGTCGCTACCTCAAGTACTTGACCAAGAAGTTCTTGAAGAAGCAGCAGCTCAGGGATTGGTTGAGGGTTGTGAGCACCAGCAAGGGCGTCTATGAGTTGAGGTTCTACAATGTGGTGGGCGAGGGCGATGAGGAGGATGACGAGTAGATTCGGACTCTGATTGGGACTCTGATTAAAAGAAAATCACGCGAGGGAAAAGAGCGCGAACGCATGTCTTGATTGACGATGCAAAGTCGTAGACTGGTGGAATGGCATTGCTGCGTCTCCATCACGTCTGTCTCCCATTTGATATCTCCAGGTGGTGTGGTGATCCATCGGTGTTGTGTGCGTGATATTCATTGCTTCATGACCTACATGACCAAAGTTACAGAGAAGGAGTGACCCATCATCGCAATGCCTGTACCCAGCCTCCCTAGGTGGTCCCCTCGTCACTCACTGGACTGCCAAATACGCTCTTCGAACTGACGTCCGTTCTCGGGCTCACCAACTCGGTCCTGGCGTCCACACTCTGCACCTCCCCCCGTCTCTCCCTCTCCTTTTCCCTGGCCTCCAATTCATAGACCCCAGGCGTACTCCCCTCGACCTCATGAATGTCCACTCTGACCTTCCTATCATTCGCAAAGTACCCATCTCCCTCCATCTCCAGGCCCGTCTTTGCATCCGGACTGTCCAGCTCGGGGAGACACTTGATCGCCACGGCGCGGTCGTGCTCCATTTCATGCACGCCGCCTTCGCTGCCCAGCTCCCCACCACCAGCGCTGAAGAAAGACCTGTTATCAATCTTTTCGGCAATGGCAGAGGCATGCCGCCGGTCCATCTCGGCCCGCTCCTCGGCTGCCTTTTGCTCCGCTGCGGCGTCGGCGACGCGTTTCTTATCGCGACGTCTACGGAGCAAGAAGACGACGGCTAGCAGAGCGACGATGGCAACGGCACCGACTGCTATGCCTGCTTTGGCACCGGTCGAGAGGCCGCCAGAGAACTTGGCTGCTGCTGCGGCAGCCGCGGCGGCACTTGCGAGTTCCGGGTTGAGAATCGACCGGATTGCAGGGGTATTCGTGGTGTCGTCCCACTTGCAGGGTGCGACAGTGAAGTTACGGCGGTCGTAGTCTGCGATTACGTAGGCTTCCTGGAAGAACACGCGACCAAGGGTGTATTGAGTGTCATTTGTGCCGCGGCGCAGTGGGAAGTAATACCTGGTGTCGCCCAAGTTGACGATTGGAAAGGAGATATTGTGGTCAAAGGCGGCGTAGGGTAGATTGATGACTGTTGTGGGGCCGCCGGACACTTGAGGACCGAGTGTGAGCGTCACCGAGGGGTTCTCTCGGAGTAGCTGCTCATGAAGTGTGCCATTTACAACATAATGCTGCAGTGCGCTGTTCCAGGTCAGGCGAAACGTGCGCTCAAAAACTTGGCAGGCGTCCAGTGGGAGATACAGGTATGGGAGCGTCGAGTCTACAAAAGCTTGGAAGGAGGTGGAGTAAGTCGCCAGGTTTGCGTCGTTCGCCCGCAGCTCAATGGATTGAACGTTGACTACCAGATCCCGCGACGGATCGGCTGCCATCGGGTACGTCACATTCGTCGGCACAAATCGAGAGCTGTCGAAGCCACCCAGAGTCAGAGAGCCGAACACATTGCCCTGTCTATAGCGATTGCCAGCTGTGTATGCCCAAGACAAGCTCGGTATGGCATTTCGAGTGCGCAGTCGATCGAGGAAGCTCGGCTGTGGATCGTTGAAACTCAGCGCCGGGTTGTCTGGATCAGTGAAATTTGTTGCTTGAGGTTTCAGTCCGAAGACGCCCAAGAAGTAGGTCGTATTGAAATAGTACGCCAGCACTGATCGATCGACGGAAGGACCCCCAGCACCTTGATAGCCTAGCATAATCGTGTCCCAACCGAACGCACCGGCGACATTGATGCCCAGATTTCCGTTCAAGCCAAGAGAGTATTCAGACTTCTTGGTCCAAGTTGAGGAGTCGTTGTAGTTCCAGACATTGCCTCTACGCTTTGAGCAATCATCTGGATAGCTCGCCGGACAACCCTCGGGCATCACTACCCAGGTATTGTATCCAGCCGTTGAAGGCGTGAGGAAGACAGGCTGTGGGGGAGTCCCAACTTGCAATGGAAAGGTCGACCTGGTCATGTCAGCATGGAGAGGAAATGCGATGCGTGTGAAATGTACCATAAGCCATCATTGCCATCCCAATACCCGGAAGCGGGGATAGAGATGGGCTCCGCTATGTTGGAGATGTTCACTTGTCGACGATGTATCTTGTCCTCCAAGTTACGCAGACGTTGTGCGATCAGCGTTGATCGTGCGGATGCCACAGAGATGTGAACGAAGATCAACAGGGTCAGCAGCGTGAGAGTGCCCCGCGTTCCACTCGACGAGCACATGGTGCTCGCGCAACGTTCCCGAAAACTTTGCGATTATCTTTCTATTGTGATGACCAGCATCGTCCAGCAGGGGAGCATGGAACAAATCCTTGGAGTCGAGGAAGATGAGAGCCAAAGGGGAGATAATCACAGAAGGTGTGAGATCGAACAAGGCATCCCACAGCGCAGGATGATCGACTCGAACAGAAGATGGTCAACTGCTAGAAGACGCCGAGGCGTGGTAAGATTGGTCGAAGGCGCCATGCATCCATGAGATTGGCTAGCGGTGGCAGTCAGCCCCAGCTAATCAGCCTTAGTCCGCAGGAGTCGTTCCGTGCCTACCCATCTTGTCAGAAGACCCGTTCGAGGCCATGTCGATCCTTTGTTGAGAGCAGCGGCACATTCGGAGGCGGTAGATGAGTCCGAAGGGAGTCAATGGTAGATGCACGCTGAAGACGGCGATGTCAGGGGAGGACCTCAAGCGCAAGAACGTGAGGAACAGTCGGTCCCGATGTACTTCGGGCATAACTTCGGGCGGAACCTTGTGGCACAGGCCGTACCCTATTTTTGGCGGTTCAGGGTTCAGCTCTCCGACTACTCCTCACTGTTGACTCGGCCACAATTGCCATTTCGCATCGACATCGCAGTAATTGGCAGGAAACGACCTCGTACTGTTGACACTGAACAATGTTCCGATTGCTACTCGAGAGGATCTCTCCGAGTGAGTCCCACCTGCTCACACGAAAGCTATGCGCAAGGGAAGGGGCGACTTGGGTATGTGGAGAGTCGACGTGGAGGTAAGAAAAGATGTCGCGTGCGGCATGTGGGCAGCATCAGGCGCGAGTATGTATACGTGAAGTCCAACATGGTCTGAGAAGACGTACGGCATACACACTATCCTTGACTCCCGTTCATCATCTCTTCATTACTATTCCGTCGTTGTTATGCAACGTCCCAGATCGCTTGATACTAGATTCATATAGCACAGCACTGGTGATGAGCGCCTGTATTCGCACAATTCGCTCAAAAAGAAGAACAATAATCCGACACGTAGACGGAGATTCAAACTCTGGCCTCTGTGGTACATCGACGTCCATCAACGAGGCTTCTCGGTCATTTTGACACTCGAGTCGACCATGGCTGAAAGCAACCCCCCTGGACCGAGTAGAAATGCTCTGAAGAAGAGAAGACAGCGCGATAACCAAAAGGCTAGGGAGGAGGAGGCGGCAGCTAGAGTGTCGGAAATAGAGGCCAGGATGGCTGAAATGGAGCTCCGAGAGCTCGTGTCAGAGGCGGGCAGTGATTCGGGCAGCAAGCCAGCTCCAATCATGCGCGACTGCATGCTGCCACTGTATTTCTCCAATCCCCTCTACTCCTTTCGCATGGACGATCGCGGATGGCCTTCGGTTCACGCCGTTAAAGACTTACCCAAGGGTGCGAGAATCCTGGAAGAGGAGCCAATGTTCATCCACCATCACCAGGCGCCCTTTCCAGTCACTGATTTGCGCACTTCTCTTCTGCAGCAGCTGTTGTCAGAACAGATAGAGGGATTCGTGGATCTCGGTATGCACGATTCTGTGCTCCGCATCTACAACCATGTCAGGTCAGCCTTGGCGCATGTGCGTGCGGAAGACCTTCAGTCTCCAGAAGTGGAAGACTGTCTCTGCTACAAAAACGTTGCGGACATACTACAGGTGCTCATTGATGACTTGGACGTCGAGGGTCTAAGTCAAGCGGAAGCTACAAAGAGCGAGATCTTCGAGTTACAGATGCACTCGCTGGCGGTGTGGCAAAGCAATCGGCGCTTCTTTGATGGTGTTATCACGTTCGGCAGTTTCGTTGGAGATCACGTTTCCAAGCTCCGTCACTCTTGTCGACCGAATGCCGAATATGTATACAACGAGGAAACCGGGAACATTACCGTGCACGCCATCAACAATATCGACGCTGGCGAAGAAATCACTATCTCATATCTGCATCACTTCGTGCTTCTGGTAAGTAAGCGCATTGGCAGTTCGCAGGCTGATCGCTTTGCGCGCCATAGCTCACGATTCTTTAGCACAAACGTACAGACCGCATTTCTTACCTAGACAGCTACTTTGGTCTTGTCTGTCAGAGGCCGTGTTGCGAGGCAGATACATTGGATAAGAGTGAGCGCTCATCAACTCGACACGATAGCGTTTTCCATCAAAAGCAGCATAATCTGGTCAAGGAAGTGCCTGTCCTAAGAGACCTCCTTCAGGACAAAGCAGTGTAGGATGCATTGACTGATGTGGCGACCCTATGCAAGCAACACAAGCTGGTCTCCGGCACGATCTCATGGTGAGTCGTGAGGAACATCTCTTGGCTTACTCGAACGCTGACGACGACCAGCTATACAATGAAAGCGGGCATGTATGCCATAGATAGTAGACCACAAGCCTCGTACCGGACATTACAAACGGCTTACAAATACATCGTCCTCACCCACGGTCGCGATCATCCTTATACCCGGAAGATACTGTATCTGCTCAAACGACTCTTTTCTCTCCGGTCGGATGTCGATTCCTACAAATTACTGTTCTTCTCCTTCGGTGCTCCGAAGACAGTATCACCCGCAGCAGGGGCTTTGGCGGAAATGATCCCACTCCATCGGGACGACAAGCGGAAGTCGGAAGCAGAAGCAGCGCTCACCACTGCCGATAAGGTGGACGGCCTCAGATGGCACGGCATGTCCAGTGAAAATACCACCAGAACGTGGACAGTCCCATAGGAGGCGAAAGATCTGAATGTAAACGTCAAACTCATGCTCGACTCCTGGGTTTGGGCACAGGCCATTGTATCACCCAACAGAGACTGGCTGGAGAGGTTCTGCGGCCAGTGGATCCACAAACATGTGGAAAGAGACTGAGGCGATGGGGTTTAATGAAGCACTCACAGGCAACGAAGCGTAGCGGCAAAAAGATGTTTCTACCGAAGTATGGTCACATGACTCTCAGGCTTCCAAGACCTTCCGTCACCTGACCTCCTGAATTGCCCCCATGCGCGCCTGTGTCATCCGGAAAAGTCATATCTGATTCTTCTCGTCATGGTACCTCGCCTCGCTGTCGGATGATACAAATTGCATGCACAGTTCTGCTCGTTTCCTTTGTCTCTTTTTCTCCTTCTCTTGCGTTCTCGTCCAACTGCACACATTCATTCCGTACCAACAACTAATGTCTCATGCTCATCATCCCTCTGCTTAGAATCACTCACTACTTCCTTATCGGCGCACTCGATCCCACTCACCATGGGCGCAGGTACCAAACGCTCCCCAAGCCCCTGGCCCTCCCCATTTCGATCGAAGAAGGTCCGCTTCCTGGAGGACGTCCAGCCGTCGCAGATCAGGCTCACGGTCGTGTTTGGGCCCAAGACAGACCCGAAACTCACGATCCGCATCAATATCGGCATTGACGAAGGTCACAAGCCTACCGTCAAGGTCGACTTTGCGCGCGGCAAGAAGGGAGCGAGGCCCCGATCGAGGTCGAGATCGCCAGCAAGATCCGACCAGGCCTCTGATGGGGAAGAAGAGGAGAAAAGGGGGTTGCGGAAACGGAAAGACGAGAGTGCCGCCGGTGACAAGAAGGCCGGGAGCGATCGGAATGAGCCTGGTGCCAGGAGCGAGCAGGGCAGCAAGAGGAAGAAGCGCGACTAGACGCTTACGCCACGTTGCGCACTCAAGCCATATCAGACCTCGAATACGGGCCCAGTCACCAATCCTGGCAATCCCGCCTGCCTCTGCTCCGCCAGATCCAATCTCCAGCCCCTCCATAGCTCAAGCCCCCTCTTCACCTCTCTGATCCTCTCGATCCTCGCCATCGCCTCCTCCTCCTGCGCCATCCGGAACGCATCCTCATCGAACCCGTCCTCGCTCAACAAACTCAGACTCTGCTTCCTCTGGCCCTTGACATCACTCCCCCTTCTTGGTCCCCTCGACTCCCGGCCAGTGAAAGCACTGATTCCGCTCTGCAACACATCAGAGAAGGTGCTGCTCTGCCGCACCCCGGCGCCGAAGCTACCCCGTCCTCCGTACGGATTACTTCCGGATCCATTGAGATCTACATCTTCGTACAACGGCGACACATTCCCGGTCCCTTCGTCCATACCGGGCTGTAGTGCCGCTCGCTTGTCCCTCCACACCCCACGACGTAACTCAAAGTTCTCAGCCTCGAGATCTCGGATCCGGGAGTTCAGCTTTTCTCGCTCTTCCTCTTCGAGATCGGATAGGTCCTCGCCTGCTGCATCGGTGCGCGCTTGCGTCAGCACTTTGATGCGGGACTTGAGATCTTTGACCTCCTTTTCTCGCGTGGCGTTCTGGGTTGCCGATTCGCGGTGAAGCTTCGTCAAGGTCTCGATCTTAGTTTCCAGGTTGGTGGAGCGGTTCGTGGCAGCGTCGGCGTTGGCTTGAGCTGTCCGAAGAGAGGATTCGAGAACGGAGATCTTGCGCTGAAGGGACTCGGGATCGGTATCTGCGTCGGTGTTCTTTGTGTCTGGCGGTGGTGCGTTGAGGGTTTCTTTCAGTCTCTCGACTTCGGACTGCAACGATGTGGATTTCTCTTCCGCTGCTGTCGCTCGCTGTTCGAGGTTGCGCGCGTTCATCTCTTGAGTGGACTTGTCGGATTCGTGAATGCTGACCTGGTATTTCAGATTAGATAGCTCCAGTTCTAAAGATTCTATTGTTGAAGTCTTCGAGGCCAGCTGAGCTGTGAGGTCGCTGGGAATGCCGGCGCTGGACTTTCGTCGATTGCTCGCGGATTGCTGTGCTTGCGTGAGCTGACGCTGTGTCGAGCTGAGCTCTATCTTCTGCAACATGTTAGTCTAGAGGGCTCTTCCCATGCGTCACACTGGCACATACGAGCTTCTCCAGCTCGGTAGCTCGCTCATCCGCGAGATTGGCCTTCGACTTTAGCGCAGCGACCTCTCCGCTACCCTCTCTCAACTGCTCTAGCTCATCTTCTGCTTTCTTAAGCTGCCCTTCAAGTGAGCCGAGCGCTTCGACTTGCTTCTCCAGCTCTTCTATACGAGCAGCCTGCTTGCGATACAGCTCTTGAACCTCCCCCTCAGCGTCGACTGTGTTCAAGCCGGGTGATTTAAGACCTGCTGTAGTCGTCGTCGATCCTTTTCTGAATGATTCTGACCTTTGCCGGCTTTGAAGACTCATCGAAGGTGTCCGGGAGACCTCAGGCTTGTCGCCATTCTCCTTAGATATATCCGTTGCGGGCTTCGATTCATCTTCTGCATCGTCAGGCTTGCTGTCATCATCCGCCGCATCTTTTGTCCCCGCCGCATCTCCGGTCTTCTCCGACACATCATCCGGTTTCTCTTCCTTCTTCTTCGTCCCACCCTTCTTGCCCTTTTGCTGTTTCTTCTTTAACTCCTCGAACTTCCAATTCGTTAGGGTCGCGCATTGAACAACTCTCTGCCATTGTACATACACGTTTCTTCGCCGCCGCAAGCTTCTCGGCCTTCTCCTTGTCATCAGCATCCGCCATAGTGGTGTGTGTGGTGGTCCAATGGCTTCTCCAATGGCAGTGATTTGGTCACGACCGCTCAGGAGGTCACGCTGAAGCTCCGCAGGAACAGCTGTTCGCCAAGACGATGACAAGCGCCACCACAGCCACATCCCGTGCGACGCCACTACTGACGGATGTCGAACTTTCGGACTACGCTTATATCTGCATTTGCCTCTCATATCTCGATGATCTTGCGTCAGGCTCTTGTCTACAGTCATGGAAGCGTAGGATACACTGATAGCCAAGGCACGAAAGAATATGGCGAAGGGCAAAGCAGCTCGGCCGGATAAGAAGAAGGCAGACTCGCCTCAATCATCTAGGAATGCACAGGAAGCATCGGATGGCACTGGGTTCCACACGGCGGAGGGCGCAATGCCGCTGGAACTCCAACAACAGGTCCTCAATGTGTTCAAGGAAGCATGTGCGGGAGCACTTGGGAGCGATCTAGAACCCGTCGTTCAAACAGTCAAACAGCATCTGTTCAATCGCGACTTCGCGGCCGCCTTTGGATCGGATCGCCACCTGTGGGCGTATGCTGCTCGATGGAGTCCATCCAGAGCGCTTGCGTATTTGCAGATCTTCGAAGACATCTCGCCCTTCGTTACGGATGGCGAACGGACCACCCCTGCTCCTGTCGAGGAGATGAAGGCTCTAACTCTCCAGAGCCAGAACGGAAAACAAAGATTGAATAGCGCGGATCCACCGCCATATACTAATGGACAAGGCCCGTCGGACTTGTTTGTACGACTGGCAGCAATGGCGAAGAAAGCCAGCGATGCTGTCGACAAGCCTCCGGGATACAATGAAGATACCCAAGTCCCTGGCTACGAGCACCCTCCATCTTATGGCGCCCACGTAGATCTGCCTCAGCCAGTCACGGAAGACGTGAAGCCTGGTCTAAGGATTGCATGTCTTGGTGGAGGCGCCGGAGCAGAGCTTGTTGCAAGCGCCGCGTGGCTCAGCCTCCAAAGCCGGAAAGCTAGCGAAGATCCTGAGGCAGAAGGCGAGAGTACGGTCATCGATGCAGACAGCTTAGATGTATGCTGTGTAGATATCGCCAGATGGGCCGATATTGTGTTGAAACTCGACGAATCTATCAAAAAGCCGCCGACACTGTCTAAGTACGCTTCCGCGGCAGCCAGAACAGCGAATGTGGCTCTGCTCCCAGCAGAGGCCATGACGTCCAAATCCATGCAGCAGGATCTACTCGACGCTAATCTCGACTGCATGCGACCTCTCTTCCAGACCTCGGATCTGATCACCATGATGTTCACACTCAACGAGCTATACTCGACGTCGGTGTCCAAGACCCAGCGACTACTCTTTGAGCTCACAGTCGCAACATCGCCAGGGACTCTGTTCCTGGTAGTAGACAGTCCTGGCAGCTACTCCACGGTGACTTTAAACGGCACCGAAAAGAAATATCCGATGCAATGGCTGCTCGACCACACACTGCTAGAAGCCTCGAGACATACCCGCATATTACCGAGAGGTAATCACTGGCAGAAGGTACTTACAGATGACTCCCGATGGTTCAGACTGCCCAAGGGACTGCAGTACCCTATCGACCTGGAGAACATGCGATATCAGATCCACTTGTACAGACGGCTTGGTGTTGGAGAGGATCCCACCGCTCCTGGACCGAGCCTTGCAAGGTGATCTGCTTGGACGAACCCGCAACTCGTGCGTTTATAACGATTGATTCCGTGAAACAGGGTATCCAGCTTAACGCGAACATGACATGATGACCAGACGCTGTAACCCATCCACTGCATTTCTCTTTCTCATGCCGCTCGAGTGACAGCCGAACGACCGATCCCTCGCAACATCTGCAAAGCCCGTGCCCATGCATCACCCCAGGCAAATTCCAATAAAGTCCTCCTGACTGATCATCCCGTCTCCATCCATGTCAAATTCCTCAATCATAGCCTGCAGTTCCTCTTCCTGCAACCCCTCGCCTAGCTCCCTCGCCACCCTCCGCAGGTCCGCAAGACTGATGCTTCCCTTGCCCTCCGCATCGAATAGTTGGAACGCTCTAAGAATCTCGTCCCTCGGGTCCCGCGCGACAATCATCCTCGCCGCAAGCATCACAAACGCTGCCTGGGGCATCAACAACCGCGACGGCCCAGCGAACGTCGGCCGCGCGCCTACACTTTGAGGCGCCTTCCCAGCCGTCTCCGGATGCACAGTAGAGGCCGGTATGCCATGTGTCTGCAACAAACCCAAAATCTCTTGCTTGGGCAAATCAAAGCCCAGTGCCTTCAATGCGACCTTCAATTCGTGATAGTCGATGTGCTGGTCCTTGTCTAGATCAAAGAGTTGGAACTGTAATGCCTGTCAGCGTCCCCTCCTTCTTCAGACATTCCACAGGTCCGTGGGACTCACCGCCTCATTGATTTCCTCTCGGTGCTCCTCCGATAATGAATCTAGCACCCCTCGATCCTCGGCTTCTCGTCTCTCCCGGTCTGCTCGTTCTTGTCGCTCGCGCTCCAGCCGCGCGGCCTCGCGCTGTTGCTGTGTCGCGCCACCGAAAGCACCCGCGGCAGGATATTGTGAAGTTTGGTACGGGTTGGCTGCGGGCGCGTTATATGTATTCTGTGGTGCTGTTGAGGCGGGGCGGCCGAGACCAGATTGGTAGGGTCGCGAGGGGAACGAGGCGTGAGCGGCGGAAGTCGCCATTGAGTTTACGTGACCAGGATGTTCGGACTGCGCAAGAGGGATGGCTGTTGGCGTTTGCAAAGATTGAGATTCTTTGAAAGCGTATACGAAGTTTGTGAAGGGGCGAGTGTGAGAAGTTGATCATGCGATGTAAAATGCACTTCGAGGTCTGACGCGACGCGCGAGAACCCCGCGGAATCTTGATGGGATTGGAACACTGAACTCAATGGACACCGATCTTACAGCCGATTGCTTCAATTATGCTCTCCTTGTACCTGTGATGCATGGCTTCTCAATGTGCTCCATCGGCTGATTGGTTCACAGTGCCTTGCGGCGCTCCCAGTGCCGATGTATCTCGGCCTGTCTGCTCAATGCCTCGGAAATATAGCTGTCCTCCGTTCGCAGCTTGGGAAAGCCCGTAGCCCCCTAGCTTCTGTCGACATCTCAATTCCAGCGACAACTCAACACTGTCCTTGCGCTCCTCCCCAAGGTTCCCGACCTCGCAGTCAGGCTTCCTGATTGCCCTCATGATGCTTCCGTGAATAACACTCCCATCCTGGTCGTCCTAGCAGCCTGCCCACCAAGGATTTGTGTATCCCTCGGACCCCAAGGATGCAACAGAACAAGTAATCCATGGCCAACTTTGTGCGCCGTCAAACACATACACCCTGAACGCCGTATGACCTCCCCCTCTAAAGGACATGTGCTACTTCTTCTTGTGTGGCCCAACAATCTGAGGATAAAATCGTCCAAGATGATAGTTAATTGTGTTCTTGCCTTGCTGCTTCGGTCGCTGAATATGAATCAGCCTCCTGATCGTTGTGCTCATCTGTCTTATGATGCTTACCGGTGTGTCCATACATGCCCTCAGCTGCTGCTCCAAAACAGCACAGCCTTGAGCAGTGTGTCCAGATGAGGCCCAGCAAGCTAGACCGTTAGAGCGACAGGAGCCTGATATGATATAGACTTGCTCTTACCGAGGACCGATGACATGATACCAACGCAAGGGCTCTGGCTAGCTGCGGCGTTGGGTCGCCGCACGCGAAGCTTTGGTAGAGGCGGTAATCGAGGCGCTGCCGCCTTTGTGACGGGTTGTGTACTTCTGACGACCATGGAGTGCTGCAGTCTGATCCTTGATTGTAATCGGACCTCGAAGCTCTGGCGTCGACTTTTCGGATCTTGCTCAGGCCTTGGCAATGGAGATGGTCTTGCTTAGTCATCCGCTTCGAATTGCTAGCTCTCGTGCCACACAACTCTGTTCATGTCGTCAATTGCCAGCGTTGTTCGCTTTGCACTCTCTACACAAGTTCAACGTCGAGTTCCATCGCTACGATCAGCACATGTTTCTCTGCTAGTTATGAGAACCTATCTACTGCATCGAATACCAAGATTGGAGCAGCTCTGGCAGACTCAATCAGGTCTACTTCACCCGTCAGTCTTGCGAATCCCCAGACCACGTGCACGCATTCTTTGTTTACCAGGGAAGACCTCCTGAGACCTGCTGCGGGTTTGCGGGATTGTTTTACTGCTGGTCCATGGCCCTGCTTGCCGGTAAGCGTGAGCAGACGTGAGGTCCGCCGACTCATCCGCCGCTGTACTTCAGTTCGCAGGCCCCTAGCTACAGCAGGTACGATTGCATTTGTACGTTGGAACCTATCAGGCACCCATTCTCTACGCTGTGAAGACAGTCTTTTGAAAGTGTTCATCCAGCCACATATCTTACGTCTATGGATCTGACCGTCAAATACCGCTAACTCGGCGCGTGGGTGGTCTGTGCCGTCATTGTGATAGCATCAGATTGGACCAGGGGAGTAGTATCTCAGGAGGAATTCTCTCATGGATCGAGTCTTCACTTTCCGATAACATGTACCCTTGTGCGGCGCCTCTGTGCGGCGTGGGCTCATAGCGCCAGATCCATCCGTAAGTGCATGCTCGTCGTCGCACTTGGCGGGTGAATGGATCTGGCCTATTAGGACTCAGGTCGAACAGGACGCCGTCGAGGTGAAATACCCACCTTTTCACCATTCCCTGCAAGCTGAGGGTGAGCAGCACAGCCTGTTTCAGTCACCGCGTCAAAAGGGGTACCCTGCCCCCGAAAGGCACGGCAAGCATCCTCGTTGTCAACTGCCGGCATGGTATGGTGTTGCTTGAAGCTCTAGAGTACTGGTAATCGCCACCTCGATACTGGGCTTGTTGTACTGGCCACATTGGGCTTGGGGCTGCTTTTGGCAGAGTCTGGACTGTTTGCGCTCGATCGTGGCCATAGGCCGGCCAGGCCTCGTTGCAGAGATCGCCCTGGACAATTGATGGCTGAGGCCGGGTCGACTCACTACTCTGAGACTTCTGTAACGGTTTGCCCTTCACCAAAATCCTGCGCATGATGATCTCCATACTTTGAGACTGGCAAAATATGAATGTCAGGACCCGATGCACTGTTCGGACAATGACCTTTGTGTTGGGAGTCTCTCGCACGATCACCACTTCTCGCGATTGGCGCTGCATCTCTTGCGAGTGCTATTGTCAGCGGAGTCTGGACCTTTCACTTTAAATAGATCAAGCTTCGCCAATATTTGCGGACCTTTCCTTGTAGGCTTAACAAACGGGCTCGATCGCAGCGTCGTTTCACCCTTACAATTAGCATCTTCCAGGTCGATCCAGCTCGGCTTTCTCCGTGCGTTGCAAACCCGACGATACACATCCCAGAGAGTAAGTGCCGCTGCTATTAGTGGCTGAACCGAATACAGGGCTTCATGGAGCAAAGTACATGCTGCATAGAAACCTGCTAGATTGCCCGGGATCTCTGGAGCTGCTGACTCCTGCCGGATTGCAACCTGCGCATGATATCTGTTTGGGCTGGCAGGTAGGAGTCCCGATCTGGCAAGCATATGCCATGTTGCCCACAAATCTATTAGGGCTCCATCCTTGTCCATCGGCTTTCTTTTGGAAACATTGTAGCTCCTGCTGGTGGCTGGAGGTGTGCCATACACTATTACCGTTAACGGCCTCCCGCGCCGGCTTCCAAAAGCGGTTTAGCTCGAGGGTGACCACACTTCCTCTTGCATGTGCGGTATCCCTCTTTGACCTCGACATGTTCAATTCCATTCCACTTTCTGGGGCATGGATACATACCGTAAATGGGCCAACGTTCATGAGCCTTGGTGAATATCTTACGCACAGGTGAATGTGCCTAGGAAGACCTCGAATCGATCGCTTCTTCCATGGACCCCGTGGCGGTGAGGTAGACGAGTGTCTGTTGTCTGTTGTTTCACGCATCCATCTGCACATCTCTGCCCAATCTAGATCGATGGCAACTGACGAGGAAGACAGATACTTGTTCGAGTAGGTACCCGCGGGTGCCGCCCTAAGGACGGTTCACCGGTTCGCAGATCTAACGTGCGAGTGTCCAAATCGATAAAGACAAGCTTCTTGAAAAGGATTCGGCCCGCCAATCGAATTTGCAGGCCTTGGTAGACCGTTGCACCCCTCCGACGTTGACGATCGAGCCACCGACGGCCATAGTGTGTCAAGCCTACGAACGTAGGTATTTGAGAATCTCTAGAACAGGCTCTGGACTTCATCTGTCTCAAGCCCCATTATCCCATGGCCTACCTCCGGACTGAGTCACGACGTTGTCCCAATACCTGGACAACGGTCGATGGGATGCCAGGTTTGTAGATCTGCATCTCTATATAGAACGCAGGTATAGTCCTTGACAATTTTCGATCATCGTCAAACATCAGTTACCTCTTCAGGATTGGCATCGGCTCCTCTTCAGGCCAGTGCACCACTTTCGTTGATCACCCACCACCATTCACTCGTTGTTCAAAGCCTCACAAAGCCCCTTTCAGTTTTTGCCACACTGCATCGACCCTCAACCTCTACAACCTCATATATACACACAGATCTAACACTTCCATCCCACTGTATTTTCAACAGACCTTGCAATCAAGTCACAGCACAGCACTCTTCTTGGATTCTGTCACAGCACCATGCACCATCCCAAAGTCGTCTTCACGGCTGCAGCCTTAGTTGGCATTGCAGCCGCTTCCCCCGCTCCTCAGAACCTCGATTTGGGAGCCATCCTCAACGCCCCTCCTGCGACCATCTCGGGACCTTCGCTCGCAGCCATCAGCCAAACATCAGTCATCAATACACAGGCAATCATTGCGTCCATCTCCAAGGCCGTCTCAACTGTAGCTGTTGCTCAAATCACGGGTGCCGCTGCTTCCAATGCCGCCAACATTCTACCATCCGGTGTCGCCAAGCGCGATGTTCAAGGCAACGATCTTGAGAAGCGTGGTCTCCTTGACTCGTTGCTCGCTGCCGCCGGTGTGAGGCTTCTGGCCTCCTCGTCTCAGTCCGCTGTGGTAGCCGCTGTTAGCAGTGCTGCGGCCACCGTGTCCAACGTCCTCTCTTGCGCATCGATCAATGCGTTGACCTATGCCACCACCAAGCAACAGTACACAATCCGATGCAACACTGATGTCGCCACCTATGGTGATATCGGTAACGCCAAGTCTACCGGCTTCAGCGACTGCGTCAGCCAGTGTGATGCCTTCAGCGGCTGCTGCGCCGTGACCTGGGTCCAACAGTCCAAGATTTGCTATTTCAAGAACTTGAAGGGTCTCAGCACTGCTCCTCTTGCTCTCCAGGGCGCCGATTTCGCTTTCCTGCCATCTTACTACCCTGCTGGTCTCTCTGGCCTGAGCACCTCCGCTGCCGCCGCTGTCAGCACTACTACGGCTCCGGCTGCTACCAATTCTCCTTCTACCACGCCCAAAGCCGTCGTCTCCACAACCACCTCATCGTCTGTCGTTGACACTGGTCTCCAGACCGATGGCGGTATGGGTCTCCCAGGTGGTTCACCGTCTGTGGCCTCAACCTCGTCTGCTGCTGCTGCCGTCGCCACCAGCGCCACCTCTGCCATCAACACTGGTGCGGGAACTGCCACCAGCTCAGCTGCTGATGCATGCGCAACTACCCCTGAGGACGGTACTTACTGTGGTTTCATCAACCCCGAGGATCCATGTGCGCCCCAGCCTGATGCGTACGGTCCCAACATCACTAACCCCGATACTGTCGACAACTGGATGTCTCAGGCTTCCTTCCAGAACGCCGCCAAGAATGCAGTCACTCCCAGTGGATGGGTGAGGACCTTCAACAACTTGAATGGCTCCGTATCTGCTTCTTCCTACATGGGTCTCTGGACTCTCAAGGCCTATGACCCTAGTCAGTGCGCTGCCATCTGCAACAACAACACCGGCTGCACCGCGTTCAACATTTTCATCGAGCGTGATCCCTCCCTCAACCCTTGCAAGAACGACAGCACTGCATACACTCCTTGGGGTTACTGGTGCCCGCTGCCCTCATCCATCACGAATTACAAGTGTACTCTCTGGGGATCCAACATCGATGCTAGCGTCGCTACCAACATGGGAGGATGGCGCGGTGACTTCAACGTCGTCATCACCGGTTCGAACGGATACGACAAGACCAACATCACCGCTCCTGTAACTGTTCCTGTCTACGACGCCCCCAAGAACTGCTCCAACAGTGGCATCAACGGTGGATCGTACTGGATGGGTTCCAAATTCTTTGCAGGTGCATTCAATCCCCAGCTGTGCGCGGCGTACGCCAATGCCACATCAATGACCAACCAGGCGGCTGCCGTCGCCGCTGGCCAGTCGTACTTCACCCCTTGCCAGATGTTCAACGCCTACCATATTTACAAGAACAACCTGCCCATGGGTACCTACTGCTCGCTCTACGATGCTCAATTGTCGACCAAATGGGCTTCCGTGCAGGGCACCTGGTCAGGCCGCAACTACTACGGTATCCGTAACTCATGGCAGTACCAAAGGACCGTGCCTCACTCTGGCAAGTGTGGCAGCGCCAACTAGTAGAGGGTTTGAGAAGGGGACGTTAGCATCCAACGTTTCGGGGCGATTCACTTCACACATATCATCTTTCGGAGGACCCATTGGTTAGATCATCATATGTATACTACAGCGTAGCTACTAGAAGTCAAATTGCCGGTTCAGAACGAGCTTCCAGTTCAAAATTGCTTCTTCAACAACCTGATGTGACAAATCCTGTGTGACCTTCCCGACGATTGATAGCAAGGTAATGGTTGTACACGTCGTTGAGCGGTCAAGCCACACACAAAGCGTTGCAAAGTCGCAACGTGCACGGCGACGGTTTCCGGCACTCCTGGACCTGGAACAATGCTCAGTCATTCAAGTGTCGATACACGGCTGACAATGCGGTGACCAATCAATATCAAGTAAGTGATGCTTTGGCTCAAGTAATCAGGCCTTGGAGCTTTCAACCAAACCTGGAAAGTCCCTCTGCTCGTTTGCCGAGTTCTGCCGCTGGGCGGGCCGGGATCTGTTTAAAAAACCCCTCGGCGCACAGGAATCGACTGCCCCACACCCCGTCATCGACGACGATCGAGCGGAAGCTGTTATGACTGACAGCGGGTGCGTTCCTTAGGAAATACAGACATTGTGTATGAGAGAGAGAGAGAGAGAGAGAGAGTACCTACCCGCGCACTGTCGACACTGTAGAACAACAACTACCTACTCGACCCTCGGCTGCTGAACAAATCGATTTGACCGTTACGACCAGCCACCTCGGGTCCTACCACGACTACAGCAATTCTCATCTTCAAACAATCCACATCCTCCGATAGCAAAGCACCCACCCTTGACCAGCGGCCTCACCGCCAACACCACCAACCATGTCCCCCGCGGCGCTCACAAACGGGACCACGTCGCCCTCCGCCCGGCCCTCGTTCGACAGCATCCCCGCCGCGATCCGCGCCTACGCCAGCGGCTCCTTCATCATCGTCCTCGACTCCCCCTCGCGCGAGAACGAAGGCGACCTCATAATCCTCGCCTCGGCCCTGACGGCCTCCAAATCCGCTTTCCTCATCCACCACTCCTCGGGCTACCTCTGTGCGCCCATGCCCGCTTCCCGCGCCGACGCCCTCGATCTCCCGCCCATGCTGCCCGAGACGGCCAACGCGGACCCGAACCGCACCGCGTACACCATCACCGTCGACGCGGCCGAGGGGGTCACGACCGGGATCTCCGCGGCGGACAGGGCGCTGACCTGCCGTTTGCTCGGGGCGAGGGGCACGACCAAGGAGATGTTGAGGCGGCCGGGACATGTGGTGCCGTTGAGGGCGAAGAGGGGCGGTGTGAGGGAGCGGCAGGGCCATACGGAGGCGGCGGTCGAGTTTGCCAGACTGGCCGGGTTGGACGAGGAGGAGCAGGTTGGTGTCATTGCGGAACTGGTCGAGGGGGGTGCCGAGCTGAGGACGGCCGAGAGGGAGGGGACGGGGATGATGAGGAGGGACGAGTGTTTGGCTTTTGGAAAGAAGTTTGGCATCCCCGTGGTGACGATTGAGGATCTGGTCGCCTACGTGGAGGAGACCGAGGGGCGGTAGTATGTGCGAGGGGGTTGAGCGGCTGCCGTAACATGGAGACGAATAGACTGTTTTCGGAACTGGATTTCTTTGGAGGGGAGTCTGTAGAATACCCTTGAGCAAGACAAAAAGTCGTGTGGGATCTGCCTCAAAGGCGTTGCATATAAAGCATTGTACATTGATCTTCCGTACACACCTCTTCCTGGCTCCCGTCATGAGCCATTCGCTTCATCATCTTTGTCATAACTTTGCAGTATCCGCTCGGCAACCTTTTCTCCGCTCCAATACGCCCCAGTGGTCGTGCCGAGCGCCACGAATGGCGCCGTATGCTCGCCGGCGAACCACAGGTGTTTCTCTGGCATACCATGACGCAAAGTCTCAATGTCCTTATCTCCATGCTCGAGCCCGACCTGGAAATTGCTGTAGCTTCCGTACCCAGCGTATTCGTCGTTAGCCCAGGCTGTAGCTAGGATAGCCTTGGGTATACAATCCGGGTGACCGGGAGAATAATTTGGCATTAAGGAATAATACGGCTTGAAGAATTCCACCAGTGCAGTGTCCCGCTCCAGGTCGGACTTTGCTGATCTAACCAGGGAGGCGACATGCTGACTGCAGGGACCTTGAATGTAGAATAGTAGGGTGGGATGTGAGAAGTCTCCTGGCAGAGCGGCTAGGTTCATCGCTTGGATGTCCCATTGTTCAGGGTTGTTCGTTGGATCATACTGAGGATCCAGCCAGTGGGTGAAGCCTGGGTAGTTGCTGGAGGAAGCCATAGAACAGTCGGATTGATGCAAGGGCATGCTCGTCGATGTCACGTTGGGGGTCGAATGGGTCTTGTCCAGCTTGGTGCCATTGTCAACACCGTTGGTCGTAGACTCATTCCACCATGCAGTATGGAATGTGATGTAGACCTGTGAGTCTGTCAGCGATCTGTGTCTCTGGAGCACGGGGTCCAATTACCTTGTCCAGACATCCATATCCGATGTTCTCGATAGCGTCTCGTATCGGCTGGGTCAGAGGCGGCACGAAAGCGCTCGAATTCCTCTTGAGCCACCCCAGTGGCGTAGTGACCACAACCTCATCGAAGGCGTAGAAAACTCCATCTGCCGTTCCAATGGTAGGCTGAGCAGTACCTTGGGCAGCCGAGATGTTGAGTACCTTCACATTCAGGCGTATGACAGCATCCTTCAGCGCCCTCTCAGCTACCGCAGGCAGAATCTTGTAATACGTCTCCGCCACAAAAGGATTCTCACCCTCAATGCACTCCTCCAGCCAATAAAACTTGAGGCTCTGCCGCTCGATAGGACTACCGACGTACGCCCCCCACATCTTCGTGATGTTGAGGAGCGTACGTCTTCGGCGTGCCGCCTCATCGGGATCCAGATCCGTGAATAGATCACCCACCTTGTCCCGGAAGAAGTCGAAGAGACTGACTGAGGACGAGATACTGTCCTTGTTCTGCTCGCTGTACTTGAAAGCATCGGCAATGAGGCCGTTGTCCCACAGCAGTCCGCCGTAGAGGGCAGCATCCTCAGCATCAAGCGGGGTCTTGTCGACGTCGTAGATCTGCTGTGCTTCATCCCACGCGTGCAGTCTGGTGCCAGTCTTTCGCGCCAGCTCCAAGATCGGATTGCCATCAGTGCCATGGATCCAATTTGGACCTCTGATCTCCGTCAGCGCGCGCCTGACAAGCCGCTGGAAGGAGCAGCGGACCTACAGATCGATTTTATGACCTAGATAATCGCTTTGTGCGACCTGTACCATTATCAGCATGTTGACGACGTGGTGCCGTTTCACCAGGAGGCTCACCCTTCCACCTATCCGGTCTCGAGCCTCGAAGATCATGACTCTGTGACCTTGCTGCAGTAGCACATCTGCACATCGCAATCCCGCGAAGCCGGCGCCCACAATGCCGATGTGTCTTTGCTTGGATGCGGACATGGCGGTTCGGATCATGCCTTCTTCGGGTCGCCACTCGGATGCGAGTCTGTCGTGCTTGCTTCTATCTGAGCCTGGCATCTGTCTCGGCATAGCGAATCATGCTCAACGGCGTGCACATGTCCTGGAATAAGCTGATGGGTGGTAGACCCGTGGCAGGCACGGTCGGGGCGGTATGTTGGAGGGGAGCAAGCGAGATGGAGATGAGCGCCTAGTGATGACACAACAACGGTCCTACGACCTCAGTGCTCTGTCTTCACATACGGCACGTGCATTGTTCACTTGCACTGCACTCGTTGAAGAAAGGCTGGACAGATACTTGTCGGAGCAGAACTCAGGTCATTGACATTGCCATCAAATGCGACAATCATCGTCACCTTCCACCTTCGCGCTACGCTACAGAGGGAGCACGACAGTACATACACATTGTCGCCATTTATCCTACGACCGCCATGCCCGCATCAATCATTTCCAATTGCCCTGACTCAATGACAGCAGCCCTTGCACACAATCCAGCTCCTCTTCCTCGGAGACACTGTTACTCTTCCTCTGACCCGACCGACCCATGAACTGCGCAATCTCATCATCCTCCTCCGGATCCGAAGAGCCCCTTGCCTGCTCCTCAATACCGTCAAGCACACGCAATGTTTTGCCTGGTGTGATCGTCGATAGCCGCCTGCTGCCCTCCGTGGCCTCACTCTCACTGTCGGAATCGGCGCCGTCGTAGCCTCCAAACTGGCGGTCCGGCGACCAGTTCTCCTTGTCCGAGTCAGTCGCGACAACGTGAATACCCAATCCCGATTGCGCTTTCTTGAGCTTCTTGGGAGATGTGCCAGACTTGGAGCGACCGAGCCAGCCGGGGGACTGTTTGTTCTGCATGGACTGGGACCGCTGCAGAAGCGCCGTACGTTTGGTCCGCTTCGAAGCCGAACTGTCACCCTGCATGAAGCTACGCTTGCCCGTGAGAGCTCCAAGGATATTGCGACCGCTGGCCGATCGAAGTCTCCCGATGGCGTCGGCGGCAGATCCGCTCGTCTCCTCCTGGGCTTTCTCCTCAAGCTGAGATCGAGCGTCTTTGTCGGCCCAGAATTCCCAGGCTCGTGAGTCTCGAGATCGGCCGCTTGCTTTGCGTGTCAAAGCAGGCCGTGAAAGACTTGATGTTGAGTCTCTCCTGCCTTCAGCCAGCGACTCTTCTCTCTCGATCTTGAAAGGATCTGTCATTGGCTGCGGTGGTGCTGGTCGCTTTCTCGGAGGTGATGGCGACGAGTCGTCTTTGGTGACGATTCTCGCCGCACCATCTGCGGTGAGGGAGAGACGTACATTAGAGGGTACGCGCGACAGGTCTCGCGACCGTACCTGCACGTCTGACGGAGAGACCTGAGCACTATGGAAGCCTGGCGATCTCTCGACCGTAGTCTGGCTTGACTTGAGCAGGCCACTTCTGCGATCGGCCAGATACCCGGAAGACGGCATGGGTGCCTCCTGGGATGAAAGCGGAGTCTGCGATGGCTTCTCAAAGCTCGAGTATGTCGTTAGAGAGCTGTTTAGGCTGGTTCCCGACCCGTCAACTCGCGATGTAAGTCCCCTCTCTTGGTTCGGTGTGGACAGGAATGACGAATGTGCCGGTGATCCATCTAGACTATCTCGTCCGTCTTCTTCCCCATTGAGCAGCAACCTGGCTTGCTCGGTGGACAGCGGAATCCCTCCTTGCGAGGATCGCAGACTTCGATATTTCTCGATTTCGTGAGGCTCTAGTGGCCTTGATTTTCGTCTCGAGGCTTGTCGTCTGTTTTGAAACCATATCTGGACGCGTGGTCAGCGACTCTTAGGCGGATGATTAACAAAGGGTCAAGTACCTGGACCTCCTTCTCGCCTAGAGCCACTCGTCGGACAATGTCCATACGTGCTGCCTTGTCTGGTTTGGGGTTCTTCGCGTACTCTTGTTCAAGGACGGATTGGTCCTCAGGGCTACAAGAACGTCAGACGTGTTGCTCGGTAGGTCTCCAGTAACATGTCTACCTTGTCCGCCGCCTCTTCTGGCGCGCGAGGGGTTTGTTGTCCACATTTGGAGGCAAGTTATTGGTCAAAGATTCCGACGAATGTACGATGAAGGCGATATTGGTGTGTGAGGAGGAAGGCGAGTCATTGTGACGAGAAGACCCGCTGTGATCTTGAGTACTGTCATCGAGGGCAGGCATTGTCGGGTCGTTGAAGTCGGAACGCAGACGATACCAAAAGGTCCATCCAGCGAGGTCTCAAGAGAGGTTGCGGGCTGCAGGCCGAGATATGCAGCGCTGCAGGAGTTATGGTTATGGCACGCGTAGTGTGACGCGCGGGGGTCTGAGCTTGTCAGAGTGTACGGGTGCGATGGCCCGCTTGCGCTTTCCGTCCACCACAATCACGCTATCGCGTCTTGAACAGACAATTGCGCTTCGGGCATGAGGTTTTGCAATCTTTCCGATGTATTTTGATACGTCTCATGTGCAAGATGAATCAGTTCGGGAGCGAAAGACCTGGGGAGCGGCCTTGCGCTCAAATATCTTCACGTTACCCTTTCGGGTCCTGCCGAACTGACGCGAGCCATTCACGGCTGCACGTGACCTGCCCTTTGACCGCTCGTTGCAAGTCGTGAATTATTCCACCGAACCGCAAGCGTATGCGGTCCCGACTCTCAGACAAAGGATTTTGGACTAACAAGACCTCATCAAAACGGTAGTTCTTTGCCCTCTTAATTGAGTACCCCGTCGGCCTCCACAGGTCCCGGATTAGTCGTTCCAGGATCAAGCATAGAAAGGACTCCGGGCATGGGTGCCTTCATTATCCTCTGAGACGTGTGAGCTCCCGGCAAATAGGAGCCATAACAGCCATAACGCCACGCCGAACGCGGAACCAAGCAACGAAGCCAATCACTCGGCAGGACTGACCTTTGGCACCTTCCTCTCTACCAAACGTACCCAACGCCGCCTCCTCCATTCGCCCTTCATTCCCCTATTCGATCCCTCTTCCCAGCTCTTGTTTTCCTTTTGTGCCTTCTTATTAGTCTTGCCGAATTCGTTCTCTCGATAAGCAATGTCATAGACCCATCGGCCTCCTTCTCGCTCTACTTCCACGCCCGTGACACATCTTTCTTCTACCCAAGCCTCGCTCAGCAAGTCTAGTGTCCATTTCTTGTCCTTCCAGCTCCATCCCGGTGGAGGCTGGACCTCCTCGAAGAACTGTGTACCCGTGGGCCAAGCCCCGCTCAACCTTTGTGGACAGAGAGGGTCATGCGGGCTTGGCGTAAAAAGCCAGGGCTCCCAATTCTCGTCGTCGGCATCATACGCGCTACCAAGCCCGTTCGATGTCTGAGCTTGGTCACTAGCGCTGCGGTCGTGTTGAAAAGTGGGACTATGGGCGAAGAAGCCTGTGACCTTGTTGTTGCGTCGATGTAGCTCAAAGACTTCAACTTCCCGTACTTCCGGTGGTTCGTCGAGAGCGATATCTGCTTCGATGCGTTGCCGAATCCATGTCTGGGAGAGTGATCGCCATTCTTTCAGCGTGTGAGATCTTCGTGCCTGATGGAGAAGATCTTGCGCACGTGGGTGACCAGCGCAAGTCCCTGCCCATCCACTGATGACTGTGATGAGACGCCAGGGGATAAGATGAGAGCCGATAAGTGCCATGTTCATAAGCACGAAGATGATCAGGAAGACCGATGAAGACAACTGCTCGTCGGAGAAGTCGGTGTAGGGGGTGATGACGGTGATGGCGGTATCGTGGACCCGTGAGAAGTCTTCCATGCTGTTCTGCAGGTCTCGCATGTTGCGGAAGAAATCCTTTGACATCTCTGGTGCCGGGCGCACTTTCCTAGCAGGGGCGACAGGCTGTGCGGTGTATGCATAAGACGACCAAGCGGACTCCATCTCTGTAATACTGCCGAGGTCGGGACTAGACTGCAGTGTGCCTTCGGTAGGGTACGGCGGAGGCGGATGCCGGACAAGGAAAGAGGGTATCATGACGAAGAAGAATACCAAGCCGAGAGGTACAGCAGGTATCAGTGCCGGCTCGAGGCAGACAAGCGTGTAGGCAGCGAGGAAGGAAAGGGTGTGAACAGGATTCTTCCAGGTGAACAATCTGATGAGGCGATTCTGGAAAACAAATACGATACCTATTCTGGAGTTGAAGCGTCTGAAGTTGCTCGACATGAGTGGCAGCGAGAACGAAGGCCGATCGACGTATGCTCTTGAGCGCCGGTCTTTAATGGGTTCGCCGTTGCCATCGTCCGAAGGTATGATCTGAGCAATGAAGTTGTTAAGCAGACGCTCTTGTATGCTTCCATTTCGTACATCTTCCTTCACCCCTTCGAACTTGCTTTTGACCTTCTCCGCCTGGCTCTTGAATGTCTCACGTGCCCCGCGCCTGGACTCATCATTTTCTGATGTCGCATCGCTATCGTCTTGGAGCGGAATGCGAAGGACTGGTATGGGATCATCGCGGTTCGCAAAGGTCGCGAGCTCGGGGCTGTCCATCCTGGCCGAGCGTGAAGGGGACGTGAGCAATTATCGGTAATCGGCAAAAGGCTGCAATCAGATTACGGGTTGTCGTTACATCATCAGGGTGGTGTCATCTGTGGTTGGTGGTTAGATGGTGCGTTCCTGCAGGTCCGATGTGGTATTTCGAGATAGGCTATGCGGCTCTGCGAGCTCCCACCTGCCTTTCTTGGTCGCTTCGGCTTGCTCGGCCTGGTCATGGATCTGGAGGGTCGGCAGCTGGTTCTCATTGCAGCACTGCAAGCGCACAAGAGATCTGATGGAGGGGAAGGGGAATACAACAGGGACACGGATCGTTCATACCTATGCATCGGGATGACTGGCAGTATGCGGTGTGAGAAGTACCGGCAACGTGGGCTTGGTTTGCGTGGGGTCAAATTATATCCCCACGTTTGAACCGCGCTTAACCGTGCCAATCGTCTTAGCGTTGTTCTCGAAGATGGGCGGCTTATCAGTTTAATTTCGCCTGGGGCACTGTCCTTGGCTGACAGGGTCATGCAGAATCGGACAGCTATAACAGCAATGAGGCTTGTCCAGAAACAAGTCGCGGCTTTGGCATCCATTGCTTCCTAGCATCTGCCAAATTGCTCGCCCCAGCCGTCGAAATGAGCGAGAAATACTACGGTGACAATGCCTACGAGGCGCCTGGAGGTGGGATTAGGCCCGCGAATTATGACGACAACGATGTGTTTGGCCATGAAGAAGGCCATCAGGTCAGTGGACCGGCCAGAATGGTCGCTATGGTGCGTTTGCTGACTGGGAAAGATCAAATACAAGACACTTTCGTGGCAACTCGTGGCTGTTTTGATGATTGCCGAAATCGTTTCCAATGGCATGCTGTCACTACCATCAAGTCTGGCGGTAGTTGGAATGGTACCTGGACTTATCTTGATCGTTTTTCTTGGAGTGTTTGCCACCTATACATCATGGCTGTTGGTTGAGTTCAAGTTGCGACACCCCGAGGTCCACACCATGGGTGATGCTGGCATGATCATGTTCGGACCCATTGGTCGTGACATTCTGGCATTCGGCACTGTTGTCTTTGCCGTCTTTGCTACCGGCGGTCAGCTTCTTGCTGGACAGATTGCGCTCGCATCTCTCAGCGACAACCGACTGTGTCTCATGCTCTATACTGGCATATTCGCTGTTCCGACATTGCTGATCAGCTTTCCGAGGACGTTTGACAAGCTTAGCTGGATCAGCATACCCAGCGTCATCTCCATAACTGTTGCTGGCATTGTAGGCATGGTAGGTGCCGGTCTCGAGCCCACACCACAGCGAAGTGTGCGAGCCACTGTCTCCTCCGACTTCTTCACGGCCTTCTTCTCGATAACAAATCCTGTTTTTGCATACGCAGGGCATTTCATGTAGGTGTTACAGCACAGGTATCTGAGAGTCGAGGCTGACCTCGGCAGGTTCTTCATCTTGGTCTCGGAGATGAAGCAACCGCAGAAAGCAATGCGGGCGGCCTACACGCTCCAGGGCTTCGCTACAACATTCTACGCCATATTCGCCGGTGTGGTGTATGGCTTCATTGGTAGTGAGGTGGCCAGTCCAGCCTTTTCGTCCTTGTCTCCTCGATGGCAAAAAGCTGCGTACGGTATTGCGATTCCGAACTTCCTGATCGCTGGCAGTTTGTATTCGCATACAGCCAGCAAGTTGGTCTTCGTTCGGATCTTCCGCCACTCCCGACATCTGCACAGCCATACATGGACTGGGTGGCTCACCTGGAGCGCGTTGATCTTCGTCATGAATGCGGCAGCTTTCGTACTGGCAGTTGGTGTGCCAATCTTCAACTACCTGATCGGGCTTGCGGCTTCTCTCTTTGCTGCGTGGTTCACGTATGGCATTGCTGGTATGTTCTTCCTCTTTGACACTTACAAGGATCATGGCGGGTGGAAGGAATGGGCGAGGCAGCCAATCCAGTCAACCCTGGCCTTCTTGACCATCATTGGAGGCGCTTTCATCAGCGTTGCCGGGACATACGTGTCTATCAGGGGGATCATCGAGGCCTACGACAGTGGTGCCGTGCCACCTGCATTCACTTGCGGTTGATAGCGAGCAGTAACAGGTAGCAGCAACGCGTCCATGAGTACCACGTTGTCCTTGAGTCGAAAAGTCGTGGTGGAGTGAAGACTGGCCGACTTCTGATGTAAGACTGTGTGTGAGACTGTGATGTGAGACTGTGATGTGAGACTATGATGTGAGATCCGTGATGTGAGAATTTTGCGCGAGTCATGCCTCTACAGCGTCCAACCTGAATCCGGTGTTGAGGCCCGTGCCAAGTCCTGGTCGTTCGAGACCCTTTCGACCACGTCCCGTTACCCTCGGATGCAAATGCGATCGACCGTCTCCATGGGTTCTTGTCAATCCGTTCATCACTGTCTAGAGTGAGAAGCAAAAAGTCGTCGGCGAGCAACAACGGATGAGCAAGCAGCGGAGCTCTGCAGTCGTTTGCCTCGGTGACCCGAGCTAAACCATTCAAGGGTCGATCCGGTCTTCACCAGCGCCAAAGTTCCGTTTGAGCACGTTTCGACCACTCAGACCGACCAGCGCAACCATCTCCTACTTCGCCCAGGCTGACCCATCTCTTTCCTGAACTTCGCCTTCTGCATCACCAGGATCAGCCACCGCTGTCAATGATCATGCCAATATCGATATCGAGGCCCTGAACGCAAAGATCCGAATAGCAGCGCCGTCGCCCTCGTCCATGCACCCTGGCTAAGGTCTGGCATCACCACGGACTCAACGAAACGGTGTCTTCGCCGTTCCTGGCTCTCATGCCAGCTTAAGTGCTCAAAACCTCTCTCATAGAGCCGCTCCACGCCACGCCACGGCTGCTGGCACTCTGGTCTGGACATGCCTGCTGTCGGTCCAGAGGCTGCCGCTCCAACCAAGCCTACACCTCCAAAGGATCTCATCAACCTTCGAAACCTCAAGAATGGCGAAGTCTATAGGTTTTCATGGTGAGTTCCTTGTTCCCCATCGCTGCCCCGCAACTGCCTTTCGCAGGTGGCAACGCAATCACACCACACGTGCTGACAACGTGACACAGTCGCACATGCATCGACGGCCACAGGGCGCCCTTGTGCGACCCGAAGAAGCATCGGGGCAAGATCATGTACCGACGACCAAATCCTGGCCGACCTGCAAGACAGTGTGGCCACCCAAAATCAGTTCAATGCGATTGCTTGGCGAAAAGGACTCTATGCTGCATCCTCTCGAGTGACGAGTGGGATCAGGTGACCGATGGCAAGGTGGTCACAGTTGCTATGTACGACAGTATGGAGGATCTCGAGGCCGCTCAAGGTAAATTGCGAAGTGCAGACGCGCTTGCCAACACGGCCACGCCATCGTCAGGACACCCCTATGGTGCCTTTGCTGGCACATCGTCTCCTCAACCCTCCAGGTTTCAGATCTTTGGCGTTGGTGGTCCCCAAGGCCATGTGGAATCCATGACCGATCCGTTCGTCTGGTCGGGTGCTGCTCCAGCGATACAGCCCCATCACCATAGGATGTCAGTGGAAGCGCCGTCGCCGGGCGGGATGCACAACATGCACAGTTACGCTCCCTCGCCACCAAGCCACGCGGAGCATTCACGACCGCTTTCGCAGGCACAATCCCAATTTGGTCAGTTCCAGGTCAGTATGGCGCCGGCGCAGACGCCAGGATCCATCTCAAGTGGCCCTTATTCTTCATATACTGCGACTACCCCGGGATCCACCACTGGCTATTCGATTGATGACCCATCAACTCCAATGGACGCTAGAGTCATTTCGTTACAGCAGCGACTGTCAACGAACCTGGATTTGTCGCACATGACCCATGCCATTGCCCCGCATTTCGCAAATGGAGCACCTCGCACCTTGTCAATCGACCCGAACAATTTCTCCCCACCGATCCTGGGCTCCGAGTCCATGCATCTTGAGATGAGCATGCCAACGCTCATGCAAAGTATGCCAGCGACCAAGTCCCAGCCGTCGCAGTCGTGTTGTTCGAAGAAGTCGGAACCCACTCAGCATATGCAAATGTTCGATTCGTACATGTATCCCGGGTCGGCACCGTTGCAGCAGTTTCCGTGTCCGAGTTGCGCGTCGACGCTCTGCACCTGCTCCAATTGCCCTTCGACCATGCAAAGTTTCGAATTCGGAGGGGCCTGGGCTCAAGCGTGTGGCAGGACCGGTCATCTCGAAAGTCCCTACACACCAGTCCCGTCGTACGCATTCCCAACTCATGACCTACCTCAAACTCCGTCGAGTATACCCCACAACACGCAAGCAGCGCCGCAACCGCAGGGCTCATGCTGCGCGTCTAACAGACAATCATTTCACCAGCCCGTGGATTCCTTCGCACATGTACAAGCCCCGGCTTCAAATGATTGGCCGTCTGGTCAGCAGTTCGGAGGGCCTTATACACCCACGGGCGAATCGGTGGACCCTCGAACACTTCACTCAGCGCTACTCCACGAGGACCCCATGATATGGCAGTAGGAAGCCATGGAAGTTGTGACTGCCCTGAAAGCTGAGGGCACAGCCCTTCAACAGGCGTCGCTTTGCTGGAATCCTCATTGGTGATGTGATCTGGATCAGCCAGAAAAGAGCTCGCATCTATGAGTGTAGCAGCACCTGCATGGTGACTGGCGTTACAAGCACGACGACGATGGCTTGAAGGCGCGTCACTGCGGAATTTTCACGACCCAGACGGTCAACGCAGCATATTCACGAAGTCATGAACAGTAAAAGAATTGTAGACAGAACCATGTGTAATCAAAGACGCCTTCCAGTCACCCATCTCTATACAATGTGTCTGGTGCTATGGGAAACTATTCTGTACAAAACCATATCCATCCATCCATCTATCATGCCGGAGCAGCAGTGCCATACGGCACGCCCTTGATGCTCTCGATATCCGCATAACCATACTTTTCGCCCGTCTTATCACTTCCCATCATGCCCTGCCACTTCTGCACATCCTCCATGAAACCCTTGACGTTCTCGTCCTGACTGAGATCGATCGGCTCCTGATCCTTACCCATCTGTCTAATCTGCGTACCAGCCGCAACATTCGTGATGCCAAAGTCATTATCATCAAGCTGCATCTTGATCGCGGCCTTGACTTTTCCGTCCAGCATATCCTTGGCCAGCCTCGGTTCCTGACACACCGGTCTCGCCAATCCCACGCCGTCCACGACCTCCAGGCTCTTGACCATGGCGCCAGCCGACTTGAATCCGCCGGTGATGTACGTCCTCGTCTTGGTCAAGACGGGGGCGATAAGTTCGGCAAACTCCAAGAAGAAGGCCTCGCGCTTCTTCGTGCTGTCCCTCTTGTGGCCAAACGCAAGGCTCTCGTACGTGCCTCCGGACAACTCGACAAAGTCGAACCTGTTCTGCTCCAAAAGACTACACAGCGTCTTGGCCTCCTCGGGCTCGAAGCCTTTGTCCTGGAACTCGACGCTGTTGAGCTTAATGCCCACGATGAAGTTCTCGCTGACTCGCTTTCGGACTTCCTGCGCAATCTCGATGATCAATCTCGACCGGTTCTCCAGACTGCCGCCGTAGTCGTCCGTCCTCTTGTTCGTGGTGGGGCTCAAGAACTGTGCGAGAAGGTAGCCGTGCGCCGCGTGCAGCTCGATGCCATCGTACCCGGCCTTCTCCATGAACTCGGCCGAGTGCGCGAAGCCATCGACCACACGCTTGATTTCGTCTAGAGAAGCGGCGTGCGGCTTGTTGAACTGCATGCCCATGACGTTACCCTCCAATTGGACGTCCGAGGCTGACACGGGGTCCTTTTGGATGTTGTTGGCACACTGGCGGCCCGGGTGCGAGACCTGGCCAACGATCAGGGAGCCGTGGGCTTTGGAGGCTTTGGCGAGCGAGGCGAAGGCGTCGAAGCGTGGGCCCGAGAAAGGCGCGGTGCGAGGGATGATGGGGTTGCCGGCTGCTTCCAGCTGATCGTGTTCGATCATGATGTTGCCGGTGAGAATGACGCCGAGAGCGCCTTCGCCCCAGCGCTTGTAGACGTTGATCAGGTCGGAGGAGGGGATGCCGCGGGCTTCGAGATCGGTGGCGGACCAGGAGGAGAGACGCTCTGTCATGGCGGCCTTAAGGAAGCGATTGGGAGCGGTCTTCTTTGAGAAGGCGAATTCGAGTGGCTTGCCGAGAGCCTCGGCGGAGACATCGTCAGACTCATAGCGTTGGGAAGGTGCCATTGTGATTGTGGAAAGGTCGGTGGTGAACGAGATGGTGGGTTTAGTGGGTGTGAACGAGAGGGAGTGAGGAACTGCTATAGGTTATAAGGCGATATGATGTCACCATCAATGAACAGCAGTTAGGAAACAAGCTTCGACACACCTGACAAATGCCTACCTCGGGGAATTCTCTGCCATCAGAGTTGTGATGACTGAAAGCCCACCATCACATGGTAGCCACACAGGCAAGAAAATCTTTGAAATGCATTAGCAATCAAAGAATCGTGGTCGATCGGCGGCACGCAAGGACAGATGAGCTCGGCTAGACCAGGAACCCCACGTCACGACCGCGGCAGTCTCCTTGAGCGACACCAAGTGTCGTGTGTCCACGATGGATGTCGGCGAATGCTGAAAGACCACACGTCATGATCCGACGAAATCGAGACGGACCACTGGGCCATATTAATTGCATCGGAGGAGCCGGCGAAAGGCTTGATCGCGGCTCGGCCCGCTATAAGCATGGGGTGTCACGGCACTCGACTACCTTCCGGTTTATGACGCCTTCTGGTACATCAATAATAGACACTTGCAAGTGATCAATGTCGGATGACGAAGGTGGGCTAGGTCTCTTCCAGGAGCCGGATGGATACTATGAAGCCGAGAAGCCCGCAAGCTACGCCGACCACCAGTTCGCAGATGGCAGGAGGATGAAGGTCCGTCTGGTTGGCCATAATCCACTTTGGGTGTGTGAGATCTGCCCGAACCCGGCTGGGGGATATCATACTGAATCGCTCAGGGCCATCATCTATGGAATGCTGGAATAGTTGTATCGCAACACATTGAGCAGCACGGGGCCACGCTGATCAAGGGCAAATCGGTTCTCGAGCTGGGTGCTGGCGCCGGATTGCCTAGTATTACGGCAGCTCTCAATGGAGCGAGCCTAGTCGTCGTGACCGACTACCCAGATGCAGAGCTGATTGACAACCTCGATATCAACGTCCTTGAGGCGAAGGCACTGGACGACGGTATCAATTTGCAAGCACGCGGTCTCCTCTGGGGTGCCGACGTGAGTCAAGTCAAGTCCTTGCTTCAACCAGTAGGAGAAGTTGGCTTTGACGTGCTTGTCCTGGCCGATCTCTTGTTCAATCACTCGGAGCACGAAAAGCTCGTAGCCACCGTCAAAGAGACTTTGAAGCATTCAACAAAGGCACGAGCATTGGTATTCTTCACTCCTTACCGGCCATGGCTGTTGGAGAAGGATCTCGCGTTCTTCGACCTGGCACGGCAGAGCGGTTTCTCGGTAACCAAAACCATGGAGCATGTCATGGACAAAGTCATGTTCGAGGAAGACCCTGGAGATGAAATGCTTCGCCGAACAGTGTTTGGATACGAGCTAGCTTGGGCTTGATGTTTACACGATTCTATTATCTATGTCATGTTTCAACTTTCATCCTTCGACCAATGGCAATGGATCCTTCACCTAGACACACTTTCCTGGCCTCTTACAGCTTCTCCGCACCGCTTCGGCCAATAGCAGCAAGCGCTTGCTCGATTGTGATGACACTAACCGGCAATTTCGGTAGGATGCCCGACAAGATATTGTTGTTGATATCTGGGGTGTCTGGCGGCGACTCGATGGTGTTGTTGGCGATGACATAGACCTTGTAATCAAGATCGAAAAGTCGGTAGGCAGTAGAAAGGATGACACCCGAGGTGAGGATGCCAGAAAGCACCACGGTGTCGATGCCCTGCGAACTCAAGATCTCTTCCAGGGCATTGCCGGCGCCTGCGTAGTAGCGGATCTTAGTCAAGACGGCGTCGTTCTCCTCTACGTTGAAGGCAGGGAAGATCTGGGTCAATGGATCGTCCGCGGTACCGAGGGCGCCACCGACCTGGGCAAAGGGTGCATTCGGCCCAATCTCTGGTTTCTGCGGCGTGGAGAAGAAGATCCTGGTGAAGATAGTCAACGGCGGAGAGGTCAAGGCGTGTACAGCATCGATCCAATTCGCCGTATTGCGGATCCACGCGTCGCCCTGTGTGGTATTCACGACGCTGCCGACGATGCCATTGATCAGGTCAAGATTGAGCACCGCATAGTTTGAGCCGAAGGATAGAGTCCCGTTGTTAAACGTCTGCGCTGCGGCCAACCCTGCCAGCAATGGAGCAACTGTGAGGCTTGGGAAATGCATTGTGAAGACTTTGCGAATGATGGGTGCATGACGGAAAGGGTATCGATGTGCTCTATTTGTATTTGGGAGACGATCACTACACTATCGATCTACACGCCTCTGTCTGCTTTCCGGCTCGAGAGTGCCGCCGGTGATTAATTTCTAAAATCCGCGAGATCTCCTCGGCACAGTTCAACAAGACCAACCTTCGTGGACCTCACGTCATCATTGGCTACCCAGGTTTTTTTTGATTGGCAGTAATAATGGATACTCCAGCTTTCTCTCGAGCCATGCTGTCACTATTTGATAACGACGACAATCGTCATGGACAATCCTTGTGATCTTAGCAAAATGCACAGTTCCTACGCGCAGGCTTCAACCTGCTACGACGGGTCTCTCATCGATCAACCACGCACGCGATTTCAACACTTACATGGTACTGCCATCCAACCTCGTCGGCGTTCAATTCGTCCGCCCTCACATTGACCATGAGTCGGGCCACGTTGTAGAGTGTCACGAACGAGAACCTCATTGGCGTCTACCTGGTATCAGTGTCTCATTCATACCGTAATTGTCAGAGTACGGACACGGCGTGCGGACAATTGCAAAATGCAACGTGCAGGAACATTGCCAAAGTACGGACATAGCGACCGGACATCCATAACATACACCGTACAGCATGTGACAGTGAACAGGAAATCGTGCACCGCGCTTTAAGACACTAATCATCAAACGTTATCACCGACATTGTTTCGTATATCCGCAGTGTCGACCGTGTTGCTCGCGTGTGGCAGCTGGCACAAGTGCCACCCAAGGTAGGCGCCTTCTCGATTGGTATGATGCACTACATGCCACAGCACCAGTGAGCCCTTTGAGCCTTTCCCATCTCCTCCACCCGCATCATCAATGTCAGCATATCATCCCCTGCATCTGATACAGCGACCCAGTCGTTTTCCACATCATGTATCTCCTGCCCTTTCCGACCATCAGCAGTGCCAGGTTCTCCAAGTCGGCACAGTTGCAGAGGCCAACCACGCCGGTCATTATCCAAGTGACAGAGAGTAGACGTTCCGACGATACGGTGCCCAATGAGCCAGGAAGTTGCTTCTCGAGATAGGGTGTCGACCAGTCCGAGCCTCCGCACCCCACTGGACCTCGCTTCATCAATCGACCGTATGGGAGGCCTCTCTCTGCCATCCTGGAGAGGAGCTCACTTGCGTCGCTCAGATCAGTAGCTTCGTCCAAATTGCTAAGGGATACCGCGACAGCCGTCGGTGTAAACAGCTCGAGGTGTTCGACAATCACCAGAACGGGAGTCCTTCCAACTCGATTGAGAACAGCCTTGACTGGCCACGGGTCTGCGCGACTCCGCTCGAGGTCTGCCTCGGGCGATCAGAGAGCTGCAGCCGAACAGCGTGACATGTATCACAACAGTCACAACGAGGTCCATGAGAAACAACAAAGTTTGTATATGTCGAGAAAGCCAACCGCTCTGCAAACTCAGGCACAAGATACCGCCTGTGATCCCGAGAGCGGGTTCCAGTCATACGCAGCAGATCAAGTTGATGCAAGCTCGAATGGTATACCTCTAGGCCTCCGAGATAATCCCAGTAGCCCAGCACAACGATCACTCCTGGCGCTGAGTGACCAAACAGCGCAGACAGTACCACTAGATCATCAGCCTGCTCACCTTGTGCGACTACCCAGCCGTGTTCGTGCAAAGCTAGTCTCAATCAAAAGGCCAACAGACCTCGTTGACAAGTCTGCTCCTGCGGTGACTTCGACCATCTCGACAATCGATCTGATCTCCCAGTTCCCCTGTCCACCATCTACACCGCTGCGATAGGAAAGGGCGTTTACAGACTTCGAGACATCGAAACTTGGTTCTGGCATGACGACTCGATGGGCGCCTGTGCCGAAAACCCCAACGATTCTATCACCTTCACCTCGAAGAGCCTCTCGACCTCCACTCCTTGACTCACCTCAGCTGCCCGAAGCAGTATCAGCACAGCCAGAAGTCTTCACCAAGAACACAGGGGCGCCGGCCTCGAACATAATGACAAAGATACCCAGGGTCACCCTCCAACGACCGAGTCGTCCTCGGCCGCCAACAGACCACAGCTCTCAAGACTGCTCCAGCACCGCCTCCGAGCACGCCCACACTCAACTGTGTCCTCATCTCATAACGCACCAACTGTCCGGCGACTCCTACTCCTTTCGCCCCTCAGTAGCCGTCTCTGCCCATCACGATGCCTTCCAAGGTACCCCACGTCGACCGTTTTCCTCTCCAGCCCAATCCGCTCCGTCTCGAGACCTAGGTCTTGATGGCTCCCAAAGCAGGCCCGAGCGCCCCTGTGCCAAGGGCAGGAGGAGGAGAAAGTCGCTGAGACTGAACAGGCCGGGCATGGTCAAGTTGCAGCGGGCAGTGAGGGGCGTGAAGAAGAGGCTGACGTTGGCCCATGTCAGTGGGAAGAGGACGAAGTGTTGGCGGTGCTGGGCGCGGGAGACGGTCAGGAGCTGGAGAGGGAGGTGAGCGTGTCCCGAATGGATCAACGAGGGTTTCCTGGTTTGTCTGGCAATTATAGGGAGGGACGGTGCGCGTCGCGTCGAGGAGGTGGAAGGGTTGTAGGCTCACGGAGTAGTGTTTTGAAGTTTGTCGAAGTTGTAGACAGAGGGGTACCAATGGGATGAGATGGGGGCACCGGTTGGCAGTAGCGTAGGAGGCGAATATCGAATGTGGAAAACAGAAACGTCATGAGATTCGTATTCACAGTTCTCGTGCTCGATGTCGGCTCTAGCTAAGCTGGGTATACTGTATACAAAGAAGGAAGCGTGATGCGTGACGAGTGCACATTGCCCTGTCCTCGCGGGCGTCCCAAAGACGTCAGGTCCCCAACATCAGACAGCCACCACGGCGTTCCCACCGCCAACGCCCAATCCGCCCCCAAGCTCGCTCGCTTCCTCCAATTCCTGGCAGATCTCGGGCAACATGCCCTCCACATCCGCGTCCTTCACCCCCAATGCCCCGGTGATGAGCCGTCTGTAATCGGCCTGTCGTTCACCGAGCCCGGCCAGACTCTGATTCCGTACCACCTCCCGCACCAATCCCCTCCTCTCCTCCTGCAGCCCGAAGATACGACGCATCATCTCCTCCTTCTCCCTCGCCTCGTCACCGGACCCGTTCACATCCTCCGGCCCTTGCGCTTGCTCGACAAACCCCTTGAGCAGATCCGCTTGCTCCCCCTCGACTCTCGCCTCGCACTCGGATATCAAGCCTTCCAGGCGTTCCCGGAGCTGCGTGTCGAAATTGTCCTCTTTATCCCTCATGACCATCTCCCGGATACCCCGCTTCAGCCCCTCAATCTCCTCGCCTCTCACACCGACTACGCGCTCAAGCTCCAGCACTTCCGTGTCCTTCTCCCCGATCTCCGCGTCGTACGCCGCAGCCAGTTTGGCGGACTTACTCTGTAGTAATGGGAAAATTTGCGTCGTCAAGACGGTCGCTGCTTCGGAGCTGTGAGCTTCAGGTCCTTGGGGGATGACGGGGGACGAGTTCAAGAAAGAGTGGGGGTGTGAGGGGGGGAGACCCACCCTTGGTGCGCCGGCTGTGGTGTGACCGTTGGAATGAAGATGAGGGTTGGAAGCAGCGCCGGAGATGTTGGGGTCGAGCTGGAACGGCGAGGAACTGAGCTGGCGGTGGCGACCGTCGCGACGGCGATGGTTGAGTTGGACGATAAGCTCATCAGCAGTCTCGCCTTCGTTGTTGGGAAAGTCGACGGCAGCGTTGCGACCTATAAGGGCGCGAACGCACTTGCGAGCGCCATTACGAGCCGCAATAGTGATTGCTGTGTCACCGTTGCGGTCTTGAATGTTGAGGATGCGCTCGACTTCGGGCAGAGAGAAGACTTCGGACATGCGGTTGAGGATGGCGTCTAGGTAGTAGCGTGCGCATGCATATTTGGATTTGGAAGAGGTGGTACTCGCAATATGATGAAAGACGGTGCTGCCGAACCATTCGGTATATGCCACAGTCCTTATCAACCAACCGGCGAGGCGCTCCATCGATTGCTTGTCGTAGGAATTGGTGAAGATCACAGCTCGCATGAGTGGCGTCTCCCCACTCTTGCTAACGCTGTCGATACTGGCGCCGCGTTCGATCAACGTCCGGACGACCGAAGTGTCACCCATGGCTGCTGCCCAATGGAGGGCTGTATGACCCTTGTCATCGATCGGGCGGTCAAGATTGATGCCATCTGGGGGGAGAGGCGGTCGATGATGAGGATCGGATGGCGACTCGAGTAGCATAAAGTAGTCGAGCAGCTCTTCTGCCCATAGTTGATGCTGTTCGTCCTGTGGGCTCAGCATATCTTCGAAGCGTTTGCGCTTGCGCGGATTCGTGTACTGTGCGCTATCGCCGTAATCTTCCGGATACATGTCTGACGTGAGAGTCACATTGTCGGGTGTGTCTTCTTGCTGGAACCGTGGATCGTATTCTTCGGCGATCTGATTGAGAGCTGCAAGGTCGTGTTGGCGCATGCGATTGTTGGCGGGTTGAGTGACCTTACCTTGGACTCGTCTAGGGGCAACGGGCTGACGATTCGCTCTTGGTTTTGACGGGGCGGCCACGGTGTGCTTGGGCGCAGGAGGCGGGCTCTTGTCGCCAGGAACATAGTCCAGTATAGCTATGAGCTTGTCGAGTACCCCGTGCTTTTCCGCGAGCGCACGCCCATCGTGAAGCGGGATCCACGTGCCTGTGTCCCGTCAGTCTATGTTAGGACCAGCGACATGTTGAACATACCTTGGAAACGGCCAAAGCCACCCTGACTGAGTCGTAATTAGTATCATATCCCCTGAATCCGTACGTGGTTCTTACATCTTCTCATGGACACCTTTCTGCACTTCTCTTTCAAGAATCCTGGTCCGAGTCGGCTTGTCAAAGTCCGCAACTTTCAAGATATGGGTCGCATTGATCCAGTCGTCAGAGCGACGTCGCATGACCGAGTTGACTCCGCTGAAGCATTCGTAGACAGGGACCTGGAGTCGTTCAACTGTGCCCGCGGCTGGACTGCGAACAGGGGACAACCTACATTGCTGTAAGTCGCAGAGAAGACCTTTCCCTCCTCTCGTGGTGGCATGATTGGCGATCGGCTTTGCGCCTGCGCTGTGCGTCTGGGAGGAAGTCAAGTGTTGCGACGTCGTGATGGAGAGACTGCGTCGGAAGGTCGCTCCGCACAAGACGAGCAGGCTCGGCGACAGATGTGCAATGTCTTGTGCAGAAGCACGCACGGTCCTATTTCCAAGTCAACTAATGGGCGAACATGCGGCGACCAGCATTGGGGATGGAGAAGCGCGGTAAGTGGATGGAGGAGGACGCGAGCGCGTGGAAATTGGAATCGAAGGACGCGTTTTGGAGGTCGACCCGCTTTTCCTTGACGCAACGAAAGGGAACGCTGCCAGTCTAGCCGTATTTACGCTAGTGCGGCTCTGACCATCGATCTTGGCAATTCGAGATGCAACATCCAACTAGTCGAGAGAGCAGCACGGAACACGGTCGGATCAGCCATTGACTCTAATTTCTGCCATTATGACAGTCGCCGACTCGATAAAGAATGCCGTGGGCCTCAAGTCCTCCTCTGGTACGGATCACGCAGGGCATGTGGCGTTCGCAGCTGATAGGATCAATAGCGACGAGAGAAGACATGTCGGCAGCGAAACTCCCAATCGCATACAGAGACTCATGCGCACATCTCCTGATACCACTGAACCGATGTCGTTACGAGGAGTATTATCTACCATGGAAGTGTGAGGTCAGTCGGTGCTCTCTTCAAACACCCAACGATCCAGATACAAGACCACCATGTTGGCACTTGGTCGTTTGCGCAAGGGATTACTGGGTTGCATAGCAAGGGGAATCGTACAAAAGAGCCTGTACTGACGGCAAGCAGGATGAACGACACAGCTATGAGAAATGCCAATACGAAGAGTTCAAGAAGCGAGTAGCAAAGATGGACGAGTTGAGAGCACAAAAGGGTGGGGAGCGGAGCAACTAGGGTGTGAAATAAGCAAAGCATTCAGACGGAGGCGAGAAGAAGTCTCGCAGACTACGATAAGCAGCATTGGCCGGAAGCGATCCCGCCAGGCAAATGATGAGATCTCGCCTAGAATGAGTAGCTAGGACCTTGTCTCAACCATCGCCCCGACCTTCCTCCATTGTCGATATTGGTCTTGATGCGCTTCTGCAGCGACGCCATACTGGAGAGGTGTTGTTCCATCTGAGTCCGTGGATTCCGAAAGGAAGTCTCATACCAGGTCGGCTGCTGTGGTATGGTCAGCATAGGCCGGACTGATTTGTCCACAGAAGCAAGCACACCTTCGTCATAGACAGTGACTGCCTCAGAATTGCCTCGAGTCTCCCTTGTCTGTCTAGTCTGATCCTTGTGATTTTCAGAGCCGAAGAGAGACCTGATCTTTGTTGTTGCCAGCGCGTGACTGTGGTTCTCCATGATAGTACTATGCGTCTGCCTGGAGGCATTGTCGCTCTGACCACGGCCGAATTCAAAAATTCCAGCACCATCGCGAGTGCAATCCCCGGGACCGTTCTCATGGACTTCTGCATAAGATCGTACATCAATGGTCTCGGCAGCAGCAGCCGCATTCTCTGCGCCAACCACTGCGTCTGTCGCACCTGGGAAGAAAGGGGTAGTCACTCCGACCGAACCCTCGTATGGGGCACGCCAGCTGAAGGGGGACTGCAAGAAGCTTTCCTTTTGCTCTGGTGTGATGACCTTTCCGTTCGGTGACTGGGTCACAAAGTCCATCTTCCTCCCGCTATTGCTATGCTCAAGAGCTGGTCGCGAACGCCTGGTGAAGAAGTTCATGCGATTATCCCAGTCACGTCCTGTATGCTCCTTGAATACTCTCTTAAAGCCTGCGAAGGCAGCGGCGAATGCGGCCCCGGTATTTACGATCGCTTCCGACTTTGGTTTGTCGACGTAGAATCCAGTAAGGAGCTTTGTGACAGCATAGTTTGTAGGCTCTTGATCACTTTCGTAGATCTATTCAATATTAGTAGATGCAAGTTGTGACTGTAATGATAGAGATACACGGATAGTAAGCTTCTGGTTGATATTGAAGTCCTTCTGTACCCTAGTCAAGTCGATCTCGTACACAAATCCTTCGTAATCAGTGAAAAGGTGGTAGCCATCTAAGAGTCAGCCAAAGAACCTCGAAAGATGCGCCTATAGAGCTTACCCGAAAGGAGCTCTTGCTTTGCGACCCTCTTCCCGTGTTGGAATTTTTTGGCATCCGCCATTAACCCTGTCCGCGTTTTTGGCTTGCGACGCCTATCCAACGCGGTCACATACTTGGAAACATGGTCGTCGAGCTCATTAATAAGCGAGCTCCTCGATCGTTTCTTTCTAGGCTTAGGCCCATCCTTCTGATTTTGTCTCTCCAACTTCTCTGCCTCTCTCTGCATCTTTGCGGCTATCTGAGCCTTTGTTCCTTGCTTTTGGGCGGTTTGCTGTGCTTTAGGATATCTGCCAGGTGCTTTGGGACTTTTGCCGGGTGCTTTGGGACTTTTGCCGGGTGTTTGATCAACTTGTATCATCTGGCGTACATCGTATTCCGCTGCGATGTTCTTTCGGCCCCCTGGTGGCGAGTTGGAATCCAGAAACTTCTCCATCCAAACGTCAGTGATTATAATAATATGTGGGCGACGGAGAGCTTGATCGACTGTCACAGCGTTAGCTATACCGCACTCCATGCAAAAATCAGAAGCCTACTAATCTGAGCACGTGGTTTCTCATTTATCGCGGACGAATGAACGATGAGATGAGTTGTATCCGGGGTCAGGCGTTTCTCGATGCTCCCACCTCTTAGCGTAATCCATCGTCGGAGTGAGTCGAACTCCCAGCCGTGCTCAAATGTACCAGCCAAGGCAAAGGACATCCCACTCATGCATGTCGCTTTGGGCATGACGTCGAGCAATTCGTGACTCGCTAGGAAGTGTCTTGAAGTTGGAGTGAGAGTCGTCAGTGATGCCGTGCTAGAGTAGTAGTGAACAGACAGATCTGCCCTCGAGTTATGTTGCTACTTGCGATCTATGCGGAGGTTTCGAAGTATATAGAGAGCGAGATGCTGATAGTGTGAGAAAGTATGAGGCTTGCGTGATTGAACTGTCGTGAAATGAGAACATAGGGCAGAGAGAGAGGCTTGAGCTTTCGTCAGTGGTGATGCAATATCAAGCAGTAGACACATGTGAAGACTGGTGTCGGAGCTCAAGACTCCCACTGTTGAGGTGTGTTCGCAGAAGTCCTTCAAGCCCGAATTATGCAGTGATGGCTGAATTGCGCACACGTCGGCTTTGGACCTGGTCAATCAGGTATCGAGTCTCAGGAACCTCAGCCTTTGCACAAGGGAGTGAGGAGGAGATGTATGGTTTGGGAAACCAGTCCAGAATGACAGCTGAACAGAGCAGTCGGGACGGCGGTTCGTGATGGATGGGAGACTTGTAGTTTCACTTGCAACCTAAAAGGTGAAGCTCGTGATAGATGGAGACGGCTGTCACGTGTCAGCTCGCCCTGAGGTGCTTGTCCCTTCACATGCCACGATGTCCATTGGCATGTGCAGTAGGTGCGTCGCCCTACTTTAACAGCGGTGTTCTTGGATTACCTGCAGTGTTGTGGATGCATGTCCCGGAAGAGGTATCTTTGTTAATCTTGTGCATGGGTATATGTGCGCCACTCCTGGGATTCGTAGCTTCGCTCACCGCGATCGACTAAGTCTCTTTCACTGCCCTTACGAATGTCTTAATCTTGATCAAGCTTTGCTCGTTACCCTCTTCGACGCCGCTACTGACATCCAGGATTGCAACTCTGGATAAGCGCTCCCCAAGGCCATCCATAACATCCCGCACGTTGTCAGGCGACAAGCCTCCAGCCAGCATGATATTTAGATCGTGGCGCTTGTCGAGCAAGTCCTTCACGTCCCCAAGGTCAACCCGCTCTCCGGAGCCTCCGACACCAGAATCGACGAGAGGCAGAGCATGGTAACCGCTCGTCGCGAGACCAGGGTCCCCGACGTGGAATGCGCGGATAACCGGCACAGGGATAACGGTAGCCCATTCCAATGGCTCAGCCCCATGAAGTTGCACAACATCGAGACCGAGAGCCTGGCATTGCTCCAAGACGTACTCCAATGGCTGATTTTGAAAAACACCGACTAGCAAGGCACGGTTGTGTCGCCGCAGTGTCCTGTTCGCACCGAACTGAAAGTACGTCTCTGGTAGCTGCGACTCACGCGATTTGGGATGCGCGCTGTGTGAAGGTCGATATGTGCTGTGTATGACCTCCGAGATGGCTTGTGCCGTTTGTGACGGAACGTACCTCTTGCGGCCCTTGACCAAGATGATACCGACAAAGTCTGCGCCTGCTTCGATGGCAACCTTTGCAGCCTCGACAGTCCTGGTACCGCAGATTTTGACCATAGGCTGAGCCTGGCATACTTGCTTTAGTGAATCAACGCTGCCGCCAAGCAACTCTGCAATGAAAGATGCCGTGTCCTCGGCTCGCATGAGAGCTTCTCCAACCAAAACAGCGCCAACGCCATTCTGCAAATAAGGTTGCACGTCCGAAGGGCCGGAGATACCGCTCAGGGCGCAGACGATCGTTTCCTTAGGGACCATACTCATGAGACGACTAGTGGTCTCCATGTCCACCTCAAAGTTTGTGAGATTTCGATTGTTGACCCCTATCACTTTCGAGCCGAGCCTGACGGCGACCTCCATTTCATCAACATTGTTGACTTCGACAAGTGGTTCCATACCCAGTGATTGTGAGTACTTGTATAACCGGACCAGGGTCTGAGTGTCAAGCATCTTGACTATGAGCAAGACGGTGTCAGCACCAGCAAGGCGAGCTTCTAGTATCTGGTATTCATCGAAAACAAACTCCTTTCGCAAAATGGCCGGGCGATTCGGCATCCCTTGTAGCGCTTGTCGAACGTATTTCAGGTCTTCGATACTGCCCTTGAACCAGTCTGGCTCGGTGAGTACAGAGATGACACTGGCTCCGGCCTGGGCATATGTCTTTGCCTGGGCGGGTGCGCAAGCGGAAAGTGCAATGATTCCTTTGGACGGAGATGCCCTCTTGATCTCAGCCATGAGTGCTAGCGAGTATGGCGATTGCCGCAGTCGATCAGGAAAATTGATGAGGGGAGGAGCCAAGTCCAAGTCATAGGCTCGCTGAAGATCGTCCGGTCTTTGCGAAGGTATTCGCTTTTGCGCAGCTACAACTTCGCGGCGGCGTGCGTAAATCTTTTCAAGGATTGACGCAGTCTTGTCTGCAGCAGACCCCACCCCGTTCGTAGACGATTCTTGTGTCTTCTTATTCTCTTCCCAAGTGCCGCCTCGCATGCCTAGGAAGTTCTTCACCATCAGCCTTCCTTCAGCTGTCAGGATACTCTCGGGATGGAACTGAACGCCCTCGACAGTATATTCTTTGTGCCGTACGCCCATAATGACGCCCTTGCCACCGTCTGGGCCAACAGCGATCCAAGACGATACTTCAAGACTCTCGGGGAGTGTAGGGTGTGTACCGGCCAGCGAATGATAACGGGTCACAGGGATATCTTGAGGTACCCCCGCGTACACGCCCTTGCCATCATGGCGGAGAGGAGAGGTCTTCCCGTGCAAGATCTCACCGGTTTGCTCGACCACGCCACCGAATACTGAATAAACGCATTGCCTGCGAATCTTAGAACACGGATGCTTCGGAACGGATGAACTGGCTTACTCTCCCATGCAGACTCCAAGAATGGGTATCTTGCCACTGAAGTGTCGAATGGCTTCCTTTGAAATGCCGGAATCGCTCTCAGGGTGCCCGGGTCCTGGACTCACGACCAATTGCGTCGGTTCGTTCTTGATCAACTCTTCGATCGTAATCTCATCGTTCCGATAGACCGTGACTCTGGCGCCCTCCAGTACCAGATATTGGTAGACGTTCCAAGTGAATGAATCATAGTTATCGATCAGAATGAGGTTGGCTGCATTATCCAACGGGGGCGCTGGCTCTGGTTGGAAGGGCGAGTGATCGATGAGGTCGAGGCTCGGCATGACTGCTCACTGACCTTGAGAAAGTTGCAATGTGTCGAATGCGTGGTTTGCGAATGAGTGAAATATACTGTACTTATGCGGAGCCGCCTTCCTCAAGCCATCCCCGCCAAAACTTTCAGAGCTTCTGGCGTCTCGCTCCATGTGCGCGTTCTGACCCACGACGTCCACGAACGCGCCTAGACCCATGACACGTCAATCTGGTAAAGCAGAACTTCTTCATCAAGTATCAGTATGATAGACGAGGAATCAAACCAGTCATCGGACCCATAGGATGGCGCCTGCAGGTAACGGAAGCTTCTACCTCCCTGCTCTAGAGGACTGTCTACAAGGCCGACACGATATTATGTGAGTGTCTACAACCGACGCCATGTTTGGATCACGCTGACAATGGGCCAGCTCATGGCACGATGTATACATATGCCTCACTGACCCGTCTCTGTCCGGCACCAAACCGCCCGTAGACAGGGTCCTCAAGGATGAGCAAATCCGCGATCTTCTGGTCACACCTTTCGCTGCATTCCCGAAACCTTCTGCGGCGTCGCGAGCCAAGTATGACAACCTCACTTCGGCGATCAATGTCCCAACATCCAATGAGGGGGGTTATAACGTGAGCGAGCTTCAAGAGGATGCAAATTGGCTGTCCAAGGACTTTGAGCTGGACGAGGTCTCTGCACTGCGAATTGTGCTCCTGGAATGGCAAGGGCGAAGAGCCAGGGAGCTTGTGTCGGAGTGGACTGAGGAGGAGATACAGGCTATCCGAAATGCGACCCCAACTCCCAGCAGCGATGTTCTGACCGCTGCGATCACTCCGACACGTGCCACACAGTCAGTGTCCCCGCGACATCCCGAGGAAGCCCAAAAGCAGAGGCGACTGCAGATCTTACATGTGTTTTTCAAAGAACAAGAGTACTTCTGGAAAACGAGTGAGACAATGGCAGGATGTGCGCAAAAGGCCGACCTCCAATTCCCCGATGTCACTGGATCGTATACAGTACCCAGCGATGTTCATATGGCGTTGGTGTCGATCTGGAAGTTACAAAGAACAAAGTACAGCGACGAAGATCGCACAAAGGCAGTACAGGGATGCGCTCGCGCATTGAAGTCAGTCTATATCCTTGGTTGTGAGAGGGACCAATGGCATACTTTGTTGAAAGAGAGCTCCGAATTGGCCACTGTTTTCACGTACTCTCTGCTTGAGCGCATGGTCAGTCAGCTTCGTCTCCTGCAGCTTCATTTGTATCCAACGAGGAAGATGGTGGCGACATCTGCCGAAGTGGTCTCATGGTACGACCTGCTTGACGAGTGTGCCTTCTTCACGCAGGTACAATACATCAATTCTGATGCTTCGCTACTGCACGACATGATTGGAGTCTTGGTCGCCTTTGTGTCTGTTGAGATCCTTACGCTGGTGCCAGCTATCGAATCTCTGGACACGCTAGACCCAGCACCATCTGATCAAGACTCTAAGCTGTCGACAGTGACTTACCTCGAAGACACAAACTGTCTACAGAGTGTCACGGTCTGCCTCATTGCCGCTGTCGAAGGTTCTGTCAGATCCGCGACTCCGGCAGTGTTGGCGTGGGCATGCATCACAAGACGCATATACGCGCTGAACGAGAACAAAGATGGACTATCCGAGCGCAGGGATTCTACTGGTACGTTCGGCGAGGAATCACCTACTGTAGCCCGCAAGAGTATACTGAAGATGCCGGCGACTCCACAAAGACGACTTGCCCCACTGAAAAAGGCGATTGATGAAGCCCATCCGGAGTTGAAGGACGTAGCAGATCGCCTTGGAAGAGTAGCAATCATCGATTTGGAGGCTCTCGAAACAACCACAATGATGCTCAACGGAATATCTAGCGCTTTTCGACTGCCGAGCGAAGTTCACACACTCATATGCTGCCGGTTGAGTGCATACGACCTAGTGCATTCCAGTATGGTGTTAAAAGATTATGACGAAGCAATCACCGCCGCAATCATTGAGATGCATCGATATGACACTGTACGACTTGCCGCTTCCTCTCGCGACAGCTTGACTCTTTGGCCTGATCAGCCAGCACAGACCCTTGACGAGGATCGAGACGTGATGGGCCGCGGTTTCATGCTGCAAGTTGTCAACAGGTACCCCTATGAGATTGGGCCATTTCTCACTTGTCTCGAGGCAATCGGCAGGAGTCGGGCTTACGTCGATCAGGATGGCTCAAGAATTGCACGACTCTTGGAGGGTTTGGACAGCTTCACCTGTAGCATGCCGGCCGACTGGCCTTATGCTCCAGTCGGAACGTCGGAGAGGATGGTTCTGCAGGAACCCTTACCCATCATCGGACTCAGACGTGGCGCCCCCTCAAGCTTCGCTGGAAACGTCTTCACGATTCCTGCTGGGACGGTTGGGATCAATGTTTCCAACACCAACGAAGCCGTCATGAGGTGGGACTATCCTCATTCCGCATTGGAGTATCTCGGTATTTACCTTTCAACTTTCGGTGACCACGCAAAGTTGGAACTTTGCAGTCAGCCAATCGATCAAGGAATTCACACGGTAGCCGACACGATCGCATTGATCACGACTATGATCAGGGGTAATATGGCATCAGCTGACCCTGATGCCGCCAAGGGACTGTTGGGTTCCATTAGCAATGCCATGACGCGCAACGAGGACATCGTGTCCGTCATCTTTGGCATATTCGAAGATCGGCTGCAAAATCAGGCTCTACATCCCGGAAGTGCAGCATCCTTGTCGGTGCTTTGCCGATGCATTGAATTCATGAGAGTCATACTCCATCTGTACCCCGAGAGAGTCTGGTCACATCTTTCGAGGACATGTCTTTTGCCACTCAATGACAGTGCGGGTGCCATTTCCACTATTGTGGGGGCAACCGAGGTGCCGATGGCGAGGTTCGACTTCCTCGCCGCTTGCATCTCCCTGTTCGAGAGCTTGGTGGATGACTGTCTCCGGAGAGCCGTGTCTTCCAAAGGCGTCAACAATGCTCGTGCGGTTGCAAGATTTGGCGAGGAAACACCAGGTCCTGCTAGTACTGCACGGAAGACGATGAGCACGCTGTTGTTCAGTCTCAGCGGCATTGCGATCGATGTGCTACAGACCCAGCCGAACTGGAGATTCACAGATACCCTGCAACGATACGCGATGAACGAGGCCATCCTCAAGACTTCGTGCAACCTTCTGCTTCATACTTGCCCAAGGACCTCTTCGGGTGGCGAGCTCTTTGCTATGTTACAGCCAGCAGCTGCCAATATTGTCACAACTTACTTCGCCGACTCGGCAGGCTCTCTACCAATTCAATCTCTTACCGACATGTTCGTTACAGCTCTTTCCGAGCTAAGGAATCTCGAGGACAGTCGAGCAAACCACGATCTAGTTGCTATGACGTGCAGAGCCTTACAATTTGGCACGATGCTTCTGCGAATTGGCCTCATCCAAGGCAGGGCTGGCTCAGCTCTCAGGAAACAGTTACTGGAAGCTGTGCCACTCTTGGCGAGACTGTACGCAATCCACGATGCCGTCAAGCCCCGTGTTGCGGAGATGCTCACTGTACTGGTGCAATACGAGGCTGTGAAATCCGAAGACCCACAGTCATTGTTGGGACATCTTCCCAGCCAAGCCACGAAGACCTTCGTTCAAATCATCTCCAACATTGACTCCCCCCTTCAGAGTCTGAATACTGAGGCTGTCCTATGGGATATGCTATCTGCTGTGGTGAGCAACAAGCAGCAGTGGCTCACAATGAATCTCCTTACAGGCACAACGCCTAGAAAAGCGCTTGAGGCAGCGAAGAACGACAAGCAGACGAAAAGCAAGTCGCTCATCACGCTCGCCCTGCATAAGGCAGCTGACCTTGCATCTATGGCGCCCAGACGAGCGGTCGCGATCCTAGCCTTCATCTCCCATGCACAATCACATTGGAAGTGGGTCTCCGGCAGTATCGCCAGCCATCCTACCTTCGTCTCATCGAGCATTGATTGGCTATCTAAATTGACTGCAACAGCGAGACAGGCGGATACGGAAGCTTGCATTCGTAACGCCAACGAAAACCAGATGGCATCATTTCTTTGTGATATCCTTGCACGGTTCCTCCACGAAACGGCGGTCGATGGTCGACACAATGAAGCAAAATCAATCGCATCGAAATTGTCTCATCTCCGCGACTATTCTCCACGAGTGAACGCATATAACCACTCTCTGCACAGAAACTTGAGCAAGAACTTTGACCAGAAGTTCAACGGCGTGTCGTTGGAAAGCTTCAAGCGAAGCAGCCTCAAGTCTGCCGAGCTTGGACCAGACTACTACTATGATCTCGAGCTGGCAACTGCTGTGCTAGGGTTTGACCCATCTTGGAGACGTACCAAAGGGCAAGGATTTGTCGATGAGGTTGCACGAGCGAACGTCAACTTTTCGCTCGTCGATTCGGAGATTGCCCTTTTGAAGAGCTTCAAGACTCTAGCTTTGGAGCTCTGCAGCATTGGGCTTGACGATGGAGAGCTGCAAAACGACATGGCAAAGGTTGCATCGGGCTGCTTACAGGCCAACATCGACAGCACCTTTCCTGAGCAGCTCTTCGAGAATGTCGCGTCAATCAGGGCAGAATTTGCCTTTGCCATCCTTCAGCATCTCAATCGTGTGAAGTCTCGAGCATCCGAGGTCACGGAGCTGTTCAAGGTGGCATGGGATGCGGTGCGGACATCTGGCCTAGACTTTGAAGTCATCGACAATGCCAAAGATGCACTGTACTATCGATCCCTTCTACAGATTCTGCTTCTGAGTCTCCAACCTCATGCTCAGGAGAAGAGTGCACTTGCAGGGAAGCCAGCGAAGGATTCTTTGTCAAAATCGGCGTCCACGGCAGCCATACCTCTGACGCGACTGACGAGCTCTTTCCTTGAGGTACTCAACAAAGTCATAGCCACCAACTTCCGCGCTCTATGTAACCTCACTCATTCTGCGACCGTCGATAAGCCATCGCTAGCTCAGCCTTCGGATTTTGTGGTGCTGACCGCTCTGCTACAGACTCTCGTCCGCATCCCCTCAACCACGACCATCCACCGCCAGATCGCAAGCGCTATCGCCGATACCGCCATGGTGCGCTATGCCACCTCGCTGTATTCTTGGTCCTCATCCCTCAACCCTACTGATCCCATCTACGGTGAGATCGCGATCCTATTCCTGCTGTCGCTATCCAGCGTCCCACAAACGGCTCAACTTATTGCCACGGAATCAGTAATCAGCAGCATTTCATCGGCGACCATCACGGCTCACTTCCGCACAGCGCCTTCCGGATCGTCGACTGGAGGCAGGGGGCCCTTCTCCACGCCTGCCCGTCTCCACTCTATCTGGTCTCGCGGCATCCTCCCTCTTCTTCTCAACATACTCTCCGCAGTCGGGCCCGGCATCGCCTCTGAAGTGGCCTCATTTCTCAATTCCTTCCCACATCAACTCCGCCGCTGCGAGGAAGATCTCCTCTCACCTCTTCAGCCCTCGCCACGAGATCCCTACCGAGGGTGCATAACGCTGAATTTGGCGGCCGAGGCGCACAGTCTTGCATTACTGGGTAGCGTGATCCAGGGGCTGAGGGTGCAGGGCGCCGCGATAGGAGTGGACGCGAGTGAGCTCGAAGAAGTGGGTTTTGATAGGAAGAAGGTTGGAGAGGCAGTAGAGGGACTGCTGAGGAATCCTCGAGGGCTGAGAGAGAGGGTTGTGCCGGTCGGTGAGAGGGAGGAGGGATTGAGAAGGATGAGAGGCGCGGAGGAAGGGGAGAACAGGCTGGTGGGATTGGTGGTGGGCGAATTGAAAGGGACGGTCGAAGCGGCGTCGCTAATCTGAGATGCTAGCCATGAGGTTTTTGCAGGCGTTTGAATAGGCGTGGAGAACCTCGACATGGGGTCATTTGTCCTAGAGGGGACGCCGAGATAGTAATTCACCCTTCCGATATGCTTGCTTTGTAATGTCCATTGCCCTCTTGAACTTCATGGGTCATAGAAAGGGGCTGAGACCCAGAGATACAATACAGCATGCGATCGAAGTAGAATTTTCATATATCTATTCAGTCCTCCCCCTCTGACCATGTACAAGAGACGCCAACAAATTCCCCCCGGGCCCAAAGGTGTCCTCCCTTTCCAGAAGCAGCCCTCACCGTCCTCGAGCCCACTTCCAGACCCCACCCTCCACCTCTCCGACCTTCTTACCCACGCCCGCGGTCCACCCAACCACAAAACCCCAGGGACCTTTCCCCTCGTCCTTTCTCTCCCCAGTCAACTCACTAAAACTGCCCCTCCTCGAACTCCCCTGACTGCCACCCCCTGGCAGGATCGGTCCCCTGGCCGGCACCTCCATGCCGCCGCCCATCGGACTCGTCAGACTGGCCGCCGCGCTCGCCAATAAGCCGGATATACTCCCCTTGCGGGCCTCCTCGGCCTGCAGCGCCGATTGGGCCGCCTCCTGGTCTGGGGTGAGGCGCTGCGCGTACTGGTCCTGAGTGTACCATGTCGGACGACCCGAGGTGGCGGAGAAGGGCGTCGGGGAGAAAGTGGAGGAATAGGGCGTTTGGAGTGCCGAGGCGGGGTAGGAGCGGGAGGGGCGAGGGGCGAGGGAGGAGCGGCGGGAGGACGAGGGCGTGGGAGGGGAGGAGTGCGTTGGTAGAGGCGAGTTGTGGGCCGAGGTTGGTGGAGAGAGAGACGGAGTGGATGAGGGCGGTGTGGTGTTGTAGTATTGGCCAATGGCATAGGCGGTCGAGGGCGGTGAATTGGGCCCCGGGGGGTAAGCTTCGAGGGGAAGGTAGGATGGACTGCGAGACTTGCGGCGACGGGAGCGGGAAGTCATGGGTTGGTAGGAGGCGGTGCCGGAGGGAGGGGGCGTGGTAGGTGGGAGTTGGAAGTATTGACCGCATCCTGGTGTGCTCGCTTGCGAGTAGGGAGAGGGCGCGGTCGAGCCGCGTGCGGAGGCATTGGACTGCGGTGTCGGTGGGAGAGACTTGTCATTCTGAGCAGCCACGGGCGGTGCTGGCGCTGGTCGGGTCGGTGGCTGAATGCGAGGAACGAGGCTTGCATATTGGCTAGGGCCGATGCTACTACTCTCAGGAATCATCGTGCGAGTTGGCGCTTCCTCCTTCCCGAATGCCGGCGAGCACAAAGAGATGGTGTCAAACCGATCATCTGCAGTAACGTGGTATGGCTGGAATGGCTCGCCCAGGGTCGTCATGATGATTGATGGGAAGATGCTCGTCGTGTTGAGTACTACAGACCTTGTACGAGGAAAGAGGAACGCAGTGGGAGTATTTGCTAGTAGGCATAGCTTGAAAGATATACAGACCTACCTATGCGGGCTGGTAATGTCCACGTCGCTGCAAAAGCTTTGCCTGATGACTTTGCGGTCGAAGAATGAGAGGCTCCAGCCTGCTGAGCAGTGCGGTTGCGCGAGGTGTGGTCGCCCTGCATTCCGCGAACGCGAACAGCCAGCCGCGCCACAAGAGAAAGACGACACGTTTGACAGGCTACTCGGTTGGCCGAACACGTTCGCCATTTCGTGAGCCCTTGCTTGCGCATGCCATACCAAAAGCGAGATTCGTGACACGTACGTGGAAACGACATTCTATGCATTGAGACAACCAACAACCTGATCCCCACGCTCCCCATCTATGGACAGAAGGAAGCGCAGCGACAGGCTGCCCGACCTTGAAACTATCTGAGATGAAGCAGTTGCAGAGATTGCCGCATCTGGATTTGTAATACATGTATAGAACTATGCTGAGCCTGTGACATGACAAGCATAGCGGAGGAGATGCTGCCAGCGTGCCTGTTCTCCCCAAATCACCCCCGAGACTGGAGCCATCTATTACGGTTGAGTCCACCTTCAAGCGTCGGGAGAACTGAATGGAGTCCTGTTATTGTGGGTATCGAGACGCTTAACCAGAACCACCCTTGAAGGCCTTGCCGAACATGAGCAGCTGGACCTGGTCGTAGATGGACAGCACACCAGCACCGGCAACACCACGGAGGATGTTGGCACCAGCACCCTTGAAGAGCGACTTGACACCCTCGGCGGCGACGATCTGGCGACCAGCGTCGAGAGAAGACTTGTACTTGACGGCCTAGTCATCGTCAGAATTGTTCAAATTGCCCATGAAGCTAGACGTTTACTCACCTCACCAGAAGTCATCATCATGCGACGACGGATAGTGTCCAGAGGGTAGGAAGCGATACCAGCACCAGTGGTGACAGTCCAGCCGAGCAAGAAGGAGGCGAGGAAGTTGCCCTCAAGAGCACCGACGAGGACAACAGGCTTGAGCGAGTCGTACATACCGAAGTAGAGACCACGGTAGACGATGATACCAGCGACGGAAGGCATGAAACCACGGTAGAGACCGGCGATACCGTCAGATGCGAGGGTCTTCCTGTAGACATCGACCAGACCGTTGAATTGACGCTCTCCACCCTTCTTCGCAGACTTGGCGTCGTTGGCGAGACGGGTACGGGCATAGTCGAGGGAGTAGACGAAGAGGAGGGAGGTGGCACCAGCGGCCTAATAGATTGGTCAGTGGACTGCTGACGCAATGTGAGAGCTTCAAGGAAGAACTTACACCACCAGAGGCCAAGTTACCAGCCATCCACTTGGCGTATCCGTCACGCTCCTTCTTGTAGGCGAACATTGACTTGTAGGTGTCACGGAAAGCGAAGTTGAGGGCCTGGGTAGGGAAGTAGCGGATGACGTTGGCGGTGTTGCCTCTCCACAGAGCCACAATACCCTCGTCGGCGGTGGTACGCCTGAAGCAGTCGGCAATGCCGGCGTACTTGCGGTCGAGACGACCAGCCTTGATCATCTCATCCTGGAATGTGTAAATAACGTAGTTCAGATCAAAGACCGAATTTCTCATAGGAAGCTTACCTGGTTCTGGATAAGGAGCTTGACACGCTCGATGGGAGCAGCGGCGGTCTTGGAGACGGCGGCGGAGATACCACCCACTGGTTAATGGGTTAACAAGTGTCCATTTGTGACAATGCCACTCTCTCCTGGCTCTTTTACAGTGTCGACCTCGATTGAGCTTCGACAAAAGAGGAGGCGGATGTTATCTGAAGACTTACTCAGGAAATCAACAACGAAACCCTGGTCAGATGGTCAGCTTGACTTCCATAGATAACGTCTCGGACGGCGGCGCATGGAGGGAAGTGTACTGCTGCACCGGTCATTGGACTCAATGCGATGCAGCAGCGTATTGAGGTACACTGTTGATGACTGCTCGAGCTCTGCGCAGTGTATACATGATGGATGAAGACTTTGGTACGGTGCAATGTGAAGCTACCGCATGCGTGAGGAGGATCACTTACTGGCATGCCCATGAAGGACTTGTCCTGCTGGACAACCTCGCCCTTCTTGCCTGACATATTGGCGGCTGGTTATGTGAGAATGAATTGAGAGGAGATGTGATGGAATGAGTGTCTTGTGGTCAAGATGGATTTGAGAAGAGACAGGCACTGAGGCCGCTGGAAAAGATTTTGAGAAGCAGGAGCAAGAGGGCACGGACCAGCGACGGACCCTTCGGCGTGCTCGCGTTGGGGCCGGGTTATTATCGCACGTCCATAACCAATTGACTTTTGCCCTGCTCTCTACTCATCCCTTTTGTGTGCGGCTCGCGCTCCTCCTAAAAGAGAAAAGCCTGCACAAAGGCGTGGTCGAGAATTTCCCCGGACAGTAACATACGGTAACTTGACATGCGAGCAGTACGTTCTGTGCTCAGCGGTGGCATCTGTTCGGAAAGCAAGCCCAATACTCTCTGCCAGCCGGCTCTGGATAGTCAGGCGCGAATACCCGTCGACCGCGGCAAACTTTGCGAGACTGTCTCCCGGGCGTTTTGCCTGGAGCTGGTACTGCATATAGCCATCAGAACGTTTGCAGGCGAATGCCACATTGTTCCCAGGAGGTAAGAATCGGACAGCGTAGCCCCCCACGATATCATCGAGACATGGGATCGTTAGTTGATCACCCGTCCGTCCCATCAGGTCAAGGCGGACAAGGACCAGCACGTGACATGCGAAGGCACGACACAGTCCAGTTATGCGTGAAGGCATATGAGTTATTCATCGCCAATATCCTGCACAGCTGCCAAGGAAAATCATCGACACGGGTAAGCCAGACTGTAGGACGGTACAATAGCAAGATTGCGACTGGTATCGAGAGCAGCTCTGACAGTGACCCCCTTTGCAAACGCGTGCAAATCTGCGGCAACTGGCATGGACATTTGACGAACAACGTCCGTAGTTCGACAGGATTAGCATGAGAACAAGCGTTGGCTACGTTCTTGTGGGTATGGTAACCAGATAGAAACGGTCGATTGGGCAGCCCTCACCAATCACTCAGTGCAAAGAGTACAGAGCAGTCGTTGATCGCACCGCTCTCCGATCAGAGCGGACAGGAACACGGTTTGCTTTGCTTTGCTTTGCTTTGCGTTGCTCTGGTAGTCATTTGGAGTATTGCTGTCGGAACCACGGCTGGGTCGAGATGGCCGAGATGGCCGAGATGGGACAGGCACAGCCAAGCGAGAGAGGCGGACGGGACCAGCTTTTCAGTACCTTACTGTTTGTTCCTCCACTCAGAGCCCTTGAACTGGCGGCGGAGAGAGGCCCAAGATCCCTTGGTCGCACATTGCCACCACGGACCACGCCCACTGAACCCGTGGATGACCAGCAACTAGCCTTCTTTCGGCCTTGTGTTTGGAGGTATTGGCGTCGGCCGTGTGGGGTAGGCATACGGATTAAGATGACCAGACGAACAATGATAGTCATCTACCCTGCGCACCTGCGCAGCTGCCCAGCGACATGGCTCCCATCGCCGGTAGCTGCATTATCATATAGGGTCTGATCTGTCTCTGAGCGAGAGCGGACGTTGGAAAAGCACTGACATCGCCTTCAAAACTATTCGTGCCTGCCCGTCGCTCTATTTCACACATCCACTCTCAACACCCCTCCTTTGCGTGCCCCGTCACGATTTTAGAAGGAGCCAACAGACGCAAGGAAGACGTCTTCCTGCACCTCTCGTACTAGCCAGCAAAACCTGTCCGTTTGGACAAGTGGCACGATCCGCATCAGCGATACGTCCATCGGACCCTGCTGGACAGTCTTCAGCTCGACGGTGCCGACCCCAGACCGAGGAGAGCAGCACCCTCCATCATTAGCAGACAACCCCACTCTGCCGCCCTACCACCCTGCCAGGCACACACAAAAACGCTGCGTACGACGACGAAAATAACAAGAGGCCGAAGCACTTGACACGACAGCCATATACCGCGCCCGCTGCCTCGAGCATAGCAAAAATGTCGCTGGTCGCAATGCCAGGTACGCCAAACCTTCTGTCCTGCATTTCCGTTTCAAATCCCGACTGACGCGTGGTTTCACCCTTGCTGATCTGACCCGTATTTGCTAACAATCTCTCTTCTTCCACTTCAGACCGCCGTCCTTCTCCTACAAACAACCTGGGCACAAATAATCCCTTCCGCCGCGGTCCTTCACCAGGTCCACCCTCGCCCGTCAAAAGAGACCCATTGCCCAGTGCAACGCAAGAACGACCAATGTCGCGAAACCCCTTTCTCGACCCACCCACGGGTGCCAACAATGCGCCCAAGTTGGAACAAGACGCCGCGACGGCAAAACTAGCGGATGACATATTTGTGAGTGACTTCATGGGCGCCCCGCTATACACTACCCATGCACGTCGTGCAGGGATTGTGAGGAACCGAGCACTTGGTGTAACGCGGCATTCGCTTCGCAACAATCAATTGCGCATGTGCCAGCAAAGCCAGCAGTCATTTCTGCACACCACCTCACGTTGCACTTGTTTCCTTTCCACAATTGTCATGATGGACAGCAGATTTCAGACGTTCACAGAACTATTTTCTAACTATCCTTCGTCACAGCGAGAAGCCCCGGCACCCTCTCGACCCGCGCCCAATGGTATGCGCAATCCCTGCCTCTGTGTGCGAATGGCAAGAGCTAATGGATACAGGTCTATCCATGCGAAGTGGCGCTGCACCGCCAAGGTCGGGACCGATACCGCCTCCAGGACATCGTCCGTCACGATCGGGAGACCTCCGGAATGTGCCTCAACGCCCATTGCGACCTCGACCAGCCAATGCTGAACGACCAGATCCAGATAGCCCAGATAAACCACGACAGCGGCGCAACTCGGACTCATCCTTGATGGACAGAGAGAAGGCCGAGGAGGATCGAAGGCGGAGGGAAAGAAGGCGCGAACGAGAAGCCCGACGTGAAAAGGAAGGAAAACCAAGAGACCCACGGTCGAAGACCGGCAGACGCATGCATGGCTTGGACGTGATTGATAAACTTGACGTGACAGGTATCTATGGACAAGGACGTACGTATTCCTCCCTCGCATTGTATAACATCTCACTGACTTGGCCAGTGTTCCACCACGATGGTCCATTCGATGCCTGCAACCCACACCGCAATCGCAAGAACAACCAAAAGGCACCTATGCAAGCGTTTCCGGAGAACTCTGCAAACAATGCCTTGGGGGGTGGAAACGCCCCTCGTGCCTTCAACTACGACCAGTTCCACGGCCGTGAGCAAGAGAGCTTTGCAGAGTTCAATTCGTCTGGACAAGACTACACTACAAATCCGAAGCGTATGCAGGATAAGGTAGCCACGTTGATCGACCCAACTGGTCGCGGCGAAATTGTACACGGTGCCGAATCAACTGGTCTTGGCACGTCTACTTTCCTTGAGGGTGCGCCTGCTTCGAGGTCTGCAGTCCAGCGTCGCGAATCCGAAAATGATGCGCCTCGCATGGACAGTAACGGGCCAGGTCTCGGTCGCAAGAAGTCTCTCGCCATGCGCATACGTGGACTGTCTCAACCACGTCGGCCAGGCGAGCTCTACAATGGACGTGTCACGAGCCCCGATGGACTTGTCCCCCAATCACCGGAGTCGCCGCCTCCTTCAGCGACGCAAAGTGCTGGTGGCCCTCGACGAGCCCGTCCGATGGGTCAAGAGAAGAACCCCTTCTTCGAGAACGACCATGATGACGCCTATGATAGGAAAGGGGCAAGGATCGAACAGTCCGAGACCTACAGCAGTCGTCCAAGGGCTGGGTCCAGCCCTCGGGGGGCTCCGCAGCTGACCAGGGCAATCACTTCTGACAGCGCCCCTACTGCACCCCCGTTCGAACGCGAAGAGAAGGCTTCCAGCGGAGGATTCATGCACCGAATGAAATCATTGAAGGGAGGCAAGAGAACTAGACCCGAAATCAGGGGCTGAGATATCAACAGACCCACTCACCCATCTATTTCCATCTCATCTTCTCATGACGCAAAAAATGATACCATGGGCTGCTGGGCATGAAGCAAATGATCTTGGCATCCTGATTAGAGATTGCTGGGACCTGCGCAGGGCACAAAAAAAAGGGGGCACAGGCGAGCTGGTTTGGCTTGTGTTATAGAACTTTTTTTTTCTCATTCTTCGAGGCCTGACTGAGTGGTTGACTCTTATCGAGAATGGTCTTTTGCTAGCTATTGTTTGATGACCTGATGAAGGATAGAGAATGCATCATTCATCCAAAGACGGCTACTTTGTCATCTCCCTCTTTGATCGCTTGGCATCCTGTGTGTGTGCCCACGACCCGCGCTCCGAGAGCCGTCGAGAGGCACACCGAAACCAGAGCATACCTACCTTGGTGGGATGCGAAGCGAAAGTTGTCCTGTCTGCATCACAACGCTGTGACATGCCACTGTCGATGTATCTGCCTTGTTCTAGTAGAGCGCTCGACGGTGAGATGAACAGTCCGCATCTTCGCTGGCGAATCCTGGCGCTCTGGTAACAAATCATGGACCAATTACCAGCCGAAGCAGTGCTAGCTTCTGCGTTGTTGCAGGCACACCAGACGAGACGTAAGCCTGCCCAGTACCTGAGGACTGGCAGTGCTTCGGTCGATGCTGCGATCGACCCAGGCCTGCCTTATGGCGCTGGTAGTGTCAACTGTATCAGCAATACTCCTGGAGCAGCTGGCAAGGAGGTGAGTCTCGGAGTCTCTTCACATGAGGCCAAGTGTAAGCAATACCGTTGCACGGTCTCTGACCAGACTCTGCGTAGCTCCTTTTCAGCTTCTTGATATCACATCTCCTCGCTTCGCCAAGCAACACAGCGTCTATCATAGATAGCGTAGAGCAAGACCTCATCACACTCCTCGATGTCACGAAGTCTCGCCTCGCACAGAAGACCTACATCAACCCAAATCTGCCTCCTCGGGATCTCGATCAAGAAGCCGGCGGCGTTCTTGACCGGCTCAATCTCATGCGCATCTTCTCCCACGAAGAGTTGGCCGACGCCCTCTCCGAATACAGAGACACGCTGGACCACCAAGCCAGTCCCCAGCAGGCCATATCCCCTGCAGCAAATCGCATTAACACAATCCCCGATTCCCAATCCACACAAGCAGACACAGACCTCCTCGCGCTCTTGGACAGCGCTCCTGACCAAGTCATCGAGCCATCAGCTCCACGACAAGCTGGTTCTCCAGCCGAGCAGACTCCCACCTCTCTCCTCATCATAGACGACATTCCGACCATCTTCTCCCCCCTCCTCCGCTCCTCGTACACGCACGCCTCGTCCCTCCTCTCCTCCCTCCTCCGCAGCCTGTACCATCTTACCTCCCAACACCCTCTCTGCGTCCTTCTCGTCAACGGCACCACCACCCCTTCGCGATCGCCTGATCGCCGGTATCTGGCGCAGGGCGCAGAAGAAGAAGAAGGCAGGATGGCGAAGAGGGTGGAGCAGAGAGGCCCATCGATCTTCGCGGGCTGCGAGGCGAGGCCCATGTTTCACCATTTGGTAATGGGAGTGCAGGGAGTGAATATGTTGGTGCATCGGGTGCCGAGGACGGAGGGGGATGCGAGGGCTGTCTACGCCGAGAGGACGGGCAGAGATCAGGGGGAGAGGATCAGGGGTGGCGCTGGAACGATGAGGTGGGTGGACTGCGTGGAGGTCATAGGGGATCGGGAGGGGGGCCGATATCAGAAATTTGGGTTTCTGGGAGGAACAACGAGAACGTAGAAGTGAGAAGGTCTGAGACTTGGTGTAAGGGACGTCTGGGTCAAAGACGCCTCTGCGCATGTTCCTGGGCTGATACGGTGCTCCAACGTCGATATTCACATGGCTCACGAAACGATATTTGGAGTCCGCATAGATGACGTACAGTCACTTCCAGAGGAAATTGGTATGTTCTATACTCCACTACCAGATCTAGAGAGCCCCGGCGGCCGTAAGCTTGCTCTTCAAAGTGTCCTTGCCCAGGCCCTGGATATCGCTGTTGCCCCCAATGTGCTCCTTGTTGATGAAGATGTTGGGCACGCTTCTCTGGTTGGTGATCTCCTGGAGAGCGTCCTGGATGGCGGCGCCGTCATCTGCATAACATGATCAGCAAGTTGTCCAGATGAACATTTGTAGAATTGAGGATGACGACTCCTCATCGCGCCGCGGAAGCTACCCATCTACCGCGCTACACACAAGGGCTCCGTCCGACTGCACGCGCTACCAAGGACCCTCATCATGTCCGATTGGTAGTTTTTAGATTAATGTGACTTACCAATCTGATCAAGCTCCAAGACCTCAAACTTGGCGCCAGCACGGCTCAACAACTCCTTAGTAGCCTTGCAGTAAGGGCAATAGCTCTTGCTGAAGACAGCGACGCCATTGCTTTCGATGATCTTCTGCGCTTTCGCCTTGGCTGCCATGACTGCTTCTTGACTCGGTGGTGAGAAGCTGCTGAGAAGCCTCTTTGGTAGGGCAAGGATGGAAGAGAGAATGGTTGCGCGGATTGGTCCCTCGGCTTGCGAGAGAAGGTGACGTGAGTGGGATCGCTGTGTGACTGTGACAGGGAAACGAGTTGTTCGTGCGATGCGATGTCGAATGGTATGAGATTGAAGAAGCGCTCTCGACAATTTGTGAGAAGGGCGCATTCGTGCAGTCGTAGATGACGTGATGGGATTGGCGGGGCGTTCTAGCCTCGACCCTTTAGAACTGTCGGATTCGATTGATGAGCAATCCGAGTGAAAACGGCGCTATCGCCTTATTGCCGTTAGATTCCTCTTGATTGACCAATGACGTGCTAATAATGGTATCTGCCATTGCTCTCGGCCTAAACATATAACATGGAAATCTGTGTCAAGCACGATCACGTCCAAGGGAAAAGGGTACATGGAAACGCTATCATTCAGGATGCTCAAGCCGGCTCCGACCAATCTATCTGTTCATTGACCGGTGTTCCTCCCTTTGCGTAGCTTATCTTCAGTCTCAGCCTCAGTTTGGGCGGCGGTCCCTAATGTAAGCGTCAGTATTGCCGGCAGGGAAAGATTCGGGCCACTTACTCCAGTTGCTGCTGTGACTCTCATTTGCTGCGTGGCCTCAGCACCTTCAGCGATCTCGCTACTACTGATCGCCTGTAGTTGCAACTTCTGACTCTTCGGAACGGCAGCCTGTAGGTTGACATCCCCAAAGCTCTCAAACATACTCTCATTCTTGAACTTGGCTACGAGCTGTACCGCAGCTGCAGATCGGTTGACCGCGAATGAGATGTTTAGGTCGTTCTTGTTGTACACTGGGTATGAGGTTCCAGCCGGCGCTGAAGGGGCACTGGGTGGAGGTGATGACATGCCGCCGAAGAGATCGTTGGCTGCTGATGGCGCCCGGGGCGGTGCTGCTGCGGCCGCCGGAGGACCGCTGTTATCGAAGAGGTCCATGATGCTGGACATGTTGCTTTGCGCAGCCGGTACAGGCGACGATGTCGAGGGGATAGGAGATGCCATCGAATCACCTCCACCAAGGATATCGGCGAGGAGATCCGCGTTATGCTGGGTGTTTCCGTTTGTTGTGCCATTAGTACTTGGTCCGGAATCACCCATAAGGTCGAGAAGCATATCTTGTTCCGTCACTGGCGCGATCTTCTTCCTACTCGCCACTCGAGCGGTTTTCTTCTTCGATGGTGCGGCCTCGCCTAGCACTCGTTGCTCCTCCCGGATTTCGGGAGGCGGCATACGCTCGAGCACACCTCGTCGAACTTCGTCATAACCAAACAGACCGCCGTACTCGACAGCCCGCTGCTGGATCTCCACATTCAGATTTGTCTGATGAACCTCAAGTAGGCGGCGCAATCGCTCCACCTGACCAGGCTCTGTGAGTCGTGTTGTGAGTTTTATCGCAGCTGTAATGATGAACTCCGTCACAACCTGACCAGAGTGACTGCTGTTCAGGATGTTCGTGAAAAGGTCCACTACGTCGCTCTCCCGCACCTCTTTGACAAGCTCTTCCTCTTCATACTGGCCTCCACGTAACAGTGAATCGCCATACTCGCCAATGACCCAAGAGCCGGCAAGATTGAGTGCCTCCTGTGATATGTCGTCTTTCAAAGCTGCGTACAGCTTTTGTGCGGCGTAAGTCTGAAGTTCCGGAGTTGTCGCAATCAGGCGCACGAACGATGAGAGAATCTGCTCTTTCACGAAATTACCAGCCTGTGAAGTGTGAGCCTCGAGTACCAATCCGATGCTTACTGTATACTTACCAGTTTGAGGACCCTGAGCATTGTATCAACATGCCACCGTTTGTTTGGCGCATATCTATCAGCTGCGATGCCGATTTGCGTAGTCATGATCGGCTTGAATTCTGTGTCTGCCACTTCAAGGAACGAGAGCAGCTCCCGTATCAGCACTCGGACGTTGCCTTCGTTGATGAGCGTGAAACTCAAGTCGAGCGCTCGCCGCCTGATACTGATATCCGGATCGCGGAGACAATCAAGAATGGTGTTCCTGTGTCGTTGTACTGCATTCGGCTCCACGCTGACTACCTTGTTGAGCGTGTTGAGTGCGACGTAGCGTATGTTATTGTCCTTGTTGGACAAAAATTTCCCTAGTATGTTGACACCAAGTACCCGGAGGCCAGAATCCGCTTCAATATCAAGGATCGTGAGCACTGCCTCATAAAGGATCGAATTTCCAACATTCTTCGAGCTGTCGGTATTCGTTGCGACCTGGGCTAGGATGTCGTTGATCTGCTCACTGACCTGAGCATCTCCGCGTGCCAATGTCCTCAGCAGCGCGAGGATTTTGACTTGAAGGAAGGGATCAGTTATGCCAGTAACATCATGTTCCGGTGCATAGCCTGAGCTCGATAAGCCCTTCAGGATCTTGACCAGCGCAGGCACGAGAGGTTTAAAGACCTCCACAACGCCTTGTTCGCCTCCCTCCTCTTCGTCCGCTTCACACAAAGACGTGACCAATGTCAGCCCGCATAGGAGTACTCCGTGGTTTCGGTCAGCCAGAAGAAGCTTCGCCTTGTCGAAAAAGTGCTCTTGTAAGTCTGGTACTTTTCGACAGATTCGCATAGCACATATAGCAGCTTTCCGTCGAATGTATGGGTTGGAACTAGCCAAGATAGTCTCCACTTCGGGGAACAGGTCACGCGACATTTCTATTGAAGCGATGTTTCCAAGCGTGCAAAGGGCCAGCCCGACGACGTACTGATTTGAGTGATTGAGGTCGCTGTATATTCGTTAGGTATTCGATCGGGAACAGTCTCGAGATACGTACTTCTTCAATGAATTGGTGACCAGAGTGAGGACTTCTTGATTCTCGTCCAGAAGAAGCATCGTTCCCAAGTAGCCCAAACGCTTGTCCGCGAATCGCGGTGAGGCGAGTAACTTCAAGCATTCTATCTGACCGAAGTGGGTGCGCTCCCCTAGCGTGAAGAGATAGAGAAGTTTTGCAACATTGTTCCGCCTGGACACTTTCAGAACCTATCCTTAGCCTCGCACCAACGTGGTCCCTACCTGACGTTCGAGTCGTGGCTCTCTTCCCGGAAGCTTGCCCTGATCGCCGCGCTCTCTTTCTGAACAACAGCTCGCTCGTCCGCAATAGTTTTGGTCGCCCGAACATTGCGGATGAATTGTTTGACTGGTTGTGTCAGTTCGCACACGACATGATGCAGGCAGGAGGGTCGTACGCGAGCTCATGTTGAGTGTCGGGGGTCGTATCCAGTAACGATTATGAGGACAGACGATTTTCCAGTAATAGGTGTTGTAATCCCATCATCATGAGCCGTGTGGATCCATCTGCCAGTCACTGTTGTTCTGAGACGCTGCCTAAGCTCAGTATCAAGTCGATGGTGAGCTTCCGCATTTCTGAAGTCAGGCCCCTGATCAGGCTAGCTAGGATCAGTAGATGAGATTAGATAATAGCTTTCGGAAGTCGGTGGGTAAGCGGGCCGGCCACAGGCAGGTCGCGCGTCATCGCAGGAAACAGCTCCGCGAAATCCTACAGGCTGACCACGTATTGCAAGGCAGTTGCTAAACAACATAAATAATGCTCCTGAGACACGCCCCTGGGATCCGAAGTCGCGCTTCTTCGGATGAGCATGCAACATTGTGAGCCTGTCACCGCACTGTCGTTCGAATCTTTTATTTCAGGAAACATTCTAGTGCAGTGCGGTATATCGAGTACTTGCAACAGGAGCGTATAGACGAGACCACATATTCCCGTAAGCATGAGCGCACCGCGGCATAATTTGAGAGAACGCAAGTCGGTCAATCCTGTGACGAGAACGGCTCAGGAAGATGCTTCTCTTCAATCTTCGATGCCAAATGGCATAGCGTCTTCGGGAACTTCAAGGTAGGCCTGTCTGCAGCGAGCTTGTGTGCAGGTGCTAAGATGCTTCCAGTGGCACAAGCACACCGATTCCTCAAGATGCCCCTCCCTCAATTGTCGCAACATCGTCCGCTCGTAAAGAGCGCCGAGCCGAGCATCGACGCCTGTTTCCAACAATCGATTACGAGCCTCGAGTCTCCCATTTTGATCCAGCATCGCAGTATACAGACTTTCGTGGCTTCTTCGTTCTTTTTTGGATTGGTCTTGCAATCATGGTCATCACGACAGCCTTGCGGAACGTGCGGGACTTTGGTTATCCTCTCAGTATGAGGCAGCGAGATACTTTCACAAGGAACGTTTGGGAAATGGGCATTACGGATCTTGTAATGGCCAGTAGCACAGCGCTCAATCTGCTATTACATCTCTGCTACAAGAATGGGCCGAGTATCCTCCATTGGAACAAGCTGGGGCGCTGGATACAGTGCGTTTTCCAGCTAGTATGGTTGACGTTTTGGACAAGCTGGCCCTTTATAAGGGATTGGACCTGGACTGCGCAAGTCTTCTTCACGTTGCACCTTCTTGCACTCTTCATGAAAATCCATTCGTATGCGTTTTACAATGGCCACCTAGCGGTCACACTCAAACGACTCAACGACCTGGATCATCCTTCCGAATCGACCGACAAAAAGGCCGCTGTCAAGTACCCATCCTCTCACACGCATCTGAGCGAGATTGTCCAGGAGCAAGAGCAGGCCGAGAAGGACGCAGTCCGGCGCTCCTCGGTTGGTCATCTACGGCAGGAGCTCGCCAGCGAGCTAGTGTCCCCCCTCGGCGGGGTCATCTACCCGCACAATCTCACTCTACGGAACTACATTGACTATCTATGCTGCCCGACGCTCTGTTACGAAATCGAGTACCCCCGGACGACGAATCGATCCTGGATGGAAATCTTTTACAAGACCCTCGCAGTGTTCGGATGTGTCTTTTTGCTCATTGTCATCAGCGATGAGTTTATTATACCTACCTTGGACGAGTCGGCATATAGATTACAGCATCAGCAGAATTGGCAGGATGGTGCCCTGATCTTCGCCGAGACAGTCAGCAGGATGCTTTGGCCTTTTATGCTGATCTTCCTGTTGGTCTTCCTCGTGATCTTCGAGTATCTTTGCGGAGCGTTTGCGGAAATCACTAGTGAGTTTCCTCCTGCCCTGATAGTCTGTTCCAATGATGGTCGCGGACATATGGGCATATGTTACTAGGTTTGGCGACCACCTGATGAACATACACACCGTACTAGCAGAGTGAAGCAGTACTGACCCCTGCCAGTGTTCGCGGATCGCCAATTCTACTCCGACTGGTGGAACTCGTCAACGTGGCTGGAGTTCAGGTACGTGCTCACATCAATACACCCCGAACACCATGCTGACTTCTCATAGTCGCGAATGGAACATCCCAGTCCACAACTTTTTCCGGCGTCATGTCTACAGCGCCTCCCGTACAACCATGTCACGCCCAGTAGCTACATTCATTACTTTCCTCATCAGCTCTCTTGCTCATGAATTGGTAATGGGCTGTATAACGCGGAAATTCCGCGGTTACGGCTTTGTGGCAATGATGATGCAGATGCCGATTGTGCTGGTGCAGTCGTCGGCGATGATGAGGGATCGGAAGCTGCTGAACAATGTGCTCTTCTGGTGCAGTATGGTTCTCGGACTAAGCGTGGTAAGTGCTGGATTGCCGTTTACATAAGATGACATGTTAATATTTGACAGATCTGTGCGCTCTATGTGTTAGTATAGCTTCACAAATATTGTAGATATGCTCTCAGCAAATCAACCATATATGGGTATCGCGTGCAAAGGGATCTGAAATTTGAATATCATGTTTTGCCTTCGCCCCCTAGTTCCTATGCTCGTTCGTCTCATATTGATGAAAGTTCGGCAGCACCTCGGCCAGGCCATCTACTAGTACCATACGGTATCTACCTAGGCTCCGTAGACGACTCTTGGCGATCAAAACTTCGTAAGGCCTTCCTTGTTTTGTTGACTCACTACCAACTCATCCTCCACCCGCATATTGACAGTGCTTAGTCAAGACTCGGACTCCCGGGAAGTCTTCGTCCTGTGGCCGCTGATGATCTCAGTCTAGCGTGGGAGGTCATGTTCCTCCTTGCCCTGAGATGCACCTGCACCGCCCGCTGGGATGCTCGCGCGGGACCTCTCGGCTAAAAATCCGAGATCCATTCGCCCTTGCACATGGAGATAACCCTTGTCTGGATTTGCACTTGAACGTGGACCAAAGTACGCAGCGCTCGCAGGTGGGGGAAGGGAGCAAAAGTGCAAAGCAAAGGTCGTCATCTGGGTCTCGGCTCGTATGATCTAGAAAAGCTAGGGATCGCGCGGAACACGTTCTGGATATTGTATGATTGTCAAAATAGAGTGCTTATAATCGAAACGAGGTTAAGCAGTGTGGGTCCTCCAATTGTGCAGCCCTGTGTTGAGATGGATTGTTGGATATGTATGAGCGACCCAGGGATTCTTCCTGTCGTCCGCGCGAATGGAGACATGATCAGCAGGGCAGCCCAATGGGCACTCATTGTTACGTGGTAAGATGCGAGGTCTGGCCGCCCACAAAAACGTGGCCAGCTTCCCTTGCTGGAAGGGAGTACGAATGAACCATGGGAGATCGATGACCGTCGGCGTTCCGTTCCTAGCTTGCAGTAGCACCTCGACTTCCAGCGACCCCGGGCTCAGTCCAGTGAGTTTGTCATCACTGAGTCACTCCATCCGCCCAGGAAGCTGGATGGACCGGTTCACGGTCTGTACAGATAATCAATACGAAGGAGCCTCTGTACCTTAGCTATGTTGTCAAGTGCGAGGCGATAAGGACACGACTCCCAAAAGAGTTACCCATGCTGCCCGGATTGCACCCAAGCCGTTCCCAGGCATGCTACTTACCGGCTCCGAAGGTGTGTCCGGTTCGTGCGTAATTCGTGACCATCACGCATCCCCCATTTCTAAATCAGATAGCTATTATCAAATCCACACCATGGCTGGAGTACCTGTTGCGGTACGTGCTGTGATTATCTGGGAGCACTTTCGTACACTCAATGCAGAGTTATTCCACCTCAAAGGTGATGTGAACAAACGTTATTGCTGCGCCAAGCGGACGGACTTACTGTACGAAGCCGAGAGGTAGGGATATCCATGCCGCACTTTAGTGCATCAGGCACGTGGCGGAAGCATGACGTGACGACGATAGGTGTCATGATCTAATGCAGCGTCAATCGAATGCAGGGGTTGTGATGTCTGAAGGATTCAGCTGGAGCAGGAGATAATCTCTGGGAAAATCTCGGTCACAGACGTATGTTATGGGTATTCATGGTACGTTCACTGTATCACATCACTGAGACCAGTAAGGCTCTGCTGAGCGGGTTTGTTGTGTACGTAGATAGCGAGGACATGAAAGATGACTGACGTCCAGAAGTGACTAGTCAAAGCATGATATATTGGCAGGGGCGTCCGGATCCGAGTTCAGCGTATCACAGCAATACCTAGAAAGCTTTATTCAGATATAAGCATCGGCATGTCCTGGAAGGCTGTCAGCCCTGAAGGGTTCGCAGGAGGTCGGACAAATCAGACGAGAGACCAATCGAGGTGTCTTGGCATTGGAGGGTGGAGGTACGGACGAGTCCAACATGTACAAACAGCAGCAAGGATCGATGGACACTATAGTACGTGTCCGGAGGTCTTGGGACTTGGGTACTCCGAGTAATTCGGATCATCCTTCGGCGCCGCACTGTTTGTCCCAATCGGTACGGAACATGAGTGTGGAAGCTCTTCATTCGCCACACGCTGCATCCTTGCCTGTGAGCCCCGACTGCCAACGCCAGACATACAGGCAATATACACTATACATAGCTTGCTTGGTGGCTGTGTGCAAGTCGTGAGCTGGCGATCGTAGCTGTTTGCTGCATCGACGTCGACGTCGCCATGGACAAACGCCTGTCCAAGGCCCGCGGAAAGCAATCGTGGTTAGCACACTCGCCTTGGAACGAGAAACACACGGAGACTTTATCCGTGGCCGCTGCAACCCATAATCTGCCGCATTGCCTTCGTCACCAGGGGCCGTCCTTAGACACTCTCTAGGTTTCTGAGAGTGAGCTGCCAAGTCCAGGCAAGACTGCATGGATGAACGCGTCAAACCTACATGATCGAACCTCAGCAAGCCCCCAAACTTGCTCGAATATAGGGTGCCATGTGCAATGCAGTACATGCATGGACAACTCGAATCCTCCGTATGGACATGGACCTGTTGATCAATCCCTCGAGCTGGGTACATGGGATTCCAGCCGCACTGTACGACGGTGTGGTCCAGGGTTGACAAGATGCTCCTTCCATCGAGAAACACCGCCACCTTTTGGAAAGTCGCGCTATCATGGATGGTCGAATCCGATTCATCACGTATACCATGTCAGCATTGCTGCTCAAGGTTGCCGGTGCCTTCCGGCAGCAGGGGCCTGGTGGCTCCGTCGAGCGAACGAGGCTTACCAAGTCGAGGTCGAGCCGTATAGTGTGGCAGGTGAGCACCAGCCATTCCCTCTCATGTCGCCGCGGGCATCAATCTGCGTCTCATCCCCATCGCAGATCTTGCGCAACTTACCCATGCCTTGCTCGGAAGGTGCAGGATGCGGGCAAAGACGACAGCGATCAAACCCGCCTTTGCTCAATATCAAGTAGGGTGCAGCCGCCGTCTCCAAACACGACGTCCCTGAACACTATAAAGTGCTTGGCTTTGCAGGGAGGCCTCGTTGCAGCAGATAGTTCCAAGCGCCGTAACATAGGGCCTCGAGAACACAAGGCGTGGTCCCGTCGGGGGATGGAGGGATGACGATGCAATGGTGTGGACGCCAATGCGTCTACGGTTTCGAAAACAGCATGTGAAGTGACATGCAGCATAAGCTAGGGAAAGCGAAAAGGACCGACTTTCCCCAAGAATGGGCCAGAGTGGAGTTCTCGACGAGATGCTGCAGCACGTCCGAGTCTCCATAATAATTCACCTCGCTCAGAATCCATATGCTGGAAAGTAGATACATGCATTCGTTTCCTGACACCGTTTGCGTACCTACCAGTTCAGATTATTGTGACCTAAGGTACGTTTGCAGTTTGCAGTTTGCAGTTTGCAGTTTGCAGCGGCTTCTAGCTTCCTGCGTCCCGCCCACACCTTCCCTTCGAACTCCCACACGACGCACCTTGACCCCAGATCCAGATTCCCGCTTCCGCCTCCTCAGCACCTCGACGTGGCTCAACTCGTGCGTCACTGCGTCACTGCCTCACTGTCGCATACCGTATTGAAGACAAAATCTATGGGTGACACCCGATCATCACGCCATCGATGCACCCGTGCCAGCCAATGTTGTAAGGCCGATTACACTGCGGCTGGATGCCCGCAGTCCACTCCCCGCCCGTGAAGAGTTTGGGAACGATGGATGAAATTAGCTGCTCGAACACGCAGGAAAGCACCTTTGCGGTAGGGAAGGCCGGCGCAATGCAGGATCCCGCTCAGGCTTACGCCAATCCTGACATACATCAACACGGATACCCTCAGTACCAGGCGTCTGCCGGCTCGGACGCATTGGTGAACTCGGCAATGCCTGCGCAACCTTTCTCGTACAATCCTCGAGGATCAGTGTCTGGTCTTTCAGATGGAGCGTCTCCGGCCTCGTCGGACATGCACAGGATGAGTTTCGGAAGCTCAGCTCCCTTTATGCAGCAACTACAACCCCCCAGTCTGGAAGGGCTAGATCATACCAGTCCCACGAGCATGAATGGGCCAAGGGTCACACCAGGCAGTAGCAAGGCCGCGTCAAAGAAGACGGCCAAGCCAGTCTCTCCGCACCAGAACCAGCCCGTTCTCGGGGATGACAAGGCAAAAACAAAGGAGAAGGACAAGGACCTGGCCAAAGCCCAGGAGGAGGGCTCGGACGCTCCACCGTCATGGGCCGAGTTGAAGACCAAGGCGGGCAAGGATAGGAAACGGCTTCCGCTTGCATGCATCGCGTGCAGGAGGAAGAAGATCAGATGCTCCGGGGAGAAGCCCGCGTGCAAGCATTGTCTCAGATCACGCATACCATGCGTGTACAAGGTCACAACGAGAAAAGCCGCCCCGCGTACAGACTACATGGCAATGCTGGACAAGCGGCTCAAGAGAATGGAGGAACGAGTTATCAAAATCATGCCCAAAGATGAGCAGCGGAATATCGATGTGATCGGGCGAGCAGTCGTGAAACCAGCGATTCCCGGATTACCGCCCAAACCAGATAACAAGAAGCGTGTGGCCGACGAGGCATTTGGCGAAGACCTCGATAGCTGGGCAAGATCAAGGCCGACTAAGGGCATAGCAGCGCAGATCAAAGGAGAAGAAACACCGAGAGACGACTTGATGACCGAGAGCTCGGAACATTTGCCTTCTCCCGAACTCCAACAGCATCTTGCCGAAGTCTTCTTCGATTTCGTCTACGGCCAGAGCTACCACTTGTTACACAAACCAAGCTACATGCGTAAGCTTGAAGCAGGGCAATTGCCACCGGTGCTCATCTTATCCGTTTGCGCAATATCAGCTCGTTTCTCCGAACACCCTGAGGTCCGTACTGATCCAGCTTTCCTCCGCGGCGAGAAGTGGGCCAAACCGGCACGGGAAGTCGCGCTGAAAAGATATGACACCCCCAACATCACCATATTAATATGCTACTTGCTCCTCGGACTGCATGAGTTCGGCACTTGTCAAGGCGGCAGAAGTTGGATGCTGGGCGGAATGGCTCAGCGGATGGCCTACGCATTACAACTACACAAAGATCTTGAACTTGGCTCCCCCCCGAAGCAGAACGATGAGAAAAACGAGCTCACCTTCACGGATCGAGAGATTCGACGACGGACAATGTGGGCATGCTTCATGATGGATCGCTTCAATTCTTCTGGCACTGATCGGCCAATGTTTGTGGCCGAGTCGTACATTGAGCTCCAATTACCTATCAAGGAGCACTACTTCCACATGGAAATCACGGGCACAACGGAATGTCTAGAGGGTCACACTAGGCGTGTCATTGAGCCAGATAGTGGGCAAATCACCGACCCGCGACATAACATGGGGGTTGCCGCGTACATGGTCAGGGCCGTCGCGATATGGGGCCACGTCGTACGCTACGTCAATCTTGGCGGACGAGAGCGCGATCAACATCCCATGTGGTCAGATCAGTCTGGCTTCTCGGTTCTGAAAAAGAGTGTTGACGACTATCGGGCGAATCTACCCGAATTCCTTCATTGGAACGAAGAAAATCTCCGAAGCCACGCGAGCGACAAGATTGCAAACCAGTACATCTTTTTACACATCACGATCAACCAGATCAGTCTATTCATGAATCGATTCGCCCTACCCATCTCGGGCACGCGACCTCCGTTCACAAAGGAGATGCCTTCTGATTTCCTCAACGATTGTGCACGATCGGCACTGGAAGCGGCCGGGCAAATCTCGACCCTGGTAAATGAAGCGCACGATCATAGAGTTGTGGCGCCTTTTGCCGGCTACAGTGCATTCTTATCGAGCACCGTCCATATCTCTGGTCTATCCTCGAAAAACCCTGCGATCGAAGCGTCCTCGAAGCAGTACCTTGCCTGGAACGTCAAATATCTGAGCAAGATGAAGAAATACTGGGGTATGTTTTATTTTGTCACGGAACACCTGAAAGATCTATATCGAAGGCAAATAGATGCTAGCCTACGCGCACAGCAAGGGACTGTAACGCCAGCAGGCGGAAGACCTTCAGAAACCATCTTCCAGTATGGCGACTGGTTTGATAGATATCCGCACGGAGTGAGCGGGACCGACTATGAAGAAGCCGGGAACGAGGTCAAGAAGGAACCTGGCGCAGATGCGCTTTTCGGCCAGAAGCCAGACCTGCAAAGCGTAGAGGACTTTTTCGCCAAGATGTCGCCCCCAAGTAGAGCCGCCCAGTCCCGGAAGGTAGCCAAAAGGAAGCAGGCTAAGACGGTAGGACAAAGCAGCACTTCAGCGAATGACGGCCCGGCCCAGGCACTGACGTCGAGTTCTTTGTCCCAACATCAGCTTCAACAGCAGCAGCGGCAACTGGCACAAATGAACGCACAGAATCAGCACGCACAACTGCCTCAAGTCGACTCTACCATGTTCCCCGGCAATGCTTCTAATTTCCCCCCAAATTTCTCTCCTGCCACCCAAGCTTCCAACAGCGCCAATCCATTCTCGGCCAGCAGCATGTCCAACGAAATGGCTCTCATCCAAGCTCAACAGCAACAGCAGCAGCAGCAGCAGCAGCAGCAGCAACAACAACAACCCTTTCAAGCCCTTCAACACCCAGGGCTCATGTCGCACCTGGACCGGCACATGGTTCTATCCAGCTATGCGGGTGTCGACGGCTCGGCAAATAACACGCCGGGCAATCCGCTCCACGCGATCGATCCCCTCAACTTCCCTACGGACATGGACATGAACGGCAACTTTGGTTTTCCCGGCACGAATGGCGGCATGACGAGTCCTTCACAAACGACGGGTGGCGTAGCGAACAACGACATGGCCCGCATGGACCAGGGACAGTGGAACGAGGCGAGCTCGCTGAGCTGGTTCATGCCCTTCAATGTCGAGCCGCCCAGCGCGATGGGGGACGAGTCGGGCCTGTTTGCGAGCGCGTACGATTTCGCGTCGATCGCCGGATTAGGGGGCTTTGGCACTGGGGACGGGCTGGCAGGTTTGGAGGGCATGGACGGGGCCAGTCAGGACGGCGGTGGTGGTGTCTAGGGATTTTGCAGCGGGGGAATTTTCAAGATTCTGGGGCTGGGGCAAAGATGATGGGAACGCGCATGGGATGCTGCGGTCTCGAAAGGGAGAAGAGGTGTCCTGCATTGTCTGCGTGTGGGGGGAAAGGGAATGTGGGGGTCCATATGGTAGGTGTCACTGGTAGGGCTCCCCGGCGGGCACTCGACGTTTGGGGTGACCAGGGTGCGTCGTTTGGCGGACCCGTGTCGGAGGAGACTTGGCCTCGCCGTCCGGCGGATACCATACCAAGAGATGGGCCCGGCGGATGTCTTCGATCGTTCAAACTTTGTACAGGGAGGGAGAGCAGGAATACCCAAGAGGTAGAGAGTAGGACTTGGGATGCTTGGGATGCTTTTTCGAATTCCGAGGGTGTAGAATTGGTTGGATTCTACTTTATTTTTCTTGGAAGATGTGATGATACCACGATTGGGTCGAGAAAGCGGGTGTTTCCCGCGAGGCTGGACGAGGAGGGCAGGGCAGGGGAGGGAACAGTAGTATAGGTAGTGGTTTGTGCTGTGGCGGCGGGAGATCCGCTAGGGCGAGGGTTCTGGTTTGCGATGCATACATGTAGCGACTTTGTGTACACAGAGAAAAGACCATTGTACTGCTATTCTAGCGCGGGGAGGCCGGTCTGGACTCGATGGCTCTTCTACGCGATGATGATGATGTGTCAGGATGGTGCCCACGGTGGATCCCGCAAGGGCGTTCGTTAATGTCATCAATCTGGGACCGCTAGCCTGGGCTGCTAGCCTGCTGTCATACTACTGTATGCACAACATCTTGGGTTACACAGTTATCCATGTCTTTTTCTTCGTCCAGCTTGGTACCAAGAGTGCTTGGAGCATGGGCATGGTATCTAGGGTTTCGCCCAAGATCTGGCGAGTCTTCGGGGTTTTCTCGCAGGGATATCCAAATCCCCCCCCCCCTTTGGCTTGGTGAAGCTGCGCCACGATATCCCGGGTTCGTGGAGGGAGGTTGATTGGAAGAGGGGGCAGGGCAAGGGAAGGGGGGGGGGGGCAAAAAAGACTACGAGAACCTATCGGATGTTGGCGGTCGTGGGAGGTGGCGGTAGGACTCTGCGACGTAATATCTGTAGATCGGATGTTGCAGATGTCACGTGCGCGGACGAGTGGATGTCGTGTTGTAACTATGCTTTGATCATGTAAATGGGAGGAGGGAGGATGGATGGTTAATGAGGGGGAAGTGAAGCTCGACAATACAGTTCACCGTTGAACCCCAGACATCGGGACAGGGCGTCCTGATGGTGGTACACATACGTGAGGACACGGCCGACGCTGGTGGTACAGGCGCTCTGCACCGTGTATTAATCGAGACGGACGATTGTTTGCTATCCCCAAAAGGCTGTTCAGCAGGTCGTGCGGCAGCGGTAGTCGACGGCTCGTTCTTGGATGACCGGAAAGGCGGTCAGCAGGACAAGAACACCCACGGAATCGCGGTGAGACGGGTAAGGCAGAGAGTGCTGCCACGAGAGAGAAAACACGACGTTTCGGCAGACATGTACAGTACAAGAGGCAGCAGACTCATCAGGCTAAAATCGTGGTCGACACCAACCAAGGATTTCGAGGCCCAACGAAAAAGACGAAGATCCAGACCCGGAAGAGTAACAAAGGCGGACTGCTGCAGTATCATCATTACCCTGTCGGGGGTGATGACCTGTCGGGGGCACAGTCGAGGGGAGCGTGCGACAACAAGTAATAATAAGATGAGGGCTTCTCGGGGTGGCTTGTTGTTGGTTTTCTGATCTGCCCTGTCTTTCTACTGTACGGTACAAGTAGGAGCCAGCGCAGGTCACGTTAATATTACTTTGTGTCTCTCATTGTCACTCGTGCCCCGCCATGGCTGCTGCTAAAAATAACTCGAGGCCTCACACAAGGGCGCAATTACGGATCTCTCCCCTTTCAAGCGCCATCGTGTGCCAGATTGCGTCCGTGACGAGAGCGAGCCCATCGCGGGCGTGCAAACAGACTGGTGGAAAGAGCTGGAAAGACGAGGGGGTAAGAGTAAGAGTAAGAGCAAGAGACAAATGCAAGGACTGCTGCGGTGTGTTGTGGTTTTTTGTAGGGTGATGGTGAGGGCGAGGGCGAGGGCAAAGGGAAAGGATAACTAGCATCTTGATCTGACAAGAAGCAACATGTACCAAAGGCCAATAACAATGGCCACCCACGATCCTGCATCACGCCGTCACGTCTTGCCGGGTCTCATCACTGCTCAACACTGCTCAACCCGTTGTTGGTTCTCATCCCTGTCTGTTTGTCTGTCACGCCTGTCTGGCCTCATCCTCGTCTTGTCTGTTCTCACGTCTCGCGCCTCGCGCCTCGTGCCTCACGTCTCACTTTCTCACCACCTGGTCACCGCCTTCCCCTCCCCGTACTACTTTCCCCATTTCTCTCCAGCCCACTCCTCCGGGTCTCTTTCCCAGATCTCATCTCTTTTTCCCTTTGGGACAGCTGCGCCGTCGAGTTCATCCCATTGGGACCCCATTGGGACCCATATTACCTTCGTCACCGGGAAGCAGCCTTGGAAGACGGGGCGCCGTCTCTATTGGGCTTGGCTGGGTTGGCTGGGCCTGCCAGTGGTACACCTTCTACCGTGCCTAGCTCTTCTCTATTCTCTGCGATAGCACAGCACCACAGCAGCACAGCACCACAGCAGCACTGCAGCACCAACGTGTCGTATCCATCCTCACCTTTGGACTTGACAACACCTCCGCCCGCCTTCACTGCGCGCTGCTTGTCCAGTCCACGGCATACCAGACCATGCCAGCTCACCTCTCGAGCTAATCTCAGGTGTGCTTGGACACACCTCGTACCAGCAGCCATTCTTGATCTCTCGGCCGCTGCTCACCGGCGAACAGTCGGATCTCTGCTCGACCGTCACCATCCACAGAAACCAACCGGTCCCTTGTGTGTCCGCAGCATCGTAGCCCTTTGCCGCCGTCGCCGCCGCCGCCGCACCGACACATCACCCGCCTTCGACAAAGTACTGGCTTGTTATTCTTCGGATACACAGCCCGCTCGCCCACACAATCGCCAGTTGATCTCCGGCTACAGGTCCGTATTGTCTTCCATTATCCCAGTAGCCATCTCTTTCATTTCCCCCCCCCCCCCCCCCCCCCCCCCCCCCCCCCCCCCCCCCCCCCCCCCCCCCCCCCCCCCCCCCCCCCCCCCCCCCCCCCNATGTCGGCCATGCTCTTGCCAGACACAGTCAACCGTCCCAGAGACTTTCCTTCGGCTGCGCACTCTCTTCCCGCTTCCGTTCTCGCCATGACGCGTTTCAGTTCTCCCCCTCTCCTCTTCTCGTCTTTCCCTTGGTCCTCGGACGTCCTGCATGATGCGCTTCCCTCGCGCGTGTCGCCCGTGTCTGACTCGCCGCCAGATAGCTCCAGCTTCGACCCTTTCATCCTCCACGCACAAGCGACTCACCTTGGCCTTGACTTTGCCAAAAATCCCCGCCTGTTTTGCGCCACCAGGATACCCTCTAGACGTCCAACCCCAGCCTTCATGCATGGATCATCCAGATTTCCCCGATAGCTTCAAGCAGCTCAAAGCTCGGAAGAAGAAGGCCAAGGCAGACGCGAAGAATGCAGCTTCGTCAAAGTCCAAGCCCGTGCCCCCTGAGCCTCGACAGGCGCCGCCATCCACAAAACAGCCGTGGACTGCATCCGAGGACTACCTTCAGGCTGCAGAGACCAAGTCGATGATCAGCGAGTCAAGGGGATTCGGCTACTCATGGAACGTGCGGTCCTCTCGATCATCACAGGATTCCGGTAGCGGACCAGGCAGGAAATTGTCCCTCCTATCATCAAAGAAGAACAAGCTCCCACCTCTCAAGCAGCCGCCTCCAAAGCGCCCCGATGAGGCTCTCTCGCACAAAATCTTGACGGCCCGGCATCCAGACCTGATGATAGGGAAGGAAATGGGTATCAAAGAGCCCGTTTTTGCTCAGCCCTTGAGCCCCTTGGAAGAGCCTCAGTTTACCTACAGACCGAATAGCATGAGCCAACCGGGCACACCTGGCCTGGTCGATTGGAACGAAAGACGGCATGATGAGAGTGCACGGTACGCGCATACACCACAGGCTTCGCAATCATCCCAACAGATGGCGGTCCAATTGCAGCAATACCCACAAGAGTACCAGCAGCAGCAGCAGCAGCAGCACCCCTCACACCACCACCAATATCAGCACCACCACCCCCATCAATACAGCCAGCAATATCCTCCGGAGCCAGAGATGGCTTTGTTCGCTGCCGCAACATCAGGACTCAGTCCCGATCGCGCGCCTGCGAACAGATGGAAACCGGTCATGGCCGATCGGGCTCCGCTACCCCCAATGCCTGCATCGCATCAGCGATACCCTTCCGTCGCCTCACAGCGCCACAATTCCACATCCTCGTCATCGGCATACTCCATGCCCGTTGCTGATCCTCAACCTCGCACTGTCGAAAGCCAAGAAGCTCTACGAGCCTACCAACCCTTAACAGGCTTACCAAAGTCAGCGCCTGATCTGTCAGCAACACGCAACCCCGCCACATCATATCCTCCCGGGCATCCTCTCGCCCGCTGGACTACACAGACTAGTTTTTCCTCCCGTGATAGCAGCGAATCGGCGCGCGGCTCTGCCTACGAAATGCCCACGAGTCATCTACAACGAATGGAACAACAAGCCGCGTCCCGATCGTTGGACGTACCTCGAGGGCCTGTGTCCCCTCTCACACCGGACAGTATACTTCGGCCCGTCTCGCCATTGGAGCCGGAAATCCGCCCCGCGCCTAGCTTTTCTTCATCCGATACCAGACCAAGCATACACACGAGTCACAGCATGGATCTCTCTCGTGTCCCCTCGCGACCAGTATCGCCCGCAGATGACATGGGGAGCTTGCGCTTTCTCCAGCGTAATGTTTCTGCATTGACCATAGACACCGGCGTGAGCCCATCGACTGGGTTTGGCGGTGAGGCAACAAATGTGCGAAACAGCGTCGTGTCGGCAATCAGTGCGTGCGATGTCAGTCCGATTGGAGATGATGACCTGGTGTCGGATCCAAGCATGAGCCCGTTGGACGAGAGCGATTTGCCCACCTATCAGAGCAGTCAAGAAGAGATGCAGTGGAGACGTAGGAGGGAAGATGAGCGACGAGCTGAGGAGTTGAGGAGGAGATGGGAGGCTAGTACTGGACGTTGAGAGAACGAGAGGGGGGGCTGGAATGTATTTCTGAAAAAAAAAAAAAAGACCTGGTGGAACACGAGATTTGAATTACCGTGGGCAGGTCCTGCTTGATGAACATGCTGGGGCAGATGACCTGTTCATGTGGCATGATTACGGATGTGTTGCCGGACCATTATTGGAAACGTATTGAAATGACAGAGAACCAAGCGAGCACGTATGGGATCGCGTTGCCTTGGAGGATATACCCTTATGAGAACAGACGTATTCGCTTCGAGAGGGGTCGAAGTTGGCATTGGGCCATCCAAATGAATTTCTACTTTCATGACAATCTAAAAGTCCGGGACAGACATGGAGTCGACGTATTACGCCCAACACGTACAAGACTTTGTCCCACCGGGCGTGCTGGACCGGCTACAGTGAACTCAAGCGTGTTGGAGGACACGCGCTTACGTAAGCACATCTCCGGCCCCGAACTCCCCGTCTCCGTCACCTTACACCTTGGCGACGACCATTCCTGTCTCCCGACGACCCATTGCCTACCCAGTCGACCCGGCACCACCCTTTTTTCAACACTCAGCAACCATGTCCTCTGGCTACGGCTTAGCAGGCGGTACGTCCTCTCCCTCTCCCTCTCCTCCTCCTCCCCATCCTACGAATCCTCAGCACCTCATTGTCTCTGTCTCTCTTTCTCTCTTTCCGTCCCTGCTTCTCCCCTTCCCCCGACCGACTCAACACGCAACCCCGTCCCGCAACCCTCCGTCTCTAGGCGCATACGCTAACAAGAAAAAACCCCCAGGCCCATCAAGATGCTACCCTTTCTGGCAGGAGCTCCTTGCGTGCTACGTGGTGAACACGTCCGCCGAAGACGACTCGGGAAAGAGAAAGTGCGTTGCGCCGCTGGAGGATTACTATGAGTGTCTGCACCATCGGAAGGAGGTACGTTTCCCCTCCTCTTTCTGTTTTGTGGTTTTTCCCCCCAACAACTGCTTCCTTTCTTGGAGGGTGGGGGGAGATTGGGGATCGGGATCGGGATCGGGATCGGGATGAGCGGAGTCGAAGACGGGAGGATGGGATGGTGAGGTATAAAAGGGAGGAGATGAGGAAGAGGGGGGCAATTTTGGCCCCCGGGGGAGATATTCCGGGGAGTAAGAAGGGAGGAAATGCGCGGGAGACGCATGCGTGTCGCACGCAGGCAGAAGAGATGGGACATGCGCCGTATGACTGAGATGTCCTTGAGCTTTCACTTTCTCTCTCTCTCTCTCTCTCTCTCTCTCTCTCTCTCTCTCCCTCCCTCTCCCTCTTTCTCTCTCTAGAGAGACCAATGGCGCACGGAAAAAAGGCCCCAGAACTGACTTTCTCCCCCTCCCACAGGCAGCACGCGCAGCCGCTCTCCAGGTGGCGTACCGACGCGCGGAAGCCCAGGGCGATCGAAGCAGTGCCAAGAACGCCGGAGAGATACGAAGTCTGGGTCTGCTGGAGGCGAGCGACGAGGAGAAGCACATTAAGAAGCCGTCGCTTTTGCCGTCTATGAGTACGAACAAGTAAATGGTGGGGAAGGAGGAGGAGAACGGTGGGGGCCGTGATTCCCGGAGGAGGGGAAGAGGGAGGGGAGGGGGGGGGGGGGGGGTTNTATGGAGTCAAGAAGTACGCTCTCGGTGTATGGAGAGAATAGTGGGCGAGGACAAACACCCGTGATGCGGTTTACGACGAGTTGATAAAGCTTGCTTCGGTCCCCGCTGAGAGGAACGGGGAATACGCCGGTCTAGAGCTGTACGCAGACACGGACTAGGGACTCTCAGACGAGATGCTGGTATGGCATGCAATTGATGTGCAATAAATGGCTGCTGATCTGGTCGTCACTGCAATTGTCATTACGTGTCGTATCTTATACACAGTTCCACCCTGAAGAAGCCGAGTCCGCTCGACGCAAAAGCTGGTATCTAGGCCATGGCTCCCTGTGGCTATTCATTCCTGTGGTCCCGCCCGCCCCCATCCGTATTGCCTCTCCTCGCAGTGTCCTTTCCCAAAGAGATTCTTTCGTCTCCCTTCCTGGCGGCAGGAGTTCCATATAGCCCCCCTTATTTCACATTGCACTCTTATTCGTTTCCCACCAGCACTCGATCCATCATACCCTTCTTCCCCCCCTACATCTTCGTTCAATCCTTCCAATCCCACACTTTTTTCAGAAACGCCGCCATGTTCACCCTCTTACTCCTCATCTCCACCATCCATGGATGCTCCAGCATTCTCCACGGCGTTGCTCTCTTTGCGCTCTCCTTTTCCAGGCTAGATCTGTCAGCATATCTGTCCCCCTTTTGCGAATAAACATCATGGCTACTCACCAGCATTCGATAAAGTACTTGAAATTCTCACTCCACCGGACATCCCCGTCGGGCCCGCCGATCTCGTCCTTGAGTTTCGGTATCGGCTGACTGACAATGTACGTCAGGAGATCGATCAGTCCGGCACGGGGCTGCATCTCGCTCCCATCGGCGGGGAAGGGGAAGCGATGCTGTGCGACTTCCAGCAATGTGACCCCGAGGCTCCACACATCCGAGGTAATGGTATAACTCTGGCCCGTGATCCGTTCGGGCGCCATGTAATAGCTCGTACCGATAAACGTATTGGCGTCGCCCTTTGTGCCAAACTCACCGGACACGCCAAAGTCACAGAGCTTGACCTCCCCGGTCCTGCCGAGGAGGATGTTTGAAGGTTTGATGTCCCTGTGTATGATTCTGTGCTCATGGAGATATGTCAAGCCGTTCAGCACGCCCTCGGCCACTTTGCCCAGTACTTTTTCACCAGTCCGACCGCCGAGTTTCTTGACTTCGCGGTACACGCTGTCGAGGCTACCGCCTTCGCAGAATTCCATACTGATGCCAATGGTGCCGTTATTGTCGTCCATGAAAGCGCCGTAGTAGCGGCAGATGTGTTCCGAGGCACATGTCTTGTTGAAGGAAAGTTCGCGGACAATTTGTTTTTTGACGTCGGGGTTGGGATCGGTGGTGATTGTCTGAGGAAAAACGGGTTAGTAGCTGCATCGGGGCCAAAAGAAAAGGTAGCCGCTCACTTTGAGAGCAAAGACGGTCTTGCCGCCCTTGAGGATACAACGTGTCACGGCGCCGCCTGCACCTTCGCCTAAACTTCCCAACTCGACAATCTTGTTTTCCTTCGCTGCCGCTTTCCAGCCTGCATCGTCCAAATCTTCCACATCAAGGGGCCGACCGCGCTCGAGACTGAGTTTTTCGAGATCGGGAAGAGAAGTCCCGCCTTGTAAGCTTCCTTCGCGGCCCATGTCTGCGCCGCCTGCCGAAGAGGAGGAGTATGCTGACAAGGGATCTTGCGAGTTGCTCGCACGTGGGAGACCGGCTAGGTTTATACTGTACGAGGACGCCGTGGTCGAGGTCGACTCGTTGTGGTAGCTGCCTGCCTGGCTGTTGCTTCTCGATCTCGCACTGTCGTCACTGCTCATGTCTTGCCCGCTCTTTGCTGACAGTCCTCCAATCTGCAACGGTGGTAAGCGGCCTCTCCCTACCGTCTTCTGCTCTTCCCGAGGGGTGGAGTGGCTCCCCATGGGCGTTGCTAGCGACAGCTTGGGTGGTGCGCGCCGTGGCATTTCTAGAGGCGGCACTGCTTGTGAGTTGACGACAGGTCTGTGGTTTGGCGAGGCTGGAATGGCCAGACCGAGCATAGGTTTCCGTGTGCCGCTGCCGTTCCGAGCTCCTGGTATCGGAGGCCGCAGCAGAGGCGCGGGTGACGCCATATTGCTGGGATATGAAGGAGGGGGATGGTGGTCGTCTGCCACGACGGGCAACGGGGAGGATTGACCTCGGAGCAGACAGGGTGGGCGGAGAGGTGGTTTCAGTCGATGAGGTGCAGTGGTTCAGAGTGATTGGGTGGAGGCGGGTCGTTCATCCAGCACTGGCACAGCGCGAAATCTCGTAGGTGTGGTGGTGCAAAGGGCGTGCAGCGGCAACTCGCCAGAGGTGAACCGGGGGCTCTCGGTGACAGGTGTAAAGCAGCGGTGCGTCAATGACAGCTATGGGCGGGACAGAAGGCTGCAAAGCCTGGGGAAGAGGGAATAGGGCCAGTGGGCTGCTGTCTGTATCTAGATCTGAGACTGAGGCTGACGCAGACGACGTTGAAAGGGCGGATGAACGGGTGGAGCGTAGGGTAGGATGTCGGCGGGCCGCTAGAGATGGGATCTCGACGTCAAAGCGTCCGTCGTCAACGGCTCGGAAGCGCTCAGCTGGTGGTCGAAGCTATCGTCGAAGAAGTCCAAACAGGTCTTTCGGGAGGTGAGAAGGGCTGTTGGAAAAGATGGGAGCAGCGTGGTTGTGAAACTCGAGAATGTCTTTGTCGTGTGAGGTCGAGGAGGATGGCTCAAGTACGGGTACGTGGCACAGCTCTGGCAGCGACTGGCACCAATCAGCGACACCTGTCTAGTCGTCCACCTTTTGCAGCAAATGCTGTTTAACAAAACCCAGTTCTAACCGAGTCGATGGCGAGACGATTGCTTGCCTGCGAGAATCGATCATCCACAAAATCAGGCGGCAAGGCGTGGAGAGATGGAAGAGTCAGTTGGCCACGCGTAATGTCGCTCACTACTCCCGCCGGACCATGGATAGTGGTGTGATACAGTGGTCTAGTACGGTGGTCTAGTACGGTGGTCTAGTACTCTACGGTACAGTAAGATATGGGCACAGCACATCACTGCCTTCTATCGGTGTATCGAGGGCCGCCTTGAAACACAGGGCAGCACGACTGACACTTGGCGACAGGTACAAACGATACTTGGGCAGGCTCGCCGTCCCCGAGAGGCTGTCCATATCCACCATGAACACCACCACCTCTCCCTGTCCGTCACTACTAATCATGGCTGACCGTACCTTTGGCTGGCACAGAGGCTGCATCTCACCCACAGCCGGCGGTCAGGCCGGCCCAAGCTCCCTTTGGCTCTGTCGGTGTCGCCTCCGCCCGACACTATCGCGAAACCGCACACATCATAGCACAATAGTATTGCCATCTGATTATTATCGATGGCATTGGAATTGCTGACCCTCCAATATCCCCCCAATTGATCGTCCGTCTCGGAAGATACCCACTCACACGACCCGCCGGGCGGAAATCCCCTTCACCGCTGCTCCGGCGCCCTGCCCTGCCACCACGAGGCCACGTATAGTTCGAAAATGAAAAAAAAGGCAGAAACCACATCCCTCTCTGGTCTTTTGTCAAGAACATTCCATCAATCATCACGCCTTTATCGTCCTCATCGCTGGTAGCGTCAGATCTGTGAAAAACGTCACTCCGCCCGTGGCGGACTTGACCACGCTGGCCTCTGCTATCCTGCAGAACTCGCCAAAGGAGCCCGTTGCTTCCCACTTTCTCTTCACCACTTCGTTGTACTGCTCGAGCGGACACGATCGTCCCGGACCTCCACTGCAAGACGGCACAGGGTACACAGCATCGTTAAGTCGCAGCCGGACGCTGACCTCGCCATCGCAGTTGACACGCTCAAATGCAACCGTCCCGCGCATCGGGTTAATGTTACTGCTAATGTAAATCTACAGCATATCAGCATACCGCCCTATCAGCGTACTTCATCCGTCTTACCCTCGAATCATCCCGCGTGTTTGCTGACAGTGGCCGCTGATCGTCAAAAGCGCCCGTGATGGATGCCAGCTCGTTGATCTGATTGTCATGCGTGAAGGCGACGATCAACGCCGGCAATCTGGAGGTGCTACCATTGCTGCCCTTCGTCATGGCCCCAGGTCCAGCATTGAGAATATCGACAACGCCTTGGAGAATAGGCAGCTGAACAGAGGCATTATTGCCCGATCCAGGCCCAGTGCCATGATAGTATCGCAAATCCTGACGGTATTGGTAGTCGAGCACCTCCTGTTCCTCAAGCACATCACACCAAGGGCTTCGGCGGCCTGTGATCTGAGTCTCAAACCCACAGAGGTAGGGCATTTTCGCGACATCGGTTGCATTGACTTGAAAGGCCCCTTTGATCATTGTGTTGAGTCTTGCAACGACGGGCGGCAAGTACTTGGCGTCCCAAGCCTGTGTGAAGCTCGATCCGCTGGTGTCCCTGAAGGTCGGGCAGGAATCTGACGTGGCGAGCGAATTTCCAATCGCCGATGATTGGGAAGCTGTAACGACATGAATGTCGGCGAGGGATGCGTTAGGTCCCAGGAAGCCCCTAGCAAAGAGCCTACCTGCATCAGGCCGCTTTCGTCTCCAGAGACCGATATACGCACCTCGCAGAGTCAATCGTTCTCTGATAGTCGTTGGTCCACAGGCGGAATGGTTCGCCATACTCGTAAAAATCTGGGTAGCGAAATCTGAGCTCAGTCCCGAACGTGTAGCTGTATTATCAGCAGGCGCTCGCAGCACAACAAACGTGCGGCACGTACAGCTCTCTGTAACCGCCAGTTGACAACATGGCTATTTGCTGCTCGGGATACTCCAGCACCGGCTGCCAGTCTCTGATAAAGGAGAGGGCTCCGGAAGCAGTGTAATTTGCCGATTGTAACTATCATGGTCAAGAATGCCTCTCATTTTTGCAGTTGACAGTACCTTCTTCTGCAGGTCTGTCCACTCCCGATACGCGCCAGGATCCGGGTACCTGCTCCCATGACGGACGATGTAGACCGCCTGGTCAATCTTGCATTGAGCAGGCACATCAGGCGAGACCTGGTTCACATTGGGACCTGTGGATATCAATGTCTCATCACATTGTATAATTCCAGGCTTTACAGACCCTCAAACCACGGACTATTAGCTCCCAAGTGATGAAGGGCCTCGAAGTGAGCAGTCACCACACCAGCAAGCGCAAGTATCAATTTCGACGAGATCATATTGATGTCTATATTGCACTGATACAACGATGTGCCGACCGAACCTGTGCCCAATATGTATTATATGTGCATCGAGAGCCGAGCACCAATTCCCCTCCCCGACCCGTACCGCGCTCTCTGCTGTAAAAAGGCAATGTGAGAAGAACCTTGATGTGCGTCTATACTGGCGCGCACCCTCAATGGCAGCTGTCATGACACTGCAGAGCGAGCGAAGACTCCCAGGCACGACACGTGCGCCATCCAGGTCCCTGCTGTCGATCCGGATCTGCCATTCGCTTCGGCGCCTGTGCAGATCATCAAGAGTGCGAAATTCGACCCGCGAGATTATTCACATGTCCTGTCCCCGCTTGCCCTATCCAAGGCGGTAACCTTTAAGCGAGGTCGTGAACTTGTCCTGTCATCGCTTGACATTCCTTACCCCTCGTTGCACATGTTCGTAAATGCTCTCTGGTGTCATCCACTCTAAGCAGCGTGCCTCGCCGAGTTCAAAGCAAGTATAAAGTGTCATGCCAGCTCTACCAGCAAGTACCATCTCCACCCCCCTACGCTCGTTGATCCCCAAGCATTTTACGACTATGCATCCGTCAACCCTCCTCCCCCTCATCTCCCTCCTGCCCCTCGCCACCTGCCTCCCCTTCACCGTCCTAACCTACAACGTAGCCGGCCTCCCCACTCTGCTCAACCCCAACGGTATCCCCGGCGACAAGACCGCCAACACCCGCCTCATCGGCAGCAAGCTCCTCCAACTAAACGCCTCCCTCGTCCACATGCAAGAGGACTTCAACTACCATGCCGCCCTCTACTCCACTCTCGCCTACCCCTTCCGCACCCCGACCACCGGCGGCGTCCCCTTCGGTTCCGGCCTCAACACCGTCGCCAACTACCCTTGGACCGAGATCCAGCGCGTGAAATGGGACCGCTGCGACGTCAATTCCGGCGACTGTCTCACGCCCAAAGGGTTCAGCTTCATGCGCCTGCAGGTCCCGGGCGGGGAGCTGGACGCGTACAATCTGCATGCCGACGCGGGGAGTAATGCCGGTGACGTTGCGGCCCGGGAGGCCGGGGTGAGGCAGATGCTGGCGTTCATGCAGAGGGTGAGTCCCGGGCGGGCGGTGGTGGTGGCGGGGGACACGAACGATCGGTACACGAACGCGGGGGAGAGTCTGAGTGTTCTGATCGAGGGTGCTGGGCTGAGGGATCCGTGGATTGATATCGTGAAGGGGGGAGCGAGGCCCGTCAAGGGGTCGCCGGCGATTGCATGTGGGAATCCGGCGGTGGGGAGCGAGTGTGAGATTGTTGACAAGGTCTTGTAAGTGCTTTTCGCTGCGCCAAGGGAGGGGAACGTGTTGTTGCTGACGGGAACCAGGTATCGAAGTGGCAATGGTGTCAGGCTCGAGGCGAAGAACTTTGAGTACGCTTCGAGCAGGTTTCTGCAGGATGACGGGAGTGTTCTGTCTGACCACAATCCCGTGCTGGTGTCTTTCGATTTGACCAGGGTGTGAACCATTATTGCCTCCTTCTTCTCAGCCTCCTAACCGATGGAAGCGCTCATGCGCCTGTAATGCAAATATAGGCAGCGAAAGCCCACAAGTGCTACAAGATTGTCCCTCCATAGCTTGCTGTATGGAGTCCTCGACTTCCTCGTCAGAAAAGTCAGACGCATCCCACCTGCCCTCCCGATTTGTGAAGGGAGAGCCTGCGTCCTGTACAATACGGTCACCATTCTCCATCTCCGTAACCGCAGTCCGGTCATCCTCACTCCCCCCATCATTCCCATCCTCCACGACTCGGAATCCCTTCAGCCTGCCCTCCTGACCCTTGAACATGCCACCGATATCCCTGCCCTGAGCCGTCCGACTCCCCGCCGTCTCTACCATGTTAGTCACAGCAACATTGACCAGACTGAGATTCCAGCCACTTCTCTGCGGATGCAAATGCTTGAACATGGGGATCAGAGCATCCTTGACCAACTTCTCCGCCAGTGCCTCCACATTCTCACTCATATTGAAGACAAAGTTGGGCAATGGCGCCGAGTGTGAGATGCGCTTGAATGATCGCACGCGTGTTCCGTCTGCCTGTAGCGGCTGCCGTGGTCTGGTCGAGAGGCGAAGAGTGCGAGGGTGTGCAAGCCACTTCTGCTGCTTTGCTACACCCTTACCTTTCTGGTTCATGTGGTTGTTCGGGTTATCGAGCTCGGAATTTTTGCTCCCGTCCTCCAAATCGTCAACTTCACCAACGAGATCGATGCGCATCCTGTTCAGCAGGCTGGTGGCTAGCATGTGTAATTCCTTGAGTACCTCGGACATGGTGTCAAGTCTGATGTAGCTATCCTCGATGCTGATCTGACGAGGAACTGGGCGAGCTGTTGCAACCTCTGTTGGATCGATGCCGTGTAAGAGTGCCCAGACCCTGAGCCCTATACCGTGAGGCGCCCCTGGACCAGACAATAGCTGCTCGAGCTTTTCGGGATTGACCTCTGCGTGCAAGCGCACATCGCGTACAGTCACCTGTTCTTTCGTGCCGCCATACACCAGGCCATCGGAGAAGTCAGCCTGTCGCTGGAGAACGTGTTCACGAATCTTTTGCGCCATCTTGAATCCTATGCCGGGTAGCTTACCAATGTCGTGACTATCGATAAAGGTCTCGACAGTGGAAGTCAAGCCGGGTGCAGCTGCATAGGGGGGAAGCAGAGTGGTTTGTCCCTTCGGCTTGTTCAGGTTACCAATCAGTTTGGAAAGTATCTTGTTGGTGCTTATTCCGACGGTCGAAGTATAACCCTTCTGGTGCTCCAGCTCGTGCCGCATATGCATAGCCAAGTGAGACCCCAGTCGGAGGCGTAGATTCAAATCTGGATCGAGCTGATCCGCTAGGCTCGATGCATCGGTCTCGGCAGGGTATGTATGACCAGCAAACACTGTGGCGTCGAACGAGAAGCCATGCGTAGGATCATCCTTGCTCAGCTGGAAGAATGAGTCCCTGAGGTTATGTCGATTCAACAGTGGCAGCGTGAAGTCAACCGTATCTGTCACATCGAACCAGACCTGACTGAGATCAGACCAGACCACGTATGTAGCATGTTAGACATTACTTACTTCGTCGAATCCCAAGCGCTCGACCTTGCGACTCCAAGAAAAGGGCGCCAGGAAATTGTACAGCTCCTTGCTAGCGTCGCGGAATCGACTGATATCTTCACCAAGCACAATGATAAGGTCCGGACATATCTTCTTTGCTTCCGAGATTAGCTGTAGCTTGTATAGGCCTCGCTTTCGAGCTTCATAGTTGCACGTGACAATGATTTGTTTCTGCTGCACGCCGAGGGGTAACGATCTGAGAGCCGGATTTTCGGCCTCAAAGACGGAGGCGTAGAAGCAATCGTAGTCCTTGGCATGTCAGTAAAGGATCAAAGCAGGAGTATGATTGTACACACAAAGTGGATAATGATTCTGTTATCCTTTCGATCTAGGATCTTGCGGTGACTTGGAGAGTCCATAGATCATAGTGGCAAGGCTAGACACTGGCTAAAAGCACAATAGCTTACTAGTGGGCATGCTCGAATCAAATCGCCCAGAGAGCACTGCATGGAGTGAAGGGAAGTTTCGATGCCTTACTAGTAAACCATTGTCGTGAAGAAGCCTCGCCTCTTTCAACGAAGAGGAACAATGAGTAGCGTATCGGATGACAAGATTTCTCGCCTCTCCCTGCATGTCCCAAAGACGAGGACCGAGAATCGGTAGCAGTACCCTAATACTATATTTTTCTCGTACATTTCAATTTAGATATATTGCAATTCATCCACACTATTTCTCATTGCATAGTATACTGACACATGGGTATCTGACTTATGTACATCGACCGCGGGGCTACGAGTCTCGCCTTCAAGATGAACCCCTCACTTCTAATCCTAGTCCCTTAGCTACCTTTCTGGCTAGCGCCATCTTCAGGAACGCGTCTCTCGCCAGAGCCCTGGTCTGGCGTACGAACTCAGTTCCACTAATGCGTCCGGCACCGACAGCGCGCTGAAGACACCACAAAGCTTCCTTGATGCCAGCCTCTTCCGCACACAGATTCCACAACTGCTGAGCCGCAACGGTGGGCGCTACGAGCACTTCATCGATGTTAGGTTGCGGCATCTTCTTGCTGCTCTCTAGAACTGAGTTGCAGTCACGGATAGACTGATGCAAAATGTTCTCATTCGTCGTCAGTACACGGTCCAAGGATTGCAGCTGCTGGATCTCTGCTTGGAGAGACGAGTACGCCGACAAAAGGGCCTGGCGTTGAGCAGTGAGCGGTTCGATGGCGGACTGCGACTGAGATATCTTCGAGGTTGCCTGAGCGACTAGCATTTGCGATAACATTGCAAGGAGGTGTTCCTTTTCGGGGTTTGGCGGTATCGGTGGCGGCGGGCCAGCCTGCAACGCAGGTGCCAAGGATATGTCAAATGGATCTGTCAAGAGATCTTGCGTTGCGACGACGTTGTTCGCAGCAGGGTTCTGCGCTTGAGCATAGATTTGCTGACGAGGAGAGAATTGCATCCTCTCCTGCTGTGAGTGTCCCTGCCCCGGGAAAGGCGGTGCTGCTGTCAGTGGGTGACCTTGCGTATTGAACATGTGGTGTTGATATGACACGCCTTGCGTGTGAGCTTGGTTCGGCATCTGATACTGTTGGGAGAGCGAAGATGTCACTGGATTTTGTGCTGGCAGAGGTGCTGGTCGATCGTAGCGATGTGTCGACGTGTCTGCTCGATGAGTTGGCGAAATTGGCGAGACCGGACTCGACACCCTATTGTTCGTCTGGTATTGCTGATTATCCACCATGTACTGTTGAGACGGATGCCTGTTCTGCTTTGATGGAAGTGGTGGAGCTCCGTTCATATGAGGACGTGACTGGGAGATCGGACTTCCATGTACGCTACTAGCTGATGAGTGTCGTTGATGTGAATGAGCTTCTGGGGGAAGAGGTGGCAGGGGTGGTCCACTTTGCGCTCGCGAAGACTGTGCTTGCATAGACCCTTGGTGGGCTCTACCAGGTTTGGAAGGTAATGGTGGCGGATGGGCTCCCACTACATTTGGGGAGTTCGGTGCTATCGAAGGTTCTGTTGGTCGAGGTTTTGGGGGTACTGCAGGGACGGAATCGGCAGCTGCCACTGTGGAGGAGCGTGACTGATTAGTTGCGACTATCGGTGGCTCTTTGGCGAACACGCCTTGCAAAATCCGGAGGAAGTCCACAATGGTACATCTCTTGACAGAGGTTAGTGAGGGGCTCTTTAATGTTTATGCATCCCTTAAACTGACCGATTGTAGGCCCCAGTCTCTGAGATAGGGATGATATATCCGTCCGTCCACCGCGACGTGTTGTCCAGGACGGACCATCATGCCGACGGAGCTTTCCCGGGTAGTACTGGGTCTCACATACGCTATGATGCCCACACCTGGCTGTCCATACTCTTGCGGTATCCATATCTCGACCGGATATCTATACTGTCTTCCTCGAAAATCGACGGCAATAGTGCCAGCAAGGCAGACTAACAGCGCCGGCCTGCCATTCTCGAAATGATAAGTATCAGTCCGTGGTTGGAGGGAGGGGTAGTTGGCAATCGCTGCAGCTATATCGTTGTATGCCAATCGCGCCTGGCCGTAAGACTGCAGCTGGTCCCATAGCCATACAAGTGTGCTATCCGGCACTTGGGCCATGTAGCTTGCCCTGTTAGATCGACTCCGTTGAGCTCGAGATACTAATGAGGTCGGCGGTTCTTCACTTCCCACTTCGCATATTGGTTCCAGTATTGCGTGCAAACTGATCGATTGTGGAGTGGAGCAGCATGGAGTCCCAATCCTTGGCGTTTCCTCCACCCTCAATTTCAACGGCGAGCAATAGGACTAGCAGGACTGCTCGTCAGTGCAACATGATCGGGGACAGCAGTCTGCATGGGCAGATGCGCAAGGAAGAAGGACTCAGGCCGAAGGGGCCCCAGCAGCGATGGTGGGGCTTGCTAAGCTTCCTGCAAGTTTAAGCGAGCTAGCCCTTTAATGCTTGCATGTGTGCTGCCATACGGTAGCCCAGTGAGGAGCATTCGTAAGAGAACCGCGTCTCATATGTTTATACTACATGCGATGACCTGTACACGATCATTAACGTTGCGTCGAATAACGTACATTCAGCACCTGTGGTGGTTCTGTGAGGAGATAGAGGTGAGCCACGAGCGTAAACCTAAGAGAAGAAAGAGCTCAGCAACTACGGTGGGCTGAATTGCATTTGGCGCAACCACTGTAATTTTTGCTCTGAAGAATTGTACTATGATCTTCACGCGCACAACTCACTATCCTCCCGCGCCCACCAACCTCTTCAAATTTCGCTAGACTATCTATCACAAAAAAATTTGAAAATCCAGAAAAGCCCATTGCCTTTGCAACTTGTTGTTGCTTAGGTTTTCGAACAACGACAAAGAGCTCCCTCTCAGACCCAAGCACAAAGGTAAGACCCCAGTTCCGGCCTGCATGGCTGGAAATATGATCACTAGATTGACTAACAAAGAGACAGTCTTGAAGCCTACGCCTGCACTTTACCTTGACGTCTCACCCTCCCTCGACTTTTCGCTCTCGTAAAGTACGTACGAACCCATTAGCAGGCGAGTCGCGACCTGAGCCTCATCACCACCTTCTTTCACAACCTACACATACCGAAGGGCATTGAAAGGACTTGACGAAAATTCACGCTCAACTTACGGATCGGCATCGTCTAACTCATTCGATAGAGAATAGCAGAAAATCCATAACCATATCACATCCACAATGTCGGACACTCAGGCTCCCACATCTCCTCCAGCCGCTGCTGCGCAGCCCGGCAATACTGCTGAAGGCCAGTCCAATGGGATAAACACAAATGTAGCTGGTGGAAACGATGGTCAGACTCCGGTCTCTGCCGCTCCGTCTGCTCATCAGAACTCCGCGTCGCTCTACGTCGGCGAACTCGACACATCCGTCACCGAGGCTATGCTTTTCGAGCTCTTCTCATCCATCGGGCAGGTCGCGTCCATTCGTGTCTGCCGTGACGCCGTCACTCGTCGCTCTCTCGGCTATGCCTACGTCAACTACAACAGCGCTGACGACGGTGAGCGCGCATTGGAAGAGCTCAACTATACTCTGATTAAGGGTCGGCCATGCCGCATCATGTGGTCCCAGCGTGACCCAGCCCTCCGCAAGACTGGTCAGGGAAATGTCTTCATCAAGAACCTCGATGCTGCTATCGACAACAAAGCGCTCCACGACACTTTCGCAGCTTTCGGCAACATCCTGAGCTGCAAGGTTGCCGTAGACGAGACCGGCGCTTCGAAAGGATATGGCTTCGTCCATTACGAGACCGCAGAAGCTGCCAACAATGCTATCAAGTCCGTCAATGGCATGCTGTTGAACGAGAAGAAAGTCTACGTCGGTCACCATGTTTCCAAGAAGGACCGCATCAACAAATTCGAGGAGATGAAGGCCAACTTCACAAATGTCTACGTCAAGAACATTGACCCTGAGGCGACCGAGGACGAGTTCCGAACTCTCTTTGAGAAGTACGGTGACATTACTTCAGCGTCCCTTGCTCATGACGAGTCTGGGAAGAGCCGCGGCTTTGGCTTTGTTAACTACATCAATCATGAAGACGCTGCCAAGGCTGTTGACGAGCTCAACGAGACTGAGTTCAAGGGCCAAAAGCTCTACGTTGGTCGTGCCCAGAAGAAGCACGAGCGTGAGGAGGAGCTCCGTAGGCAGTACGAGGCTGCTCGTCAGGAGAAGATCTCCAAGTACCAGGGAGTCAACCTCTACGTTAAGAATCTGGCGGATGAAATCGACGACGATGAGCTGCGCAAGGTCTTCGAGCCGTATGGTCAGATCACCTCAGCCAAGGTTATGCGTGACACTTTGTCTGTCGATGAGGCCGCTGAGCAGAAGGCAGATGCCAGTGAGACGCAAGAAGGTGAAGACGCGGAGAAGAAGGAGGAGGCCAAGGACGACGTTGATGGCTTGACCAAAGACATGGACAAGGTCAAGATTGGCGGCGAGCTTCGTGTACTCGGAAAGAGCAAGGGCTTTGGTTTCGTCTGCTTCAGCAACCCCGACGAAGCAACCAAGGCGGTTACGGAGGCCAACGGGAAAATGGTGCACAACAAGCCGCTGTACGTCGCCCTTGCACAACGCAAGGACGTCCGCAAGAGTCAGCTCGAGGCCAGTATCCAAGCTCGCAACCAGGTTCGCATGCAGCAACAAGCTGCCGCCGGTGGCATGCCTCCACAGTTCATGCAGCCCCAGATGTTCTTCGGCCCCAACGGGCAGCCAATGGTCGCGGCTGGCGGCGCCCGAGGTCAGATGCCATACATGCAGGGCATGCCAGCTGCCCAGCGCGGTGGCTTCCAGGGTGGTATGGGCCCTCAACAGGGTGGGCGCGGCATGCCTGGGCAGATGCCTGGCATGTACGGCGTGCCTCCAACCATGCAAGCTGGCTTTCCCCCCGGAGCGTATAACAACCCAGCTGCGTATGCCCAGATGATGCAAGCGGCTCAAGCTGCCATGCAAGGCGGCCGCGGTCAAGGTGGCCGTGGCGCTCCAATGCCCATGATGGGTATGCCTCCTCAGATGATGAGCGGCATGCGTGGCGGGCAAGGCGGCTTCCCTCCCCAGCGTGGCGGCATGGGCGGTCGCCCTGGCCAAGTCCCTGGTTATCCTCAGCAGCGTGGTCCCGGACCCATGGGTATGCCTCAACAAAGCGCTCCTGGCGTAGACCTCAGCCAGCTCAATGGCGCTCCACCAGCTCAGCAGAAGCAGATGCTTGGAGAAATTCTCTACCCCAAGATTCACGAACAGCAGCCCGAACTCGCTGGCAAGATTACCGGCATGTTGTTGGAGATGGACAACCAGGAGCTAATCACCTTGTAAGACATCTGATCTTTAAGCTTGTTTTTAGAAATCGCTGACACTTCGCAGGACTTCTGATGACGCTGCGCTTCGCAACAAGGTCGATGAAGCCCTCAACGTATACAATGAGTATCTCAAGAGCCGTGGTGACGGCGGCGAAGGACAGGGCGCCGGTGCTGATGATGGCGAGGCCAATGGTCAAGCCGCTGAGCAGCAGGCATAGATTGCCGCCCATCCTCCTCCGATCATGACTATGTTAGCCGTCTAGATGAAATGACCCACTTTTCGACCGAGGGCTGCGACTACTTTTCCTTCAGCTTGCTCCGCCATCGATACCCCATGTCGCAGATCTCTCTATAGTATCACTTCTCTCAGCATCATCCGCGCGACCGCCTGACTGCGTCAAAATCAATAACATGCGCAGTCATGTGCGCGCCTCTTCAGAGCATTTGCGACACTAATTTACCGTCTATCCGCCATCACAGGTCCAGACGAGGTCTGCTAGCCCGAACAGATGCCGTGACTCGGCACGCCTAGTTCCTCTTCACACTGGTACCTCGAAGGCCCACCTGTCGGAGCGCGTTCGGAGTTTCGGAAAAGTCAGCCCATCGCGGCAAGGGTGGTTGGAAGCTTTTGAGGCGGAGAGTCTGTCTCCCCTTGCGTCGATTTTCCGACAGCAGATACGCCTTAGCACTTAGATTGCACGAGATAGGGAAAGCTGAATTACACAAAAACGTACTTGAAGTAAGCCTGCGTCACTTGTTGTTTGCTGTGTTGGTGCATATGTTCGGCTTGCGCTGCTCGGAAACAGAACTCATTATTCAGGACTGCGTTTCAGAGGCCGTGATAGTGGGAAGAACAGCCAGCTATCGTGCCTACGCGCGTAGCAGGTCTGCTTTACCGACTTGTTCATATGTTTTGGTATAATGTGTACAATGAGACTGCCTGCCTATAGGTGGTGATACCCTGTTTTGCCGTTGAAGTACAGACTTGACAGTGTCTCCGAGTCAACATTCCGAGGCACCGCCGAGACGTCTTCTTTTCCCTTTCTCCATGAGAACATGCAGGCGACGGGACGAAGCATTCTACTCATCATCGCCTTCCTCATCTTCGACAGTCTTCTTCCTCCTGGCCTCCTCCTCCTTCTCGAGCTCCTCAGCCTGGGCGGCCCTGAGAGCCCGGATCCTGTCCGCCGGCGCAGGGAGCTTGCCGATCTGATCGATGATCTGGCCGCGACCAATGAGAGTGGCGACAATGCTGGCGCCAACGATGAAGGTCAGGACAAAGCGGTAGACGGAGTACCAGGGTGGAGCCCAGCCGCGCTGGGTGGCGCGAGAGTCGGTGTAGTAAAGGAAATTGAAAGCAAGGAATTGTGCGATCAGTGCGGTCTCGGCTGGGAAGAAAATCGTGGGCCAGGCCACTGCAGGAGCGACGACCCCGATGGCGTAGCGGGAGTAGCCTTGGTGGCCACCGTAACCGGCAAATTCAAGGCCCCAGTGGATGGCGCCCAAGAAGGAGATGATCTGAGAGCAAATTAGGCAGTGCCGAAAATATACCTGGATAACTTACCACTGCGCCATATCCGATCTGAAGGGGCTCGATGATATGCAGAAGCGCCTCGGCGGTACGGCCGGACAGAAAGAGGCCAGATCCAGCGGTTGATGCGAGGTTGACTTCATAAGCGCAGAAGATGGTCGAGACCGACGTCGCCAGGTAGGGTAAGACGCCAGCCATTCCGACGTAGTATGCCTCTCTTGGTACATCCTGGAGTGAGAAGGTGTCGCGAATGGTTTTCTGCACAGCTATCAGGCGGACTGCCACATGCAGGCTCGCTCACAAGTAACTTACAATGTCAGACCTGACGCCAGCCATCATATCCGTATCGGGCTCCTCTTTCGGGGTTGCAACCTCTTCAAATAGCGGATGTGTTGAAGAGGTTTCAGATACGAATTCGGGGTGAGCGGATAGCTTCTTTTGAGCGAATTTGCGTTCATGCTCGTGGTCAATCTTGTCTTGCAGGACACGCGTATTGCTATGGAAGCGGGCCAATGCCATGCTCAATGGCTTCGAAAGTGACATAGGCCGGCCATTGGCCAGCGTAGTGAGTCGCGATTCCAGGATCGTCCCAGTCTTCGTGGAGAGAAAGGGTGCTCGCGTGGTGAGCGGGGAGCTGTTGAGAGCGCGGAACGCAGCTCGTGGAGCACCAGAACGCAGCATTGTGACAGGATGCTGCGATCTGATCTTTGATAGATGCGACTTGAGGTGGCCGTAGTCCTGTTCAAACTGTGAGTGGAGATGGTGTGCAATTGACAGTGGGAAGCAGCTCTTTACCCGCGGTAGTGGGCAAGGAAACTGTGAAGTCGTGCTCTTGAGGACGGACAGGAAGCTGCAGCTCGCCAATTTCCCCCGATAGCGCTTAGCGCCGGCCGAGCCCGCGTCGCGGCTGCGTTCCATGTGAAATGTGGACGCGGGCGTGATGTCATAGCACAGCAGAAAGGCGGGCGTCGGCCGGCCATGAGAAGAAACAAGGTGTGCGGTGTGCAAGTCACAAGTCGCGCCAATAATGACCCATCTCAGCGCGAGGTCTGGAAGGCCACGACAGCTTTTACTATAGCCAGCTTTGCACAAGCTTCGTTACATCGCTACCAATACACCTAACGCAGCATCTCAAGCTGCTTCATCGACACAGCGAATCAGCCTGATTTGGCACTCCACTGGGAAACAGTACAGGTTGCAGCAGTTTCGATTGAGAGCTTTTCTGCTGAGTAGCGCGCGACAGCACGAATGAGCCCCCCAGATACGATCTGAATTCCCACATATCGCCCCGGCCTGGGTGACGGCCTCATTCGCCCAGCATGCTCGAAGGCTTAGTAGCGCAGCTGCTCAATCGGTTCTTGGGCATGTATGTCCGGAACTTCGATCCTAAGCAGCTCAACGTTGGCATATGGTCCGGTGATGTCAAACTCCGGAACCTCGAGCTTAGAAGAGAAGCTCTGGATCAGCTGAAATTACCCATCAACGTGGTCGAAGGCCATGTCGGCGTGCTCACTCTGGCGATACCATGGTCAAACCTTCGGGGGAAGCCTGTGCGCGTCAATATTGAAGATGTTTTTCTTCTAGCAGCACCGAAAGAGGATCAAGAATACGATGCCGAGGAGGAAGAGCGGAGAGCGCACAGCCTGAAGATGGAGAAGCTGGACAGCGCAGAGCTACTGAAAGAGCGAAACACCGAAGGCATGTCGCAAGAAGAGCAGGCAAAGAATCAGAGCTTTACTGCCAGCTTGACCACAGCCATCGTCGACAACATCCAGATCTCCGTCAAGAACGTTCACATCCGCTACGAAGACTCTCTATCCGACCCAGGTCATCCCTTTGCCGTTGGTATCACCCTTCAGGAACTCAGCGCTGTCAGTACAGATGAGAACTGGAAGCCCACGTTTGTGCAAAGCACATCAGGGACGACGCACAAATTAGCCACGCTAGGTGCCTTGGCTCTGTACTGGGACACCGACACCGAGCTTTTGGGTACCGGGAAAGGTTCGCAAACCGCCGAGGAACAAGGCTTGGACCATGAGAAGGCTCTTGAGAAGCTCAAAGAGATGATCGCCAAGAAGGACGCAAAAGACTTCAAAGATCACCAGTACATTCTGAAGCCTGTTACTGGACGGGCGGGTCTGGAGATGGATAAGACTGGCCGCACTGACCGGGCAAAAGTCAAAGCAAGATTGCTTTTCAATGAACTCGGCTTCATTCTTGACGACGACCAGTATCGTGACGCTCTTCGCGTTGTCGACCTCTTCCACTACTTTACCCGCCACCAGGAGTTCAAGAAATTGCAGCCGAAAGCTTCACACAAAGAAGATCCTCGTGCGTGGCTCAAATTTGCCGGACAGGCCGTCTTGGACAAGATACATGATCGCAACAAACAGTGGTCATGGGCATATCTCAAAGAACGGAGAGATGACAGGATCCGTTACATCGAGTTGTTCAAGAAGAAAAAGAAGGAAGAGAAGCTAACACCTGATGAATCCAAGGAGATGGATGCCCTAGAGCGTAAGCTCTCGTATGAGGATCTTCGATTCTGGCGTTCGCTCGGCAGAAATCAGCTCCGAAAAGAGAATGTCGGAGTCAAGAAACAGCCGCAGAAGCAGACCTGGTCTCAGTGGGTTTGGGGAGGCGGCAAACCGCAGGAGGAGCACAGTGATGATTCTCAGATGACCGAGGAACAGCGTAAAGAATTATACAGCGCCATCGATTTCGACGAGAAGAAGCAGTTGGCTGAAGCGGTTGATATGCCAAAGGAAGCTGTCAAATTGCAAGTCGATATGAGCCTCAGGGAAGGAAGCTTCACTCTCAGACGAGACCCGCATGGCCGCGATAACGATATGCTTAAATTGGTGTTTCAAGGCCTGGATACCAAATTCTTGCAAAGGACAGACTCAACATTACTTGAGCTTACCCTCGACGCTATGAGCTTAATGGATGGCACAACACCCGGCAATCTATTCGAGCAGGCTTTGAGAGTCAAAGAGTCAAGAACGGAACGAGATAGCGGAAGACTTGAGGACGTCACAGATGAAGAAGATGCCAAAGCTGCGGCAGAAGAGTCTAAGAGAGAGAAGAACAAACTTAAAGAAGATGATGACAAGGCAGGTGAAGCGGGCGATCACGAGAACGATGACGAGGACGACGACCCTACCGAGGAGCCATTCTTCGCAATGGCTTTCGAGAAGAATCCGCTAAGCGGCAAAGCGGAAACGGCACTCATGGTCAAGCTCAAGGCCATGGAGTTTGTATACAATCCCCGCTTCATCGTCGAGGTTGCTAAATTCTTTAAACCCCCGGAGCGTCATATGGAATCTATTGGTGCTCTCATGGAGACTGCAGGCTCCGCTGTCGAAGGCCTGCGTCAACAAACTAGGGCTGGCCTCGAGTACGCCCTACAGGAGCACAAAACCATTGATGCCAAACTCGATCTGCAGGCTCCACTGATCATTATTCCGGACTCGGTCACGAAACAGAGCAGCATATGCATGATCCTGGATGCCGGACATATCGCCGTTCGCAGCGAACTCATTGACAAGGATACACTCGCAAACATTCAATCAAAGCAGAAACAACAATACACCGATGCCGACTTCCGTGAGCTCGAGGGTTTGATGTACGACAAATTTATAGTGACTTTGGATTCGACGCAAGTGCTGATCGGACACTCAATCGACGACACAAGACAGCAGCTCGATGACCAAGATCCGAACAAGAGCTACCACGTCGTGGAAAGGATCAACATGGAGTTCAAGGTTGAGATTTGTATTGTTCCGAAAGCGACTGATCTTACCAAATTTCGCATCGCGGGGCATCTACCAGTACTTCATGCATCAGTCTCTGATGCGAAGTACAAGAGTCTGATGAAGCTACTGGATGTTGCCATTCCCAAATTCGAAACGGATGACCCGCCACCAAAGACGCCAACCAAGGCCGGCGGGAGCACGTCCGCGAAACGCAAGTCAAGCACTTTGCAGGAGCCGGCAAGAAGAGACCGTAGTAGCTCTTTTCAGTTCTCGGCGCAAAAGCATGAGCTCGTGATGGAGGACGATAGCGACCATGACGAACACGGTCAGCTGCAGAAATACAAACAAGCCAAGCAGGCAGAGAAGGACCAACAAGAGCCCATTGTCAGCCAACGCAATTTCGAATTCAAGTTCACTGTTGACAAGCTGCGTGGGTCCCTCTACCGGACTGATCCAGAGGGCAAGAAGCCTGATCAGCTTCTCGTTGATCTCATTGCGGAGCACTTCTACCTCGAATTCTACCAGAGACCATTTGATATGGTTGCGGAGGTCAAATTGCGCAAATTGGCCGTCGAGGACCACGTAGAAGAGAATTCGAATCCCGAATTCAGAAATCTCATCTCTTCTGAAGACGTCTTTACGAACAAGCGAGAAGATCTCTTTACACTTCAATTCGTCAAGGTCAATAAAGAGCATCCCAAGTTTATGAGCGAATACGAAGGGTTTGCGATGAACCTGGATGTAGCCGTTTCTACTATCAATCTGTTGGTCACGAGGAGGACTCTGCTTACTCTTCTCGATTTCGTCCTCGCTACTTTCACAAGCAACGGGCCTCCGCAGGAGCAACCGCAAGTCAAAGATGACGAGAAAGATAAGGCAGAGGTCGCAACTCCGGCTCAAACCCAAGAGCCGGACAAGATCAGGGTCAAGGCTCGCCTGAAGCGCATTGCTGTCATCTTGAACAATGACGGAATCAAGCTAGCGACCCTGTCTCTCAATTCCGCTGAAGTGGTTGTACTTCTACTCGGCAAGACTATGCGAGTTGGTGCTAGATTGGGTAATCTCACGCTTGTTGATGATATAAATCAGGGGGCGGCTGAGAGCTCACCACTTCGCCAGCTGGTATCCATCGAGGGCAAGGAACTCGCGGATTTCAGTTACGAGACATTCGATCCCGATTCCGATTCCTACCCAGGCCATGATACCGCTATCAAGCTACAGTCCGGCTCCCTGAAAATCAACTTCATCAACGAGCCTTTTCGACAAATCATGCAATTCGGTGTCAAGTTCGGCAAGATGCAAGCCATCTTCAACGCCGCAAGGCAAGCCGCAGCGAATCAAGCCCAGAACATCCAGCAGCGAGCGAGCAAAATGCACTTCGACATCAACATTAAGACCCCTATCGTCGCTTTTCCTCGTATGGTTGTCAACGATGAGTCACCGGAGCGCGATACCGTGGTGGCATATTTAGGTGAGATCTACGCGAAGAACGAATTTGTGCCGCTAGACGATTCCAAGAACGCCATCATCGCAAATAAGCTCTCCGCGGGCATTCAAAACATCAGACTGACCTCGAATCTACATTACGAAGACAACCAGTCTGAAGAGCTGGAGATGATTGACAAAGTCGATCTGGATTTCAAGATCAACAGTGCTGAACATCAGTCAGGGTCGAAGAGACCCGATACAGAGATCGAGGGATCCATGTCGAACATCAACCTGAAGGTGACGCAGGCCCAGATGAAGTTTTTGATGGAGCTCTCAAAGACTATACCAGAAGCTTTCAACACAGCTTCGGACGATGAGATTGAGGAGGATATTCACGATGAACTACCCGATTCGACGTCGCAGCAGGCTAAGTCTGTGATGTCTAGTCCGACGTCGCCCACAGCCGGACAGACGGAATCAGTCTCACATCTTGGTCCTGAGTTGGGCCAACCGGAAGAAGCATGGACTAAGCTGGACGTGGTCTTCAAAGTTGGGACTGTTGGTCTCGAGCTCATCACTGGTAATGTTGAGAAGCCCGTCGGCGACCTCACCGCAGCTAGTCTCTCCAAGTTCTCGTTAAACGAGACAAGCGTCAAGCTTCGTATGGTCAGCGACGGGGCCTTGGAGTCCGAATTGCTGGTACAGTCTTTCACTATTACAGACACACGCACGAAAGAGAAGAACAAATTCAGGAAGGTCATGTCGTTGATCAATACGGACGTGAAGCAGCAATTCATGGCTAGCGTATCGATCTCTGGAGGAAGCGATCGAAATCTCGTCGCTCTTCTCACTATCGACAGTCCGCGCATGATTCTTGCTCTCGATCATCTTTTCGCACTGCAGAAATTCGTATCCGAAGGATTGCAGCAGGATGAGCCTCTCCAGGTCGAGGATGAGGAGGAATCGCTGCTCGGCGAGACAGACGATGATATGTCAGTCGCTGAGGGATCAGTCGCCTTATCTGAGCGCGAAGCAGCGAGAAAGGTCGAAGAGAAGCAAGGTGGCATGAGTATAGCCTATCGGGTCAACATAGTAGACGCGCAGATCGTCCTTATCGCCAATCCTGCTATTACTAGCTCCGAGGCGATCGTGCTCGGAGTCAAGCAGGTACTTGTCTCGCAGCAGCATGCGATGACTTTGCAAGTCGATAAGATCGGCATGTTTCTCTGCCGCATGGACAAGTTTGACACAACGCAGCTGAGAATTCTGGACGATTTCAGCGTACAGACTTCGCTCGACATGAGGTCACAGGGCAAAGAATCATCGCTGATGAGCATCGAAGTTGACATCGAGCCCCTTGTGCTTAGGCTGTCTCTTCGCGATATCCTACTTGCCATGCAGATTTTCCAGCGCGCGTCTGCTATCTCAGGCTCTGATGGAGAGCAGAAGATGGCCGAAGAAGGTCCAACAAAGCTCAAGCAAGTCAAGGCGGCATCGAAGAAGGCCGCGTCTACGAAAAAGGCACAATCATCAGCCCGCAAGCAGACAGCGAAGACAATCAGCACGACGAAGAAGTCCACTGCGCCCTCGAGGGCTGCATCAACTACAACAGACACTTCTGCGGTCTTGAAGCGAGAGGAAATGAAAGTGAATTTCGACGGCATGCGCGTCGTTCTTATTGGGGATGCACACGAATTGCCGATATTGGATTGGAGCGTCAAGAAGTTTGGTGTTGAAGTGCGAGACTGGAGTGGTGCAATGACCGCAGATACGCAGATCGATACGTTCTTCAACGTTTTCAACTTCTCCAAGTCTGCATGGGAACCGCTCATTGAGCCATGGCAACTCGGCTTCCACATGGCCAAGTCTCAGCATCCCGATAAGCTAGCAGTCGACCTGTACTCTCGCAAGTCGATGGAGATCACTTTAACAAGCGCTTCTATTGCTTTGTTTTCGAAATCAGCACAGTTCCTATCAGCTGATGAAGACGTCTTATCCAAGCCGCGCGGCATGGATGCGCCTTTCCGTGTTCGCAATTATACAGGTTTCGATCTAAATGTCTGGGCGCATTCAGCTAAAGGTGAAGATGGTGCAGCCGCTAAGCTGGCGGATGGTGAAGAGATTCCCTGGAGATTTGAAGACCCTACAACGACAAGAGAGACCCTCAATCCCGAGGGTGCGACAGGTCTCGTTGGCATCAAGCTTGAGGAGAGTGGCTTCGACAGCATCGATCGTATACCAGTCAATCGTGAGGGTGAGGCGCTCTACAATCTTAGACCGCGCCGAGATAAAGTCCAGCATCGCCTATTAGTGGAGGTCTCCTTGGGTGCCGACAATGTCAAGAACATCATCTTCAGATCACCGCTGCTCGTGGAGAACAACACTCAAGTGCCTATTGAGATAGGAGTACTTGACACTGCAGAAGGTCACCTGAGCAAGATTGACAAGATCGCACCTGGTGACTCTCGACCTGCACCAGTCGGTGCAGCTTACATGCACTGTCTCGTCGTCCGCCCCGATCCGGGTTTCGGTTATGCCTGGAGCAGCGAGCAGATCTTCTGGAAAGAGCTGCTCAAGCGACCGACAAAGGCGATTACGTGCAAGTCTGAAGCCCAGGATAACTCGCCGCCCTTCTACTTCCAGATGCAGTCTGTATTTGACAAGAAGGACCCTCTCACAGCTGTCTATCCTTACCAGCGAGTCAAGTTGACTGCGCCTATCGAGATTCAGAACTTGCTGCCCTACGACTTCAAGTACCGTGTCTACGACAAAAACACAAAGAAAGATTGGACCAATTTCCTGCGGAAGGGAGGCGTCAGTCCTGTACATGTTGTCGAGCTCTCGCATCTGCTTCTGATGAGCGTTGATCTGCAAGACACCCCATTCAAGTCCAGCGAATTTGCTATTATCAATTCTTCGAACAGGGAAGATTTCAGCCGCGAGAAGAGCATCACTGTGAAGGACAAGAACGATCTGACTCTACGTCTGAAATTGCACTACTAGTAAGTGAATCCTCTATTATTCTACAGGAGAAGCTAACACCATCGAAGCAATGTACCTGATAGTGGCGGCGCCTTCAAAGTGACGGTGCACAGCCCGTACGTAGTCCTCAATCGCACAGGTCTGGAGCTCGATGTACGTAGCAAGGCCTTCTTCGGATCCACCAAATCTGCTGCTGGACAAAACACCTTCAGCAACGCAGATGACTCTCACAAGGCTACCCCATTCATGTTCTCGTTCCCCACGGACGATCACAAGAACAGGGCCCTCCTCAAGATTGCGGGCTCGCAATGGAGCAAACCAGTATCTTTTGATGCTATAGGCTCTACTATTGACGTCGCATTCCCTGCCGAGACCGGTCGTGCCGAGATGCACTGCGGGCTAACCATCGAGGAGGGTGAGGGCAAATACAAACTCACCAAGGTGGTCACTCTCGCACCACGATTCGTTGTCAAGAACAGACTAGGCGAGGAGCTCAACATCAGGGAGCCTGGATCTTCGGAGGTCACAACCTTGAAAGCTGGCGATCTTCACCCTCTACGCTTCTTGAAGCAGACTACCGGACAGCAACTTTGTCTCTGTTTCCCGGGAGTCAACAATACTTGGTCGTCGCCGTTCAACATTGCCAACGTCGGCAGCGTTCACGTCAAGCTTGCGAAAGCTGGCGAGAGGCAGAAACTCGTGCGTGTTGAGATTTTGATGGAGAATGCCACCATCTTCCTGCACGTCAGCTTTGAATCTAAGCACTGGCCATACTCCATGCGCAACGAAAGTGATATCGAGTTTCTCTTTTGGCAGGCGAATCCGAATGTCGATGAGGATGAGGAAGACCGATCGTCGGGCTGGAAGCCCATCAGATATCGTCTTCCACCTAGAAGCATAATGCCTTATGCGTGGGACTACCCTGCGGCGAAGAGCAAGAACCTTGTGCTTAGCGCGCACAAGAAGGAGAGGCATGTCAAATTGCAAGAGATTGGCAATCTTATCCCTCTTAAGCTGCCTCCTCAGGCCGGGCAGTCCAGACAGAAGGTGATTGATCTCAATGTTATGGCCGAAGGTCCTACACAGACTTTGGTCTTGTCCAACTGGAACCCGAGGGCAAGTCTGTACAAGCAAAAGTCGGCTACAGCATCAGCATCAACGTCTACTGGCTTCGAAGTCAAGGAGCAAGACTCGGACGTCACGCTTAAGGCAGAGATTCGCTTTGCTGGTATCGGTCTCTCACTGGTCAACAAGCAGATGAGGGAGCTCATCTATTTGACGCTCCGAGATATCGATGTCACGTACAAGGATTCAAAGTTATACCAGATGCTGTCTACGGAGATCAAATGGATCCAGATCGACAATCAGCTGTATGGCGGCATCTTCCCGCTTATCTTCTATCCGAGCGTTGTACCCAAGACCGGAAAGGAGATGGCAGCGCATCCGATCTTCAAAGCGGCAGTCACACGGGTCAAGGATGACTCGTACGGTGTTTTGTACATCAAGTACTTTACATTCTTGATGCAGCAGATGACGATCGAGATTGATGAAGATTTCATCTTCGCGCTCCTGGACTTCTCCAAAGTGCCCGGAGCATCGTGGACTGAAGAAAAGGAAGGCAAACTCTGTGAGGAGAACCTGGACATCCCCGAGCCGAAGCAAGAACAGTCGAGCCAGGACATTTACTTTGAGCTTCTGCACCTACAGCCCATGCAGTTTGATCTGTCATTTGTACGCACTGAACGTATCAACGCCGAGGACACCGGATCGTCATCATCGAACCCGTTCATGTTCGCGGTCAACGTCCTGACCATGTCCATCGGCAACGTCAATGACGCGCCAATCAAGTACAACGCTCTGATGCTGGAGAACGCTAGGGTCTCTATGGGAGCTCTGATCGCCAACATTCGGTCTCACTACGTGCAAGAGTCGCTGCGTCAAGTGCACATTGTACTCGGATCTGCCGACTTCTTGGGTAACCCTGTCGGACTTTTCAACAATATTTCCTCTGGTGTTGCCGACATCTTCTACGAGCCCTATCAAGGTCTTGTCATGACCGATCGACCGCAAGACCTTGGTATCGGTATTGCAAAGGGCGCATCCTCATTTGTAAAGAAGTCAGTCTTCGGCTTCTCAGACTCAATGGCCAAGTTTACTGGCTCGATCAGCAAGGGTCTCGCAGCGGCGTCTCTCGATAAGGAATTCCAGGACCAGCGCCGTATGTCTCGTTCCCGCAATCGGCCGAAGCATGCCCTGTACGGCATCACATCCGGTGGTAATGCTTTCGCAACATCGGTCGCGAGCGGAATCGGTGGTCTCGCACGTCATCCAATGGAAGGGGCGGAGAAGGAAGGCGCGCTTGGGTTTGTCAAGGGTGTGGGTAAGGGTATGCTCGGATTCGCCACCAAGCCAGCCATCGGGGCTTTCGATCTTGCATCCAACCTTGCCGAAGGCGTACGGAACACGACGACCGTTTTCGATCAAGAGGGGCTCGATCGTGTACGCATGCCGCGATTCATCGGACAAGACGGTATCGTGCGTCCGTATGCACAGCGCGAGGCGCTTGGTCAATTCTGGCTCAAGACACTCGATAACGGAAAGTACTTCCACGAGGAGTACATAGCACACTTGGAGCTCGCATCCGGAACGTCGCAAGCCTCGCGCCAGCAGCAATCGAGCGGAGAGGGCAACAGCCCGCCTCGTCTGGTGATGCTCACGTACAATGGTATTCTACTGGTTCAGACGAAGAAGCTGACGACCGAGTGGGATGTACCCCTCAAGGACATTCAGACGATCAGCAAGGAGCGGACGGGGATGAGTATTGTGCTCAAGGGAGGGACGAACGGACCATTCATGCCCATTGCGGACGAGCAGAGTCGAAACTGGTTCTACAAGCAGGTGGCGGTGGCGGTGAATGCGTACAACGACAAGTGGAATGCGAAAGGCTAGTTGGAGAAACCGGAGGACGACTGTGAGGAGGATTCGCATAGCGTAAGAATGGCTACACATGAAGATTCATTGCAGCATTACGAGTTACGATTGTCGTTCGTGAGTTCAGCTTCTGTAGCATGTATGTAATAGCTTCACTGTTCAGTGTCCATCGTATCTACCAGGCGTACCCGTGTTCGAAGAGAACTAGGCGTAAACAATCTACGTCAGGTCGGTCATCTGCCGGATGTTTGTGCATGAACAGACCGTTGCATGCACAGCCAGTAGGTCTGAACGGTATACATATTCTGCGCTATCACTGCGCCATCTGTGTCGTATTTCATGGTGGATCACCGCAGAGGGTTACGAGAGATTCGGCGTGTATAGAGCAGTTATTTAGATACAGCGGACCACTTGCGGTGGTGATTGAATAGGTGATAGGCGAACTTGTAGACGTGATTGTCCGCAAATGAAGAAGTGCAATTAAGATTGCGGCATGAATAGCACAGACCTCCATCTACATGCGGCTCTTTTGACTCTGACCAATCAGCGGGCCAAGGACCTTGCCTCCCAATGTTCCTTGCTGTTTGGAGCGCGCGCCCACCCCTAAAAAGCAGTCAATAAATCAATTTCGCATGGGACCGGACTGTTACACCGACCACTGTTCCCTTTTCTTTACCATTACACAAGCCGGCATCTTTCACAGCCTCGCCGGATCACCAAGCTCTCGCTCGACCATCTCCAGCAACAAGGTTGTGTCTCACCCACTTCCGAAACGCTAACCCACTCCTCCTCCCGCCTGTCCATCCTCGATCCACGGTAATGCCTTGACGAACAAGTCATTCAGCAATGCAGTACGATGGCCCACAGCGCCACTCTTCCGCAGCCCGCAACGCCAATTCCTACAACCCCTACGGCTACACACAGGACACCCCCCCGCGCACCGGCTCTTCGGAGATAGACATGCCCGGCTGGACCACCATGGCGGGCCAGCAGCAGCAGCAACAGCAGCAGCAGCAGCAGGTCCCGCTCAGCCAGTCGCAATCCCCCTTGAACGGCTTCTCGCCCAGCCTATCCCGCAAATCCGTCTCGTCCCTGCCCTTCCACCGCACCGACGTCGTGGCGCGCCATCTCCTCGTCGAGACCGCCCTGCTGGACAGCCAGAACTTTGAACTGCTCGCCATCGAGGAGGTGGACGCGTTGAAGAAGGAGAAGGCGGCGCTCGAGTCGCGCATCGAGTCCGCGAGGCGGAAGCTGGCGCTCGAGAGCAAGGTGCGCGATGCGGCTCAGAGTCTGCATCGGTTGTACAAGGATGATCCGTCCGGGAAGGGGGCGGTGCCTGGATCGCCCAAGAAAGGGGGGCGCGGCAGCTTTCTGGGCGGGGGGGATAAAGGCAGGAGTGTCAGTGGGGGCACGTATTCGAAGACGGTGGGCCAGACGGTCAGTCAGGCCGGGGATGAGCTGGCGGTCAGTCAGAAGAAGATTGATGATATCTTGGGGATCTTGTCTGGGTTGGAGAGCCGGAGGCAGTATGTTGAGAGTCGGTTGTTGAGGCATACCGCTGCGGTGTTGCAGTTGTGTCATCTTGAGCATGTAGAGGAGAAGGGAAGAGGGGAGGACGGGAGTGAGGGGGAGAGGAACCTTGTGGATAACGCGATTCAGGGATTCTTGAACGGGAGCGGGTATGAGGAAAGCATTTACTCCCGGGATAGAGGGAGTGTCAATGGGTTCGCGAGTGGGTTCGGTAGTTCGCCAAAGCAGAGGTCTATCGATCGAGTGTCGAATGAGAAGCTGGTGGCGCTGCAGTCACGGATCGATGGTATGAACGGTCAGATGCGAAACCTCATTCAGCTCGTCAGGCGAGAGAAGACTACGCCAAAGGACGAGAGCAGACCGCCAACGCGCTCGGGCGAGGACGCAATCGCACACCTCGAAACCCAGATCGAGCTCGTAGACAAGAACGTCATCAGACTCGAGCAAGAGTGTTCGAAGGTTCGCGATGAGCGGGAGAGCACCGAGACGCAACTCACCGAGATCAATAAGCAGCTGTACCTGCTCATGCAAGTCTCTGATCCAGCCGGCGACGTCCAACCACCTCCGGCGACATCGTCCCATGGCGTGCAGATACACCTCAACTACCTCGAGGAGATCATGCTGTTTGTCGAAGAATTGCTGCAGAGCAAAGGCGGCCAGTCGGCCAAGGAGTTTGAAGAGGCTCACGACAAGATCGAGCAATACGAAACGACGATGAAGGGTCTGTGGGACATTGTCAGCAGCAAAAACAGCGAGAAGGAACCGTTCAGTCTCCAGGGTTTCAGCACCCGGGTACAGCACTTGTTCGATAAAGCGACACACATGGACACGCAGGCAGAGATCCTACGACGACAGATTCAACAGCAACGCGAGCTGAACAGCAAGTCCGACACGGAGAAGGATAAGCAGATGCAGGAGTTACATGATGCCAGATCGCGGCTGGATGCAGAGCTCTCAGAACTGCGTGAGAGACACGTTACAGCAGAGTCAGTGTCGCATGGCGCTCGATCCGAGCTTGAAAATGTGATGCGGGAACTGGAGAATTTCCGGCAGACAGCCAGGTCACACGAAGATCAGAAGCACCAGGTGCTCGAACAGCTGCAAAAGTCCAATTCCAGGACGAGAGAACTGGAAGCGAGTCTCGCGGACCACCGTGCCCAACTATCGGATCTTCAGGACGACGCGAGGCTCAACTCGGCTGAGACGGAGGGCAAGGTCCAGAGTCTGGCAAGACAGCTCGCCGAGACACGCGATCTGCATCAGAGTGCTACGGCGAAGATGGAGGCCAAGCACAAAGAGGCCGAGGACCTGGAGGCCGAGGTCGTCCGCCTCACCACGGAGCTTACAATGGTCAAGGCCGAGCTGGATGGAGCGTACGGGAGCCGTGCCGAACGAGCCAAGGAGGTTGCGACCGCGGAGCTCGAGGAGCTGCGACGCGAACGCGATGCACAGGCCGAGCAGATCAGGTCGCTGAGCGAGCAGCAGCAACGCTCGGGCGGGGATGGAAGGATGGCGGAGCTAGAGAGGGAGTTGGCGGATATGGCCGAGGATTATCAGGAGATTACACGGGAGAGTGTTCAGGTGGAAAAGGAGAGGGAGCAGCTCGAGGGGTTGGTGGATGGGTTGAGGGAGAGGTGTGAGACGCTGGAGACGCAACTGAGTGATGAGAAGGTCAGGTGGATGGGCATCTCCAGTCCGACGGCTGTGAATGGGGAGAATGGGGGAAGGGAGATGACGAGTGCGATGGTGCTGAGGAATGAGTTCAAGAAGATGATGAGGGAGACGAGAGCGGAGAGTGCGAGGATGTTGAGGGTGAGTTGTACAGGATGAAGATGAGCGTGTCCATTACTGACTTTTGACAGGCTGAGCAGGAGGAGAGGAAGAAGTTGGAGGCGATGGTGAGGCAGTTGAGGAGGGAGAACATGCCAAACAAGAACGGTCTATCACCTCGCGGGTGACAAGGTTGTGTATACTAGTTGATCCACGACTGTGACGACAACCATGGGGCTTAACGAGTCAGCATAGGTAATACTAATATGTACAATAAATTGTCGATGATTGCAATGCCGTTCTGGACATGTCAAAGATGGTTCGCCCAAAGGTTTCCGGCACCGTTGAAAAAAAGGTGCCATTGGTCCCCCATTGGACTCCCATTGGCCCCCCATTGGCCTCCCATTGGTCCCCCATTGGTCCCCCATTGGTCCCCGTAACTCTTCTCCGCAGCTGCAGCCTCCGCGTGCTCCTGTGATTCAGTGACACAACCACACGCCGATCCTCCTCACTCGTTGGGGAATGCTCTTCTATCCTACAGCCTGGCCTGTGTACAGACCTTCATGACTTTTACGATCCTCACGACCCCAACGAACGAGTAGCATTCCGCCAGCGTATACCCTTTATCGACCTCGCTCAGACAAACGAGCTTCTCCGACCTTCCTAAGGTAGGCGCTCCAGCTCCGAACGCCCAGAAATTCCGCCCGCATACACCAATTTCACCACTCCACCCCCGTTCCCGATCCCAGCAGCGACCTCTTCGTGCACTCTTCTCGAGTAATTGAAGGCATGCGCTCGTGAACCGACCCGACCCGACCCGACCAGTGCAAACTCAGCGGACCATACAAGATCTCGGACCGGCGGGCACCATGGCCAAGTCCCAACAGCAATGGTACGGCGACCTAGTCTACGATGCCTTCCTCTGGATCTTCAGCATCATCGTCGAGCTTTTCTTCCGCGAGATCCACCCGCGCTCGACATGGAAAGTCCCACGCAAAGGACCCCTGATCATTGTCGCGGCACCACACGCCAATCAGTTTGTCGATCCGTTGATTCTGATGCGAGTTTTGCGCCAGGACGTGCACAGACGGGTCAACTGGCTTATCGCGGAGAAGAGCATGAAGCGGAAATTCATTGGTTTTGGAGCGAGTCTGGTGGGGAGTGTGCCCGTGGGAAGGGCGCTGGATGTGAAAAAGGCGGCCATAGGGACCGTGTACCTGCCGGATCCGGAGGGGGATCCGACATTACTCAAGGGGAGGGGAACGGACTTCACGAGCCAGGAGTTCATGGTCGGAGGTCTGGTCGTGTTGCCGACTGTGAACAATGAGGCCGCGAATACGGAGATCAAGGAGATCGTGGGCCCGCAGGAGATCAGGTTGAAGAAGCCTTTCAGGGGACCCGTGGCGTACAAGCAGTTGACGGGCAGGGAGGCGCAGCAAGGAGGAGCCGCCACGGACTATGAGGGTACCAAGTTCAGTGTCGCGCCCCATGTGGATCAGTCCGCTGTGTACGACGCTGTCTTTACAAACCTGAAGCAGAACGGGTGCATCGGTATATTTCCAGAAGGTGGCAGTCACGACAGGACAGAACTGCTCCCTCTGAAGCGTAAGCGTACTCTCAACGATCTCATGGCCCATCAAACTAACAAGACGAAGCTGGTGTAGCTATCATGGCGCTCGGAGCACTCGCAGAGAACCCGGATTGCGGTCTGAAGATTGTGCCTTGCGGTATGAACTACTTCCATGCTCACAAGTTCCGATCTCGAGCAGTCGTCGAGTTTGGAACTCCGGTCGAAGTTCCGCCTGAGCTCGTAGATAAGTATAAGAACGGCCAGAAGCGGGAAGCCGTAGGAGAGCTTCTTCAGACCGTATACGATGCTCTGGTCGCCGTCACGGTGGTCGCACCCGATTATGATACACTGATGGTAAGCTGAGTCACAAAGGACATTCAAGATCACGGCTGACAGCTACAGCTCATACAAGCCGTCCGAAGACTCTACAACCCAGCTGGCAAAAAGCTGCCCTTACCGATGATTGTGGAGCTGAACCGACGGCTGGTCAAGGGTTATCAGACATACAAGGACGATCCGCGGATAGTCTCGCTCAAAAAGGCCATCCTTGACTATAACAAGACGCTCATGATGCTGAACATTCGAGATCACCAGGTCAGCTACGCCAAGTTCCCCATTTGGAAATCATTCGGACTATTCTTCTACCGCCTCGGGAAGCTCCTCGTACTCAGCACCGTCGTCCTGCCTGGGACAATCCTCTTCGCACCCGTCTTTATCATTGGGAAGCGCATGTCCATGAAAAAGTCGAGAGAGGCGTTGGCTGCTTCCTCTGTCAAGGTCAAGGCCAAAGACGTAGTAGCAACCTGGAAGATCCTGGTGTCGATGGCCCTGGCTCCCGTGTTATACACGGTCTACAACATTCTATTGGCGGTTTGGCATCACAAGAACAGAGTGGGCGGTCGCCTACCCGAATGGGTTCCTTACTGGGCCATCTTCCTGTTCGGCTACATTTTCTTTCCGTCCATCACATTTGGTGCCCTTCGATTCGGCGAAGTAGCCATGGACATTTTCAAATCCCTTCGACCACTATTCTTATCTCTGCATCCAAAGTCGGGGAGCACAATGCACAACTTGCGTGTGCGACGGACCGGACTGGTAGAGCAGGTGACCAGCGTCATCAATGAGCTAGGCCCTGAGCTCTATCCTGACTTTGACCATTATCGTATCATTAGCGATCCCACACATCCACTGTCACCTCTCAACAGCACGCCGCAAACGCCCCGCGAACGAAGCAGAGCACGATACGACTCGGGCCAGAGGATGACGCCCGACACAACGTCTCCGGTCTCACCTGTCTTTGAGCGGAAGAGTCCGCTCCATCACAACGATCACCTTCCACGCAATGAAAGCTTCAAGAACCTCGGAAGCGTTGGTATCTTCGCGACACGACCGGGAACGCCCAACCTGAGTCGCAGTCGGACAAACAGTGGTGCCGGTCTTTCTGCTTTGAGCGGCGGCGATGGACTCAGGCCCATGACAAGCATGACCACGAGCCACAAGCCGGATGTGCAACAGCTCAGCGAGAAGATCAACAGCGCCATGAAGGAGCGTGGACGAAGACGGCGATCAGAGGAGGTGGACGGGAGCTGGATCCTGAGCGGCGATGGCGACGATGACGAAGCTATTGATGAGGAGAAGAAGAACATATAGAAAACCCACCGCTCATATCACGTTTCCGATGACCAGCCAGGCATCTTCCCCATCTTTCCCCACGAGTCAGGCACAGTGAGTTGATCGTCAGCGACTCCAACCCGTGGCTGTCGTGGCTGTCGTGGCTGCGGATGACGTAGAAGGTCAAAGCTCCCAACCAGCTCCCGACCCTGCACTTCTGATGGATGAGATGATGAGCTCCAGGTCCGTCATTGCTGTCGCACAAACCTGGCATTCGGTACGCAAGTGAAAAAGTCCCTGTTGCAAATCCATTTCATGTTCAATTTGCAGTATTCTTGCACCCATCGGTTTCTTCTTCTATAGTCTTTTCCTCATATTCCCATCTATGCCCGAGGACCCCCTCCACAACTACTTTACCAAAAAGATTTACACCTCTACCATGGGTGCCGACATGCAGACCATCCCAGCGCGCCACGGCACCGCGACCTTTGTGCCAGCCGGCAGCACGATCAAAATCGTCAACACGTCTGGCACCCAGATCATCGATACCTGGGCCTTTGCACTCCCCTCGCCCCCAAAGCAGAAAGACGCCGATCAAGCTCCCAATGGCAAGATCGAAGAGGAGCCGGCGTCAAATGAACAAGAAACCCCCAAGCCAGCTCCCACACCCAAGCGCAAAGGTAAGAAAGGGGACAACGACCTCCCATCCCAAGAAGAAGCCGAAGCCGCCACCGCCCAAGGCATCCAAGCTGCAGAGGACGGCACACCGGCCCAGAAGAAGGGATGGTCTTCGTACGTCCCCTCTTTGCCATCGTTGCCTCTGCGCGCCGCAAAGTCGGATAGTGAAAAGGCCACGGTCAAGCAGAACAGTCGGACGTGGGGACAATATTTCTCGGCCGGACAGGGCATCACGAACTATATCCCGAACAAGAACTCGTTCTCTTCCTTTGCAAAGACGCATGCTCGGGATCCGAACAAGCCGTACATTCAGCAATTGACGGATTTCTCGAGGACGCCGGTTGGCGCCGCCGGCATGTCCGCCCTGTCTGGGCAAGGGTATGCTTCGAGCTTGTATGCCGGCTACTCGGCTTGGACAGGTGGTCAGTCAGATGTACCGGCTGGAATGGAATACCTCTCCATGCCGCACAGCAGGGCTGCAACGCTGCATCTTGTACCCAAGGTCGGAGATGTATTGGTCTCAAATCTGAGGGAGCCGATGCTTACGATTGTGGAGGATACGTCAGCTACCCATGATACGTTAATCGCGGCATGTGACCCGGCCAGATACCAGCAACTGGGTGTGGACAAGTGGGAAGAGCACGGGTCTTGTGCAGAGAATCTAGTGCTTGCACTCAAGGAGCTCAATGAGCGTGCAGGCTTGAAAGGTCCAAAGGGCATTGGTGCCGAGGTCACCGTCAACAGCGTCCCTGCACCTCTCAACTTGTTCATGAACATCCCTTGGACGAATGGTGGCGATGTCAAGTTTGACGGGCCGAAGGGCAAGAGCGGGGAGTACATTCGGTTAAAGGCCGAGCGGGATCTCGTGGTGGTCATGAGCTCTTGTCCTCAGGATGTTGTCGGTATCAATGGCGGCAGAATCCAAGACGGCGAGTTCGTCGTCGAGGAGGAGCTCGAGGAGGGCGAGGACATCAGACAGCGACTCCAGTCTGCGGAGACACAGAAGAGACCGGTACCTCAGAAGAGGGTCAGTGGCGTCAAGAAGGTCAATGGCACCACGCCAGCTGCTCCCGCGGCCAACAAGACCCCTGCCGCTGCGTCCGCCGCGAAGCCAGCTGCGGGCAAGACACCCATCGGACAGACCAAGAAGCCGAGAACACCAATCGGACAGAAGAAGGGTAGGTACAGCCGAGTCGTCTGAAGTGCAATTCACTGACACCAAGCAGCAGTACCATCGGCCGCGAAAGCGACACCAGCAGCATCTTCTAGCAGTCGGCCTTCCGCACCGACAGCGACAGCACCCAAGAGGAGAGTCAGCTCTTCAACGGTGCCATCCAACACCAAACATGCCGGCTCTCCAAGTACGGCGACAGCTAGTCCCACCGCTAGCGCTGCTCCGGCACCTGCCGCACCGGTCGAGAGGAAGAAGCCTAGGAAGTTGGTACGCAAGGACGCTGCTGCGGCGTAATCCGCTAGTTCTGCGGCCTGAGGTGCAGAAGTGCGTGGAAGCCGAAGTCATATGTGGTCGGGGAGGTCAACGGTGGGCGAGGTGATCGACAATGATACTGTATGATGTAATGTGATGGTATTTTGGCGCTTGGAGATCGTCGTACAGCGTTCGGCATGTATATCGACAGTAGTTGAAGCAAAATGAATTCCACAACTTGATGTTCTTGGCCCCTGATCTTGCATTCACCTTTCACTCTGGAAAGGATCACGACACAAGACTCAATGTCTCCGAACGAAGATATACATGGGTCCGTTGTGTCATGACCGTGATTTCGAGAAGCGAGCATGTTCAACATCCCTTTCAATGCTGTATCCTATGCATCATGAAGAGATGTTGCAAGGGACCAAACCTTCTTAATCGACTGCTTCATCACTCAGGGGCTGCGCTTACCCAAAGGACAGTATCGACTCGACAGCCACGCCGAGATGAGGACCTCTTCCGATACACCTCTGGAAGATGGCTTTTGGGACGAGCAGAGTCGTTTGAGTGCGAGATACCGCCGATTCGACGTCTCGGCGCTGAAAAATGTCGCCGCCTCAAGCGTGAGAAGGCAACGCTGTGTTGCCATAGACAAAATCGCCGAAGGTGGCTTCAACAAGGTGTTCCGCCTCACCATGGAAGATCATACCGCGGAAATCGCTCGAATCCCAAATCAGAAAGCCGAGTCATCGTCAATGAGCATCGCGTCCGAGGTGGCGACCATGGATTTCGTGGGCAGGATCGTCTTTTACAGCTGTTCCGAGTACTGACGCATGCTCACGCAAGGCATCCTCCATTCTCGGCCTCCCGGTACCCAAGGTACTCTCCTACGGCGCCCATGCAGATAATCCTGTGCAGTCAGAGTACATCATAATGGAAGAGGCCTCTGGTACACAGCTTGGGAAGATGTGGCCCACCATGGACATCAACGAGAAGACAGGGATCGTTAGACATCTTGCGTCGATGATTCACAAGCTCTCCTCCGTATACTTTGCCTGGTATGTAAACCCGTAAACGTCAGCGCCGGTTCTATATTCGACTTGCAAGATCCGCTGATATGGCATTGCGTGCAGCTATGGTAACATCTACTTTGCCGCAGACAGAGTACCAGGAAGCAGACCTGCTGTCGTACAAGGAGGCCTCTCACCAGAAACCAAAGCGGAGATTCGGCAGCGTTATGCAATCGGGCCGGTGGTGGAGAGTAGCTTCTGGGAGGGTGAGCAAAAGGAAATGGCTGCGAGCAGAGGGCCCTGTAAGTATACACTATCGTTAACAGATCCTGTGGCTGACCAAACCTTTCATGGTGTGGGACCAGCCTGAAGAGTATCTTAAAGCCATCGCGGCGCGTGAAATCGCGTGGCTGAGGAAGTATTCTTCTTCCCGAGACATGCCACGCCAACCATTCCAGACTATGTCACAGAGATCACTGGACAAGAAAGTGTCTGTCTAAGAGAAGTTGACAATCTCTGCCAAAGGACAAAGAACTTATCAAGCCTACGCTTTGGCACTGGGATCTTCACGCGCCCAACATCTTTGTTACAGGCGACAAGATCACTAGCATCATCGATTGGCAAGATTGTTGGGCCGGTCCTCTGATCGTACAAGCTCGACGTCCGCAGATGATCGATTTTCAAGGTGACATACTCTTGCATCTACCAGATCATACCACGCAATGGAAGACGGGCCAGAGAAAGCGGGAATCCGCAAGCGCGTAGAGGAATCGTTGATGGTATTCGTGTACGAATCAAAGCTACAACGACTGGATCCAGTGTTTGAATAGCTGTTTCGGCGCCCCCATGCGGCCAAGGTCAGAGAGGTGGTCCTCTTCGCGGCGAACACTTGGGATGGGGAACTTATCCCCTTTCGTCATCGTCTCATCGAGATTTCCAACTAAGATTCACAGCGTGTTCAAGTTACCGCACTCTGACTGACGTATCCTCAATCAGGCTTTGGGAAATTATATGCCCCGGGGTCCAATGTCCCTACGCAGTCACAGAGGACGAGCTCGCCGAGCATGCAGCTGAATCAGAGGGCTATGATGACAACGCAAATTTCTGGGCTTCGATTTCAGACCTTGCTGGTAGAGGCGGGTTTGTATTGCAAGAGGACTATGACCACGCACTCGAAATGTTCAGGAAGCTACGCGAGGAGGGGCTCAGGAGTCTGGAAGGTGTAGAGAGAGAGCAACTCGAACAGGCGACCACCTGGGCCATCAGGAACGAAGACGTCGGTGGTCCAGGTACATAGCAGATATTGTTGAATGCGATTAAGTGCGAAATGTGATAGGATAAGCTTGTTCCCTGGGAGCTGAGGTTGAAAATGCTGCGCGGGGATCCAAAAGACAGGAGGTTTGAGGTGCAGATGCGGGATGCGGCACGAACAGCCGACGACCCTGATTGCTTGAGGACAACTTTCTGGGGGCCACGGGCCAATGCAGTGTCGACCTCTCCGAAGCGTACTTTATTGAAATACGGCTTCGGCCTTCTCGTAGCTTGAGCACGAATCTCCAACCAGCCAATGCCTCGCCAATAGCATCCGCAATCATGAATGGCTTCGCCGACCATGGCCTGGACGAGGGCGCTTTCGGCGACAAAGGGGGCCTGTCCGTCAAAGCATTCGACGCCTTCCCCAAGACCAAACCCTCGTACCAGCAGAAGACACACTCCGGCGGCGTATGGACGGTAGCACTCATCATCCTCTCCTCTATTCTCGGCTTCACCGAGCTCCGCCGGTGGTGGGCCGGTCACACCACCCACACTTTCTCCGTCGAGAAAGGCATCTCCCACGACCTGCAAATCAACCTCGACGTTGTCCTCGCCATGAAATGCGAAGACATTCGCATCAACGTCCAAGACGCCTCCGGCGACCGTATCCTGGCCGGCGAAGCCCTCAACCGCGCCAGTACCACCTGGGCGCAGTGGTCTGGCAAAAAAGCAGGCCACACACTCGGCTCGTCTGAACGCGAGCGCTCAGAATCAGACCATTCCTCCCAATACGACGAGGAGGACGTCCACGACTACCTCGGCGCCGTACGAGGCTACCGCTCCTTCCCCTCCACCCCGCGCATCCCCCGCGGCACCGAAGCAGACGCCTGCCGCGTCTTCGGCACATTGGCGGGCAACAAAGTCCAGGGCGACTTCCACATCACGGCGCGGGGACACGGATACATGGAATTCGGCCAGCATCTCAACCACGACGTCTTCAACTTCACGCATCAGATCAACGAACTCTCCTTCGGACCCTTCTATCCCAAACTCACCAACCCCCTGGACAACACCCGCGCCAGCACCGATCAGCACTTCTACAAGTTCCAGTATTATGTCAGTGTCGTCCCGACCATCTACACGACGGATAGCAAGGCGCTCGAGAGGTTGAGAGTCGAGACGAGTCCCGGGAGTAGTGACGACGCACTGAAGGAGCTGCAGAGGGGCTGGGCCATGAGGGGTGGGAAAACCGTCTTCACCAACCAGTATGCTGTCACGGAGCAGAGCCATGCCGTGCCCGAACACGCCGTGCCGGGCGTCTTTGTCAAGTACGACATTGAGCCGATTCTGTTGACCATTGCCGAGGAGTGGGACGGGTGGTTGGCCATGGTGGTGAGGGTGGTGAATGTTGTCAGCGGGATACTGGTCGCGGGCGGATGGGCGTTCCAGATGAGCGAGTGGGGACGGGAGGCACTGAGGAAGGGGAGGAGGAGAGCCGACAGCTTTGGCGGCGTGTTGCATGGACGGAGCGCGAGCATGGAGGAGAAGAGGGCGTACTAGACACTTTTACCGATGTCTTCCTTGTGACCACATGACTGGAATAGCAACATGAATAAAACCATGGGCACGCACGCCTAGCCATTATTCTTACACTGATTGATCATACTGGGTGGGTATCCTATGCCTCGATGTGGGGGGACCTTCATTCCTCTTCCCCCTCGGCATCCTCTTCCTCTTCCTCCTCGCTCTCGCCCTCGGCATCCTCCTCTCCCTCGCCGTCGGGCACAAACTCCTCGTCCTCGACGTCCTTGTCATCAATCTCCATCGCATCTCCCACCTCAGCATCGCCATTCTCACCCTCCTCTCCCTCGCCATTTTCAGCCTCCCCAGTCCCTTGATCAACATCCTCCTCATCCCTCTGCTCCGCCCTCTGACTCCGGCCCACCCCTGACGCCTTACTCCCTTCCGCACCCCCCTTCTCCAACGCCCTAGCAGCCGCCAACGCCGCTCTCCTCGCCCTCTCCCTCTCCGCTTTCCTCGCCCTGCTACCAGGACTGCTGTAGACCCTCCGTCCGCCATAGCTCCGTCTTGTAGACCGACCGCCAACCGGTCTACCCGGCCGCCTCTTCGGAGCCGCACCGGGCACGGGCGGGAAGATCTCGAACCTGCTGGGCGGGATGTGAGAGAGTCGAGTACTACTAGTTGCCGATTCGGAGAAGAGGGTATCGTAGCTATGACGGCGGGAGAAGGTGGAGATGCCGTTCGGCGTGCTGGGGTACTTTAATGGTGAGCGGGCGGGAGATGAGACGGACGAAGGCAGTGGAGGTGGTGGGAGGTGAGGCGTCTTTTTGAGGGTGCGAGGGGACACGGGGTCCGATGGCAGGATGGGTGTGACATTACTGCTGAGAGGCGGATCGGGATCTGGGTGTACTCCGTTGGTTTTGGGTTCAGGAGGGCCCATATCACCAGGAGGTCTGGTCTCATCTTCGGGGTCGTCTCGAGGCGCCTTGGTCTGAATCGGGGCATTGGCTTCCTCACCGAGGGCAAAGTAGGACGTCGGCCGGCCCATGACGTAAGGCGTCCAGATCAGCTTCTCAGGATCAATGTTGATATGCATTTTCTTGTCCTGTTTATCCACGTACTCTCGCATATAGTCGTAATCCAGGCGTAAGGCGTATGTATGCGTTACGGGATCTCGGACTAGGAATCGGAGAGCCTCGAGTGTAGAGATGATGTCGTCCGGCGTCATGCCCGTCTCGCGGGCAATGCTGGCGATCGAGGGAGGTCTGGCGTCCGCATTGCTCTCTCTATATCGAAGCAAAAGTTTGCAAAGGACACCCCGCCAGTACGATCGATACGACACGAGTCCCATGTCGGACAATGGCTTCTCAGGAGATCCGGTCCGACCTTCGACTTTTGTCAAAAGATATGAGAACTCAATCATCGTACGACCGAATCCGCGTCGCATGTGGATCGGAAGAACCAGAATGCAGGACACGTTATTGCCAGGGTTTGTGAAGATACTAGGATCAGAGCCCTGCGATTTGGCATCCGCAGTCGTAGCCAGCTGCGGCTGCGAGTGGTCGAAAGATGTATTAGGCTGCTGTACCGGCGGTGGTCCCAGTCCACGCTTCTCTTTCGAAAAGTAACCGACAAAATGGCATCCGAACTCATCGTTTTCGGTCATTACGTAGAAGAGGAACGGCTCAACGTCGTAGTAGAGAGTCTTCGATCCCAAGAATAGCTTTGCGAGTAAACAGAGATTCTGACAATACAAGGGATTTCGTCGACCGTCGACCTCGAAGAAGGACAACGTCGTCGGCCTCTTCGTCTCTGGGTTGATGATTTTGCTTCGATAGATTTCATCACCTGGCGGGTGCCTCGCTGGACACTTGAGCTATGATCATGTCAGCTTCGGAATCTGCAGGCTCTGTCATGGGTTGCTCACCTTGTGTCGCCATGCGACGAAATCAGAGCTCATATACTTCAGGCAGAACTCGCAGATGTATAGCACCTTGTTTCTGCTGTACTCTTCTGGATATGGCGCAGCATGCCAAGTGTCGATTTCATAGTTCCCGAAATTGATGCACTTGATTTTGCTTGGGGGCCCCAGTGTCTTCGGTCTTGCTGGCGTCTCGGACACTTGAGCCTCAGTTTTCGTCCTCCAGTCTTCCTCAGCCTTCCTTCTAGCGGCCTCAAACACCTCCCGATCCTCCTGCTGAGGGTAGGTTCGATCGGTCTTTGCCTCGTTCTCGGTCAAGATTCCACCATAAGGCTTGCCCTTGAGCTCATCGACTTCGCGATCCGGGAAAGCATAGAATGGATTCGAATACATGGTAGTTGCGATCGCTGGGTAGTGTGCCTGTGGCTCGGGCTGTACCACTGTCGTTGAAGCCTTGTTGTTGTTTTGACGAGCACGTCGCTCCCTATCTCGCTCTCTTCGACGCTGCTTACGCTGTGCGTTCTTCTCTACACTGTCCAGAGCGGCCGCACTTATTGGAATTGCGATGACGATGCTCTTCGGCTCCGTGCTGGATTGAACTATACGCGCTGATGTACCGCCGGGTCGATGCTGTCGGCGAGGTCGAGACAGACGACCATCTGACCCGTCACCATCCGTGCCGTTCGCGGTTTCCGGCCCCACTGTTTGCGCTGTCGCAACTCGCACATTCTCCTCAGTATCAGTGACGGTAGACGCCCTGCGACGTTTCTGGTCGCCTGCATCTTCAAATTCCTCAGTAGTAGACTTGCGCTTCCGAAGAGATCTTGAGCCATCCAAGGGATCCTCATCCAGGATCAGATTGTTGAATACCGAATGCGATCCGGGTTTGATGCCTCCTCGCGCAGCTGGAAGAAGGTCTCGCGCGATCTTAGGGACCGACGAGCGGCGAAGTGCTGCATTTGGATCGCTGTCCTGAACGAGCTCGTCCTCGTCATCCGGCTCGAGCCCGTTCTCGAGGCACGTCTTACACCGCCATTTGGTGGGATCTGGGACGAACATTACTTTCGTTATACTATGATTACGGGGTATTGGATTCTTACCATCTTCGACGGCTAGCGCTTGGGCTTCCCTGGCGCACTGACGGTGGGCTGCGTTAATAGTCAGCATGCTTACATCATATCATATCATATTGTTTCCCATATGAGCGCATTCTATGACATACCGTTGTCTCCGCATACCGCGCATGCCAAATATTCCTCAAAGTCCTCCCCAGGATCGTGCTCCTCATCCTGCCCACAGAACCTGAAACTCAGGTCAATACTCGACAGTGACTGCCCATCGGCTACTTACACGCAGGTGTTAGATACGGCATTGTCGACCTCGATGTCCTCCTCCTCGGCAGCCGCGTTGTCCGCTTCCCACTCGTTCTCGCTCGCAGAGCCAGACTCTCCAGACTCACCATCCCTTGAGTCTTCATTACTTCGGATGTCTGCCTCTTCATCATCGCTTTGTGATCGCGCTCTCGAGTTCCGCGTGCTTCTTCTCTTCACAGCTCCTACGACTTCGCTATCCTCGTCATCCTCGTCGTCCTCTTCGCTATTCCTGTCGTCCTCCTCGCCCTCGGCGTCATCTTCGGGCTCATCTAGCTTGGCAGCTAGCTCTTGCGTGTCATCCTCTTCGCCCTCGGCGTCTTCCTCGGATTCTTCCTCGTCCTCCATCACCACATCTTCAATGATGGGCTCGGGCTTCTTTCGAGGTTTCGCGGCGAACCTGCCACCGCTACCGCGCGGCTGACTGGCCGCGGGCGTGGCGACCCGTGTGCTAGTGGTGGCCAGGATGAAGTTCAGCTCGGAGTGAAAGCGTCGTGGCTCCTACGCCGCGGTCATGTCGCGTATGGAGTGCAAGCCTCACTGTTGGCCTTTGGAGGTCACAGTGCACCACATATAGTTCAACCTACGCCAGGCTGGACTTGAAAAGAGATTCGATTTTCAGCGCGCTGTCGCAAACGTTGTATGCACCGTAGCGAAGGCTGTCCTGATCTCGCGCGTGCTATGGGTGGATGGTGTAACGCAGGCGCGTCGCAAGCCGTGTTGTGTGTCCACGAGCGTGAATCAGATCCAGTGATTACCGAAAGAGCGTGTAACTTCGCCTAAAGAATCTCCCACAGCTGCTGCGAAAGTGGCGTAGATTGTCGGGCTCGTGAAAGGAGCTATTGACTTGTCACACTCTTGTGTACCGTAACTGATCTGCGGAGCCCAGCTCTCATTGACACGGCAAGTCGGCGCGAGGTTGGCCGAGGTTTACCCAGCAACATCTTGGAACAACCCGACCCTGTTCACTACAACCTCGCGAACAACTCACTTCATTCACGGGAAGCCATACCAATTGCGCACAAGACGCAGCGTCGTGCCCTTCTCACGTTCGATCCGAACACCTACGGTACATCCGACACCTAAGCCGACATGGGTGTCCCTTTCGAAGCCCTCATCCCGTATGGGATCATGCTCGGAGTACGTCCTGCGTCCGAGGATTCTGCGGCATGTAGATTGGTCTCTGACAAGGAGGTAGTTCTTCGCGCTCAGTGGCGGCGCTCTGTCCAAGATTAGACACATGCAAAACGGAGGAAAGAGGCCGAGGCACTCGATAGACGGTTGGGATAGGCAAAGTAAGGACCACCCTGGATGTTGTGGTCTGGAGCTGGACAATGGTCACAGAGCAGACGCAACATGGATGCCGCATACAACGGGTCATAAAGACTAACTTCAAGCAGTGATGGAACGCGATCTGAGACTTACCGGCTACCTAAGAGGACAGTCGGACAACGTCAAGGCCCCGGCTGGATTCGAGTTAAGCAACAGATGGAAGGTACGTACATACAGATTTGCATCTTGTTCTACTTGGTCTAACAATCACTCAGCTCGAGCCGGTGCCATCATAGGCGAGGTAGCAAGCCAGAATAGCAACCTTATAACGACCAATGTATAGCAACCACACACCATAAAAACACCTGCAACGCCCTTTGCGGCCATGATCGTGTTCCCGTGTATGATCGGTCCACTTGCCGCGACCCGACGAGGTAATTCTAGCATTATTAGATCCACAAGATCAGTAGTAGCGGGATGTACCATCACCACTATTTCTTCGAGCTTTACATCGCGTCGACCATTGTATGGCGATGAAATATTACTGATACATATAGCTCTCTGACTGCACATCGGACTATGCCATCAATCACATAAATCGTCTAACTGCTGGAACTAATACTACGCACTGGTGTCGCCCAAAACGTCATACTGCCCATCATTACTCAACTTCTCGTCCTTACGTCCAGAGTCTGCTGCCTGCTGCGCACCAGCCTTCTGGAACCCTTCCAGAGCGACCCTGCCTGGATCCCCTTTCCCTCCAATACCCGTACCGAAACTAGCGTTAGGCTCTGTGCCCTGGAATCCTCCCTCCGTCAGACTAGCGCCCTTGGGCTGAAATCGTCCATCATCCTGGCTTGCCGCATTGTCGTTCGCGTCAGCACTGCCTCCGAATGCAGCATTCTTGCCTGTTATTTCGCGGCCTGCGTTCAGCTGTGCAGCCTCTGACCAATCCTCTTTCGCTTGACGGGCTTCTGCATCCGGTGCTGCAGCAAGGATCGTAGCATTGGTTGTATCGGTAGTGTTGGTGGTGGTAGAAGCGGATGGCTGCATGGATGCTGCAGCGCCCGTTGTGGAACCGAAGTCTCCGCCAGAGGCAAGAGACTCGCCGGCTAGACTGTCCGAAGTGATGACGCCTGCACTCTCGTTGATAGGCTTGTTGAACCGCTCCGGGTCGGATGTGACCTGCAGCAATCAATAGACAGATCTGATGAGAAGGCCCCGCCGAGGATGGCCTATGTCAGATCTTACCTTGGTTCCTGCGTTGGAAGACATATTGTATGACCAGGCTTGGAGCTCACTGTGTGTCCCGTTCTGTGTCAAAGTGGGAGGTCCGGATGTTTTCGTTAAATAGTTTGCGTTGAATAGTTTGCGTTAAATAGTTTGCGTTGAATAACTTGCGGAAAGATGACTTTGAAGAAGAGAAGTCACCACAAGCACCTCATTTGGCCAGTTGAACTGAGAGAACTAGCCTGACATGCTGGTGACATCACAGCAATCGCAATGGACAAGTGAGCGGAAGCGGGTAAGCTCCCTCTTTGATCAACACCTCACTGTGGATGACTGTGATGTTCCTACGCTTACGGATTGACCGTTTAGAATGTTCAAATCCACGAGCGTAGTCAACCACCTTAAGATCTGCGTTTCATATGTACCTTGTGCAATGGTGATACAGGCCTCATAAGTCACCCTATCCACGATTACCCCGCAACGCTGCACTGAGGGGCTTGACTTGCACCCCTCGCATTTACTGACCTCTCCAAACATTGTCTGATACAGTCAACCTGGTTGCTTTATGCTAGGGTCTCTGTTACGGAAGTGACCCTTGTCTGCACTCATGGTGCCAGCAAGCTTGTCGTGATTTCTCCCACCTCAGAGGCCGGAGCATCGCTTAGCAAACCGCCGAGACAATGTTTGCACTCCCCCGCCATATTCTGGATGGAATCAACATTGCGGAATTGCACCGTAAATCTGATGCGGTCGGCGGGTCGTCTAGGAGAGGAAAGTCGGCTTTGCGCTCCTCGATAGTGCCAGCTTCGAATCTGTACTCGGACATATTGGTATAATGTTCACGAGGAACATCCGCGGGTCGACATTATAAGTTTATATCATAGGTTTAGTTCAAAAAAGTTGAAGTATGCTTCGGGTTGAAGAATACGAGGAATCAATGTTAGACTGATGGTATCTATTCACCGGAAGCCAAGAGCCGCCGCGTGGCATATGTGTGATTTACCTGTGACTGGATTTGCTCGCAAGAGAGGTTTTGACAGTGGATCTCATTACATAGTGCAGCCTCTCGGACCGCCAACTTAGGTCACTATGTGGACTTGTGGCACCCATGACCCATGTTCGTGGTGGTAGCGGAACTCTTGGCAGGGATGCGTTTGGTGTCGGTGTCCAGACGCCCAGGACCGTGCACTCCGCTCCGCGTATCTCATGTTCCTCCCACGCTCTAGTCTTGCCGACATCACTTTCACCTATCTTCACACGCAATCAAGAATGTCACGCTACACAGAGGGTTTCGCCAGAGGTTCTCACTACGTATGCCTTGAATGATGTCTTTCGGTGGTACTCCTCAGTCCCAGGATAACATTGCTTTCCTTGACGATCACTTACTTTCACGCTCATTATGTTCACGACAACCGGTCTGTTCAGGACTGTGCCATGTCCAAAGCAAGGCGACTGTGATGTGCTTAATTGCATATTCTCTCACACTTCCGGAGTCACCACGCTAGCGTCAGACATTTCAGCTTCAAAGCAAGTCATACATTCCCCAACCTCTGGCGACATCGCCGAGCCAGCTACAAAGCGAAGAAGGATCAACGGAGATGGACCCCTTGCGAAGGTGAATGGTCTCACGAAGCCAGCTGCGTCGGCGGGTCCTTTGATCCCACCGTCGAAGCCCGACAGCAGCTCTCAATATGATGACAACAAAACGAAGCAGCACTCGATCCCGAAGTCGCTCAGTAGAACGGTTTCGCCACCTCCCAAAGCCACGACTAAGGCGACTAAGGTCGGCGTCCCCAATGAGAATGGGACGGCGAAGGCGAAGCCCACGAAGAAGGAGGCGCTGAATCCTCGGATGCTTGCATCGGCACCGACTGGACACGACAAAAGGACACTGTACCTGAAATATCTCCATGAGCAGATGAATCGTCTCAATAAGCTAGTCCTCGCTAGTGACAAGGTCGACAAGGATGCGATGCTTTTGGACGAACAGGAGCTCATCAAGGCCAGTCTGGACGAGGAGCGACAACTCGCATTCGACAATCCAACAGTCTATGCCAACGTGATCAAGCAACGGATAGGTGTATACAAGAAGATGTCGTTGGAAGATTGGATCACGCACGTGAAGACAAGGGTCTTCGCAGCTCGGCAGTCAACCGCGGATGTCAAGACCACTGCGAAGCCCATTATCACTAATCTGTCCGAGAGGCAGGAGGCAAGCATATTGGTGCACTTGAACGCTTCCAAAGAGACGTTGTCAAAGCTGGGTTTCGTGCTGAGTCCACCAACAGATCTGGACATAGAGGTTCAACAGACCTTGGTCGCTCAATCTGCACACTATGAAGTCTGCGATCGCTGCAAAACCCGCTTCCAAGTCTTCCCTACAAGGCGAGAAACCGATGGAGTACTGACGACAAACGGACCTTGCACTCATCACTGGGGCAAGATGAGGTACCCTAAGCGAGAGAAGACCGACAAGATCACGGGATCAAAAGATCCTGTCTACATATGCTGCGGAGAACCTCTCAATGCTCCGGGCTGTACAAGCAGCGAAAGTCACGTCTACAAGCTGGTCGAGCCGGCGAGAATGGCGAGCGTGATCAAGTTTGTGGAAACGCCGCACAATCCTGAGCCCCGGCTTGATCCCAAGGGAAGACCGGTGAAAGCGGTGACATTTGATTGTGAGATGGGCTACACCGTTTACGGTCTGGAGCTCATCAGATTGACTGCTGTCACATGGCCGGACGGTGGCGAGCTGATCGATGTGCTTGTCCAGCCGAAAGGGACCATCCTGGACTTCAACACCCGCTTCTCAGGAGTGGATGCGGACGACTTCAAGCAGGCTGGAACCTGGACGTCGGACATCCCTCCACTCCCAATCAGAGGCCACCCCGCTTTACCTGAACACACGAAGAAGGCGCGACTACCTCTCGTACCAGATCCTGAATCAGCAAGGGCTATCCTGTGCTCGTACATCACGCCTGAGACACCTTTACTCGGACACGCTTTGGAGAACGACATGAATAGTGTTCGGCTGTGTCATCCTACGATCGTGGACACGATAGCTCTATTTCCACACCCTAAGGGCTTGCCCATCCGCTACGGCCTCAAGCAGCTCACACTGATGCATCTCGGTCGGGACATTCAGACGGGCGGTGCCGCTGGCCATGACTCGCTCGAGGATGCGAGAGCGACGGGCGATCTGGTCAGGGTGAAAGTGGGCAAGACATGGGCGGACATGCAGAAGAAAGGATGGACGTGGAAGGGAGATGAGCTGATCGAACCCAACCAAGGAGCCCACCAATAAATAGCACATTACTTTGATACACGTCCATCGGTCAAGTTACCATCACATAGCAATGTATGGTACTTCTACACTGCTAAATCCAGTTGATTCGCTTTTTGGCCTGTAAGCTCTGTGATCACTTGCACAGTATCCTTCTCCATTTAGCGCCGCCAATTGGCCGCCTTGAGCTTCCCCGGAAAGATCTTGAGATGTACGCTGAGCCTGACGCTCGATGACGCCTCTCTTCCGTCGACCATACGAATCTCAGGGAGTCGTGACAAGATGTCCATCTCCCAGTCAAGTAGCCGCCTGGATTCACGGATGAGCACGTGTTGTGCCTTCGAATCCCTCGCCAACGGGGTCCGAGAAGACGCTGAGATTATCGTTGCGACTATCGTATCCTCCTCCCACTTGGCAGGCTGACAAGAACGCAGCTACTCACCTCTCACGGCACCACGGATCGCTGGTCTGTCGGGGTCGGCGTCTGTAGGAATCACTCACGGAAGTCACGGGGGCGGGAGGTGAGGCGGCTCAGAGCCGCATTTGAGCCGCGTGGGATTGATCCAATCAACGTCAAACAAGCTTGGAAGTGCGGGGGCGCCATCCTCGAATAAAAATAATCCCGACGTCCCGGTCCCTCCCAATCTCTCAACCCTTCCAGGTTGTGTGACCGTGTGTCGTTCGCGCTGGCGGCTCGACATGCAAATCGGAGAGGAGGAGGACAAGGTGCAGCCCTTGCCGTGCAGCTACCAGCGATCCAAGCATGCGGCTGAACCGAAATGGCTGGTGCCAGCGCGCGGGGCCAAGGGGCCGAGATGTGCTACCCTGCTTGTTAGTGGGGCATGTAGGTGTACTGTAATTTGCATGGATTGTCACGTCTCACCAGGCAAGCACTCTTCGCCACACGTCTTTATTTCGTACATGTTGAAGTGATTCTTCAGCCAGCGTCCTCAAGCCTCCCACACTCTTTCACAGTCACTCCTTTAACCACACTCGTTTTTTCATTCAGTCACTCCTTCGACAATACCGCCGTTCATCATGGTTCTTCTTCCAACTCTTCTCTTCGCGGGGTCCATCCTTGGTGGTGCTTCAGCTGTCCCGACCGCAGACTCTCGCTCCGGCTTCATCAAGCGCCAGGCTAGAATCGCCCAGGGCGAGGGAATTGGCCCGGATGGCTTCTTCTATTCGGTTTGGGACGACGGCAATATGCAGCAGACCTTTACCAACCAGCCTGACGGCCGCTTCGATCTCACTTGGTCGGGCGATGGCGATGTTGTTGCTGGCAAGGGGTGGAAGGAGGGCTCAGACCGGTGAGCAGTGCTGCCACTTCTCTATTGCGCGCTGTATCAGCTGACAATCGCAGCAACATCACCTACAGTGCCGAGTATGAGACACAGAACATGAGCTTCCTCATGGCGTACGGTTGGTTCGAGAACCCTCTCGTGGAATACTATGTCATGGAGAATTGGGGCGCCACATCCGACCCCTCAAAGGACACCGACATGAAGTACATCACCACTCTGAACACTGATGGTGCCGACTACGATGTTTTCGAGAAGACACAGGTCAATTGGCCATCCATTATCGGGAGGTCCACCTTCAAGCAATACCGTTCTGTCCGCAAAACTCCTCGTACCAGTGGCACCATCCACATGGGCGCTCACTTTGCAGCTTGGAGGGGTGCAGGTCTCACTCTCAATGAGGGACACTATCAGATCATCGCCGTCGAGGGTATGCAAAAGGGTAGCAGCGGTAAAGCGTCTATTCAGGTCGCTTTGGAGAACTCTGCACCCGAAGCGGTACCTGCTCCTGCCCCAGCACCCTCTCCAGCACCATCCTCCGCACCGGCACCATCTCCTGCGCCTGCACCATCTCCCGCACCGGCACCATCTCCTGAACCTGCACCATCTCCGGCTCCGGCTCCGGCTCCGGCTCCTCCGAGCTCCGCGGCGCCCCCAGCGCCGGCACCACCCAGCTCCTCACCTGAACCGGCCCCAGAGCCCACCACTCCCGCACCTGCACCGCCAGCCACTACGCAGCCTGCCCCAACAACGCCGCTGCCTGTCGCGCCTCCAGCGACGCCTTCAAGTTCCGGCGCCACCTCAACTCGTCGTTCGGGCCGATGGGGACGCTTCCGAAAGGGCCGCAAGAGCCAGTCTTCGTCTCCCGCCCCGGCGCCCACCCCTGTCGCGCCTGCTACGCCAGAGGGAGAGAACGTGACGTGGACCACGACGGTCGAGTACGTCACCGTGTTCGAGACTGTGACGCCGGCTGCCTAAGATTTCCTTTCCAGGAGAACGGGGCATGGCGGGGCTTTGCCGGCGTACAATGCAGACATGGGTAAATGGGACATGATACGAAAAATGAGTGCATCTGCATTTACAACATGGTACGGCACACGGATTGGGCGTTCTGCTTTTCCTCAACTTTCAGCTTCACGGTAGCTTGACCCCAGCTTCGAATTGCAGTAGATCTTGAACTCAAAAGGCTTAGGGCCGGCCCTGCCTTGGGCGTTTACATCATGTCCTCTAAAACAACGTCAAGCTCTATCGTGTGATCCTAGTGTCATGGACGTTCTGGCATATCTCCCCTTCCAGCCTCGGAACGTGCTCGTGATGATGATGTTATGCCGTCACGTGCCCGAAGTCCACGTACAGGCACCCCCCCAAGACACCTGCATGCCGAGCCCGCCACCTCCTACACCTCACCATCCTCAACGCCCCAGCAACCAGCACCTCCATCTCCCCGATCCCGATTCCAGCACCGCACCGCTCAGCAGCCATGTCCTCCACCCGCCGCACCAGACCCCGCACCGTCTCCCCCTCGCACTCACAGACCGACGTCCCGACCGCTACCCCTCCGGTCTCGATACCGGGGTCCCTCATCCCCACCTCCCCGTCCACGTAATCGATATCAAACACCAACCCCTCGTGCGCGCGGAGTCTCAAATGCGTAATCTCCACCGGTCGCGCGCCCTTCCCGTCCCTGTCTTCCTTGGCCCGCTGGTCCCCCCCTCGCGGTCCCGGATAGCCTCGTTTCCCGGCCAGCCACGCTGCTGTCCTTTGTGTTAGGACCTCGTTCATCGTCCGGCGCGGGGGGGACGGAGGGCGTTTCGTGCTCCCTGGACGGGGACGAGGGTGTTCGTTGTCGTCGCTGTTGAAGAGGTAGATGCACCATCTCCTGGACGAGAGCAGTTCTGGGCCTTCGAGGGCTTGTAGTTCGGGGATGTGGAGGAGGGGAGGGGGCGTGAAGCCGTTCAGGGCCTTGAGGGGACGGGTGGAGGAGGGTGGTTCGGAGGGGGAAGGGGGGAGGAGGTGGGCATAGATGGCTTGGCGGAGTTCGAGGGGCAGGGAGAGGAAGGGGATGGATTGCTGGGGGAGGGGCTGGGGAGGGTTCGAGGGGGGAGGGGACGCGGGGATGAGGTCGAGGCGGGGGCGTTGGGGACGGGAGAAACGGAGGGAGTGTTTGACGAGGCGTTGGCCGAGTTGGAGGAAGGAGACCATGGTGTGGGCCATGCGCTTGTTTAGGTCGATGATGAGTTGGAGCTCGGTGATGGATATGCCGTGGCCTTGGCGGGCGTTGATCGAGGCGGATAGTGATTGCTTGAGGCGATTCATCTGGTCGTCAAAGTAGGCTGGCCAGCCCGTAGACGCGAGGAGTTGGCGCATTTCCTTGACGATGGTCATGTCCTCGTCGCAGTGGAAGGATGAGATGGTGACCTTGGCGATGCATGGGTCTCGGTCGAGGACGACATCTACTAAGAGGTTCATGCAATTGTTGGGACCCAGATATTTGACATGTGGCAATTCAATGGGTGGACAACCCGGTTGGGGACGTCGTAGGAAGGAACAGTAGAAATCAGAGAGTATCTCCTCGACTGATGTACATCTTCGTTGCCTTCCATGGAACCTGAAAGGCAGCCGCACAGCCGCACACAACAGCCTCTGGTCTTTGTACAGCAACTCGGGTATCTGGAACAAAGCAGATCGATACAAGGGCGGCGAAGAAGGGATGGAGTAAGCGGCGAAATGGGCATATTCGTCAAGTGCCAGGCCATACACCTGGCTTCGTATCGAGGGCGGAAAATGAAGAAATGACACGGGCTTGCGAGCGCCTTCTTGGAGGTGCATCAAAGACATGACGCCGACCATCAACGGCTATGGCAGAGACTCGAAAGGGTCATGCGGCCGTGGCATGTATGAAGGGTATCCAGATGTAGTGACACGGAGCCGAACCGTCCCGAGAAGTGCTGTCGAATCCGGTGTTGTTGATTTTCCAAGCCAGCCAGGCTCCGTAGGCTTCGATGGCAACGGGGTGAAGGAGGCGCGGCGGTAGAGTACCATAATGTGTCAGCGAGTAGTTGGCGATAGTTTGCATCATTGCCGGAAAATGCTCGGAGTTATTACATACTGTACGGTACTTTCGTACTGTGAGGACCGACCTTGGACCCCGCTTGGACCTGCAGCCGCGAGAGATCGACAGGCACACTCGCTCCGACATGGCTATGCACAGAGATGGCTCCGTCGAATACGGTATGCACGAACTGTTAGCAAAGTCAAAAGAGACGCATCGAGTGTCACCTGTCACCTGTCATCTGTCACCACCGTAGACTTGTTCGATCGGAATCTGCTGGGGAGCTCGTGGCCAAAACATGGCCCAGCGCAAGACATTATGACAGACTGGTCTCGAAGCGTTGATTTAGCCTCTTCGCCCACCTCGTACCGACTGTCAAACACGCACGTCTGGCATGACACGACATGTCTCACACCACGCCGTCTTTCTCGGCTGGCCTTTTCGGAAAAGATTGAAGAGCCGTGAAAGCGTTTTGGCAGGTGTCGGCGCGAGGAAAGGCTCGTCGATAGTCCGCACCGTCTGTGGGGTGAACTGGATGACGGCAGGTGGGACTGAACGAGGAACGGCGGCGATGAGGCATGTAACTTAGTGAACGCTAATCACAAGACGGCGGACCAGCCAATGCTGTCAGGGGCAAGAGAACATGTGATGGATGTGTGTGTGTGTGGGCGGGGGGGGGGCGAGAAGCGGGAAGGGGAGCGAGGGCGGAGGAGCCATGTCTTGCCTCTGATAGGTACCACATTGGACAAGAGGCACGACGAGGCACTAGGCACGACGCCGACGTGGAGGTCAAGCACCAGCTACAGCCTATGGGCGGCATGGCGTGGCGTCGAGGTCTGCGCGCCTGAGACAGAACAAGGGAAGAGAAGCCAGGAACACACCACAGGAAGGAGGATCCGCGATGGTCTGTGAGGAGGGTGAAGGAGGCGGGCGAGGACGAGGATTCGCATTGGCGGCGAAGACGCGTGCGGATGGGAAAATTGTGGATGCATGGCACAAAGACCAACGGCCGGAACCACAAGAGCAAACACGCCGAGGGTCTGATGGCGGAAGCAGCCAGCAGCAGCAGACAATACTTCGTAGCAAGCCGTAGCAAACAGAGACACACAACCACGCCGTCTCATGACGATCAGCCCGTCCTCGAGCTGAAGCGATAGCTGACTTTTTCTCTTCTACGGTGAGTTAGAGTATATATGCAGCCGGTGTCGCCTGTCCGTTACAACCACTCCCCATAATCATTGCTCATCAGTTACCACTGATTTGCCTGTTGTTAATCATTAATCTCCAACCGATCGCAGGTCGATCGTAGCAGTTAATCTATTGTGCCCCCGCGCGCAGCACCAGCACCAGCACCAGCACCAGCACCAGCAGTCAACAAACGAAGAACAGACGACAAACGGACCCTGTGACCAAAACGACAGCGACCACACACGAACCGTCCCTGTCGTGTCGTGTCCTGCCCCGTCCTGCCCCGTCCTGCCCTGTCCTGTCCTGTCTTCCTCTCCGCAGATCCACCCGACCCTCAAGACCCTCACAGTACCACTACAACCTTAGCACCACTACTACTACCGGTCTCTGGCCCTTGCGTCGACGATCCGTCCGGTGCCTGCCCAATCCTGGACCATCATCACATCAGGCACAATTGGTCCCCTTCGTTGTTCCCCCAGACCTCGTTCTCTGCCTCCTCCCGCGCAATCCGTCGGCGCCAACACAAGTGCAACGACGCAACGCAAATCGAGGGGAAATACGGTCGACAATTCACCGCACCCCTCCTCGCCCTTTCGCCCTCATGCCGCTGTCGCTCTTTACGATAATTCAAGCCGAGGACGATCTACTTGCCCGTGCCGTGGAAGGGCTTGAGCAGATGACCCGATCGACACCAGACGTCATGCATAATTCCGACGCTCGGCAGGTCCGGCCTTCTCGCAGCGACAACCGTGGACGCAACGCTAGTGTTCCCTCAGATATTCCCTCTGGTATCTCCTCTCACACTACTTCCACAAGACACTCTGTCCCATCTGTCGCCGTCCCTTTTCGCGTCGCTCGACAAGACACTCCGCGCCGCGCCACCGCCCCGGACCTCTCCAGCCCCGCGGCGTACAATCCCAACGTCGCTTATGCACACAACATTGCCCATCCGCGACCGCGCAACAGATCGCCATACTCTCGCAACCACCTGCGTTCTCGCTCTGCCAACACGCCTGCAATGTCGCAGCCCATGACAAGGGCGCAATCCCTTCCGGCACGCACACCATCACCTGCATCTCTCTCACCCGCCATCGGGTCGACCAGTCCCTCGCTGCGATCACCAGCGCGCTCAGGCAGCCCCTTCCGTCCGTCATCACCACACGAATTTCACTCTGCCACCGCCACTTCGCCCCTTCTCTACGACGGCGGCTTCGAGACCATCTCCGAGCACGCCGAACTCGACCTTTCCCAAACCTCGTTCGATCGCAACATCAGCATGAACAGCCTCAACTCCTCCCGACCAGTAGGCATCCGTCGACAGCGCCAATCCTCACCGAGCCGATCCCCACTCACTTCGTCTGCGTCGTCACCATCGCTGTCGGCGCAACGCTTCACAAGCGAGTCCTACCCGACCCTCGCCTCGTACGGGAGCACCTCCTCCTTTGCCTCCCTGTCTAGCATGCCCTCCACCCCCTCCAGCAACCGCTCTCGCTCACCCTCCATTTCCTCCCTCGAGACCATTGAGGATGCCCCCGACGCAGAGTGGGCGGCTATCGAGGCCGACCGCATCGCTAAGCTGAAGGAGGCTGCCGATGCAGAGGACGGAGGGGAGCCTCGACCAAGAGGCGGTAGTCTTGACATCCCCTACCGACCAGTCGGTTTTGGCTTTGGCAAGGTCGGCGCGAGGAAGAGGTGGAGTGTCTGCGGAGCCGAGAGGAGGGCAGATCTGGATCTCGAGACCATCTGGGAGGACCAGAATTAAAGAAAAAGAAAACGGCATGGGTGACTAGAGGTACATGCATGGACGGCGTGCGATAGTATGGGAAGATGGGTTTCGGCTTTCGCATTGAGTGACAGCGAATCGGCGGACATGGGACAGGCAGTGATTATGGAATGATACCCCCCGGTGATGATGTAGAGATATTGGCGGGAGAGACAGCTGTCTTTGTACGACAGGACATGAGAGCAATTGATGTATTATTTACTCGTCCATTCTCTGCTTCGTTTCCATCGTGACACGCAACGTTAAAGGGTATACTCGAGGCCGTGGTAGGCGCAAGTTCTGCCTCTGGAGCCCAACTGGCGAGAATACTCGAGACGGCCAAGCATTGACATCTCAGCGCCTCCCCCGGCAGGATTGAAGCTTAGGTATCTCGTACTGTACAATTGAAGCCCAACTTCAGGCAACCCTAACCACTCCTTCAGACACCACCGTTCAGGGCCGGTCGAAAAAGGTTCCGCCCCAAAATAAGAAAGAGACAAAAAAAAAAACTCCTCTCGTAAATGCCATACCAACCGACGTCATCCCATTTCATCTCAAGCGTCTACGAGGGCGGGAGGGTGAAAAGGAAAAAAAAAAGGTTTCTCTTCCTCCCCTGCTTGCCCTCCCTCCGTTTCCCCCTCACAATTACTTTTGTCCCCTGTGCCCCCTGCCCGTCAATGGCCCCTCCCGGCCTGTTTCGCCTGTTCACGCTTCGTTAGCGACCTTCGGTCCCGCGGAGCGGCTCGCCCATTAATCGCCTCTTCGACGCGACTTACCTTCATCAACTCGATCCTCGCCTTCAGGTTCTGCGTCACCTCTGCCGCTCGTCTCCAGCTCTCCTGGCCTTCCCCCGTTTGTCCGGCGTACGTCCCGCTGCCGCCACTCCTCGACAGACCACCCGTCCTGCTTGCCCCGCTGCCTTCCCTCTGTTGCTGTTGCTGCTGCTGAGCGAAACCACTCAGCGGTCTGGCCGTCGGTCTCGTGAAGCCCGCTGGACTCTGCCTGCCGCCGCCGTCCTCGAGGGTGGGTGACTTTATCCTCGCGCCGTCCGGTGCCGTCGAGCCCGCCGCGCTCTTCAGCCGTTGAGGCAGCATGAGTTCTCTGGGCAGGGAGTTCTCCTTGCCCTCCTCGCCGTTGTCCTCGACGGGGCTCTTGACGCGTTGATGGTGGTTATGGGGATGGTGATGATACCCGTTCGCGTAGCCGTTCATGCCGGGTCCGGCCCCGTCGCCGCTCCCGCTGACGCCCAGCTGCCGCTTGAGCCGCTCCACCTCCCTGCCCAGCGCGTGCACCCGCTCCTCCGCCTCTTCGAGGTCGCTGCGCGCCCGGACGAGCTGCGTCTCCTTGGCCTTGACGCTGAGCACGTCGCGCGTGTGGTCTTCGATCAGCTGCGCGTTCTGGTTCTGCAGCTCGTGGATCTGCGACTGTAATCTCATCTTGTCCGTCCGCAAGTCCGCGTTCTGGTTGCGCAGCAGTTCCGTCTCCGCTCGCAGGTCCGCGAGCTCGGCCCGTTCGGCGGAGCTGAGCGCGGACTGCTGCGGTACGCCGCGCGGGGAGGCAGGTGGCGACGCCGTGCTGGGTTTCGAGAGCGGACGCGCCGCGAGACTGCGGCTTGGGGTCGGGAGACCTCTCGGAGCTGGGATGGGGTCGTCGTATACCGGGGCTTGTTTGGGTCGGGCGGGAGAGGCGAGGGAGCCCGGACGGGTGAGACCCGGCTTTTTCAGGCCGGGAGCCGTGAGGCCGCGAGACGTCGCAGGTTTCGCGGCGGGTCGTGCGGTCGGGCGTGCAGCGAGAGGTTCGTCTACCGGGGACGGAGCGCGCACTGGTGCAGCTTTCTTGACGGCGCCACCTGCGGGTCGTCGGGTGGGTGCTGGCTTCTTAGATGCTGGTGCGGCTGCTTTGGCAGGTGGCGGTGCAGCTTTGGGCTTCCACTTGGCTCTGACTTCCGCCGAGTCGCAGTACTCTTTGATTTTGGCCTTCCGAATATCATCCACGCCTTCGAGGTGATTGAGCATGTTCCTGTCCGTCATGATGCGCCAGAGGACACCAAGACATTCCGCCGAGGCATTTCGGGTTGGCTCTTGTGAGTCTGATAGGAGTGCCTTTGCAGCGTCGGCAATGACCTTGACCTCTGGCAGTTGGGGGGCTTCCTTGGTCGTCTTCAGTGATCGCGTGAGAAATTTGGTAGACTCGAGCTTGACCAGGGGGTTCTTGTGCTTGAGAAATTCTAGCGTTTCTTCAAGAATGTCTGACAGGCCGCAGGCTAGAAACACTGCATCGCATGCACCTGCCAGTGCATCCGTCACGGACTGCTTCTTCTCCTTGAATCGTTCCAGCATCGGTGCCAAAATCATGTTGCGGTACTTTGCAAACTTCTTCCTGAGACCCTTTGCTATGCATTCCACCGAGTTGGCTGCGACCTGGACCACTTGAATGTTCGCGTCTTTCATCGACTTGGCGCATCCTCGGATAATCGTGTCAAAAGGTCCATCTTCCATGGCGGGCACATTCACCGCGGCGTACAGCTCATCCAGAACCTCTTTCCGATCCTTCCACTTCGAAGACGCAAGACGTTCCTCGAGGTCCTTGGGTACTTTGGCAAAGACATCGACTGCCATGTACTCCGGTTCAAGATCGATCTCTGGCTCCTCTGCATCGTCTGCGGGGACATCATCCTCGCCACCACCTGCAGCCGCTCTAGTTTCTTCGATAATCTGTTGTGATCGCAGCAAGCGCTCCTGTTTCGCCGGGGGTTCGTCCTTGACTTTCTCAAACAGCTTCTCCAAGTCTGTCTGTTGCACAGGCTTCAGCTCGCCCCAGAACAGCGGTTTCATGGCATCCTTGAGCCATCTATACATCTCTACCGTGAGATTCTGCGCTTCTGCTCGCACGTTCTTATCCGCATGCCCGTACACCTTTGGTAGTTGCTTGATGACCGGCTTTGGCTCGATGGTCTTGCATCCGTACGCGTGGAACAATGCCGTGAGCGCTGAGAGCGTGGCAGCTATGACCTTTGGCTGCTTGTGCGAAAGCAGCGGAATGAGCTCCTCTATTACTGGATCGGGCTTGTCCAGTTCGACGTAGAGCATCAACGCCTCGAGCGCTGACGCCTTGGCCGCAGGTCTGCCAGTCAGTCCTTTCTCAACTATGGGTGTGATGGTTTCGTTTCTCGTCCTCTTGCATCCCGGAGCTCCAGCAATCTCCAGGAAAGCACATAGTGCGGCCAGACCTTCTTGCTGGGCTGCGACATTCGAGTCGGCGGCGGCCCCCTTCCATAATGACGAGTCCGACACGAAATCTCTGACAATGCCATCCGACTCTTGCGCGGTCTTGAATTCCTTGGCCGCCTCTTCGTACGCTTCTTTGCGGACCTTCCAGACCTTGTGTGTCCACCGGTCCGTCAGGGGTAATTTGCTGAAGTCCTCCTCTTCCGCCATGCTCTATGCGGTGGTTGTAGTACGCGAAGCTCGTTGTGGTTGCCAGATGACGGAACCTCACAGCAAAAGGGGCGATGATCACGAGAGTGTTGTGTTTGCTGTGTCTTGCCTTTGTGACGAGAATGCGACGGTGGTCAAGAGGAGCCCAGGTGAATAGTAAGCGTCAAGGCGATCCGAGGATGTCAAGAAAGTCAATGCGCCGTGACGTATGGTGCAATGGTGAAAGTCGATAGGAATTCTAGGTGTTTATGTCGGGCGTCAACAAAGACTGTGGAAGACCCCACACAAGGTCAGTCGCGGGTGAAGCTCAGCGCGTTGCATGTCAATCACAACGTGTATCTCAACTATACCTGGCTGTACAATACCGAAAAAAATTCCCGCATCAGAGTCATACCATTGCGACGATCCCAGCTCATTTCTGAAAACTCCGAGTCCGCTCGTTCGAGTGTCGCTTCCACATAACACCTCCGCGGCCAAAGTCCAAAGTTGCGGCTCTGCACCCAGTGTTGCTCCGCAACGTCACTGCAGATATACAATCCAAGGCTCAAAAGGAGACGGAATAGACAATTCGCAACCGTGTTCCCAGCCCTCTTCGACATTCGTACATGTTCCAGATCCCGAATCAATTGATGGTCGCGATCCTAGGCCTGTCATGACCACTCTCTTGACCAATCGACAAGCGGAAGAATTGTTTGTGGTCATTGAGCCCGCGCAGCATCAGCAGGCTAACAGACGGACAGGCACAAGTCACTAATTGCATATCTCACGGCGGCTGGTCTTACCAATACCGCGGCAACACTCAGGGAAGAGGTGAGCATTGGCGACAGCTTTGACGATGCGACTCGAAAGAAGTACGAGGGGTTGTTGGAGAAGAAGTGGACGAGTGTTGTGCGACTGCAAAAGAAGGTGAGAATGTGCATGTCTTGGGCATACATCGGACTAAGCGAGGGTAGATAATGGACTTGGAGTTGAAAGCTGCTCATCTGCAGTCAGAGCTCGACAGCGCGACGCCTACGTCGCTGTCGCGGCGGAACCAAGATCCGGCAGCATGGCTACCACGGTCACCGGCGAGACATACGTTACAGTCGCATCGACAGCCTGTCACTTGTATAGCTTTTCATCCAATATTCTCCTCGCTGGCCTCCGGATCCGAAGACAGCACGATCAAGATATGGGACTGGGAGCTCGGGGAGTTGGAGCGGACAGTGAAGGGGCACACGAAGGGGGTGTTGGATGTTGACTTTGGCGGACCAAGAGGGGGAACGCTGCTGGCCAGCTGCAGCTCGGACCTGACTATCAAACTTTGGGATCCCAGTGACGAGTACAAGAATATACGGACGCTACCAGGGCACGACCACAGCGTGTCCGCTGTACGGTTCATACCTTCCGGGGCAGCGGGAGCGCCAATGTCGGGTAATCTGCTCGCCAGCGCGAGTAGAGACAAGACGATACGAGTTTGGGATGTGACGACGGGTTACTGTTTGAAAACCATCAGGGGTCATGCAGATTGGGTTCGGGACGTCACACCAACTTTTGATGGACGATGGCTGCTCTCGGTGAGCAACGACCAGACCGCTCGATTATGGGATGCTTCGTCCGGAGACCAGAAAGTCACGTTCGTCAGTCACGAGCATGTTATAGAATGTTGCGCATTTGCACCACCTACCAGCTATACACACCTTTCGTCACTAGCAGGCTTGAAGAAGGCACCAGCGCTATCGTCTAGTGCAGAATTTTGCGCGACGGGGGGAAGAGACAAGCTCATAAAGTTATGGGATTGCAGAGGCACACTGATCAAGACATTGGTCGGACACGACAACTGGATCCGAGCGCTGGTCTTCCATCCGGGCGGAAAATACCTCCTATCATGCAGCGACGACAAGACGATACGATGTTGGGACCTCAGCCAAGAAGGCAAGTGTGTCAAGACGGTGGAGGAGGCGCACGGACATTTCATATCGTGCATGCGGTGGGCACCGGGCGTCGTAAAGGATGGCGCAGCCCTGACCAATGGCGGTGGCGGTAGCGGCGGCGGCGGAGCATTGACCAACGGTGGCGGAAAAGGCGGAGCGGAAGACGGCGCCAAGACCAGCTCGACCAGCATCAGGTGCGTCATCGCCACGGGAAGCGTGGACCTCAACGTAAGAGTCTTTGCCTCGTGACCAGGCGGCAAGCAGTAGATTCTCTAGTCGTACATAGCGTAACGTGCCATGACCGAAAGAAGTCCGACCAGGTAACGTGGAAAATAAGATATGGTGAAGAGATGGCTTGGGCTTGGAGGACCTAGCTTGACGATCTGGTCAAGCACATACAAGATTCGATCAGCATGGCAGACCGACGAGAGTGTCTCGCGCGTGGCCCTGGAGCTTGTCCAGCCTTCCAGTGAACATTGTCAATAGCTTTAGCATTGGTTGAGTCTTCCGGACGGAACCTAAAGATGCTGTCGGCGTGACGTGTGTTGGAAAGCTTCCTGAACTGCCCGCTACGGCCTATCATCAACCAGGAGCTGATCAGCAGACGGGTCCAACTCCTTTGGCCACGCCGTTGACAAGCATGCCTGTCCTGTCCAAACTCTGGACAATGCCGATCCTGGCCGAGCGGCAGCGAACGCCTCGAGGGTGTTTTTTTGCTTTTGCTCACTAATGTGACGGTGACGGTACCGGGGCACTGAGGCGGGGATACTTCTAAACCCCTACCTAGAGCGACGGTATCGCCAATGGCTGTCCATACGCTCGTACGGTGATGCCTGCCCGACGGGAGACTGACGGATATCCCTGCTGCGAGCGCTGCAGGCGGCACGTATTTCCGGAGGATGCATTGGCACGGCTGGAGCTAGCGTCGCGGAGGGCGGAATACCAAGCGCGAGAGGAGCGGCGTCTGTCCACCAGCGGCCGTCAGTAGAGTGTGGGAGTGCGGACGGATGTTACATTCTCTTGGCACTGACGCGGGCCAAGCCTCGTCTGCGACCCTCTCAACCTTCTTCAAACCTTCCACGCCTCTTCTATACTGACAACCACTGATCCGTCCGCAGTCGGCTCCGACTTGCATATCTTGCCGAGCCCGCACGCGATACACGCCGGTCAATAACGTCTTGGCATGGTGTCCCCAGACTTCTTGTCCCCTCCTACAAGCAATCCACAGATAATCTTTCCCTGCCCGTTGAGATGCATCCCAAGCTTTGTATCGCCTGTCGTCACCCTTGCCAAGCTCGCCTGTATGGGCCACCAAGACACCGAACTTGGCATATCAAACCGTGCGCGGGTTTAGATGCGAGGGCGGAGGAGGGGAGGAAGGCACAGGATGGTAGTGTCTGGTATATAATGACCCCGTGCCGCTTGCTCCTTGGTATACGGTAAGGTCGAGATCACCTACATTCCTGAGATCTAAACATTATACTTTCGCTTTGTATCACACTCACTTCAATTGTCAATACCCACCATAGCACCAATCGCTCCTGTGCATGACGACTGCCATCTATCTTGCTGATTCTGACATCCACGATGCCGGGTAAGCAGGGGGACACGTCCTCACAGCAACACACCTATCCTCGCCACCCGTTTGCGACACCTGTGGAGCAAATCATCGAGCACCTCGAAACCAACACAAGCAGTGGACTCAATAATGCCGCCGTCGAAAGGTCACGAGCCCAGTATGGCGAGAACAAGCTGTCGGGTCAGGAAGGTGTGCAGTGGTACGCAGTCCTGGCTAAGCAAGCATCCAATGCCATGATTCTGGTCTTGGTCTTTGCCATGGCTCTCTCGTATGGCGTACGGGACTGGATTGAGGGTGGTGTCATCACCGCCGTCATCATCATAAACGTCACTATTGGCTTCTTCCAGGAGTTCAAGGCCGAGAAGAAGATGGACAGTCTCCGGGCCTTGTCGTCACCTTCTGCTACCGTCCTCCGTGATGGTAACATTGATACCATTCCCTCTGCAGAAGTGGTGCCGGGCGACATCATTCAGATCAAGACCGGCGACACGATTCCCGCCGATCTACGACTTTTCGAAACGATGAATCTGGAGTGTGACGAGAAGATCCTCACCGGCGAGGCGATTCCTGTCGCCAAGGATTACAAGTTCGATGCCGCAGGCGCGGACGAGCATCAGACCGGCGTGGGTGATCGACTCAACATGGCCTACTCCTCGTCGACCGTCACCAAGGGCCGTGGTCGTGGCATTGTCGTCTTCACCGGCATGCAGACTGAGATCGGCAAGATCGCTGCTTCCATGCAGGGCAAGCAACGCAAGCCAAATCGCTCCATGTCACGTAAGAAGCATGGCCCTCTACAGCCCGTCAAGGGAGCTGGTCTTCGCAGCTACGACGCCGTCCTGAAGTTCCTTGGCCTCACAGAAGGAACGCCCCTGCAGATTAAACTGAACAAGCTGGCATACGTTCTCTTCGGTTCCGCTATCATCTTGGCAATCATCGTCTTTGGGGTCAATCGCTTCAACGTCACCACCGAGGTCGCCATCTATGCCATCTCCACCGGTATCGCCATCATCCCCGAGTCTCTTATCGCGGTCTTGACAATCACCTTCGTGGTAGGCATGACACAGATGAGGAAGCGCAAGGTCGTCACCCGCCAGCTCTCTGCGCTCGAGGCTCTCGGTGGCATTACCAACATTTGCTCCGACAAGACTGGCACTCTCACCCAAGGACAGATGATCACTCGCAAGGCCTGGATCCCTGGTGTCGGCATCTACACTATCGAGAATGCCGACGATGCTGCGGATCCGACCAAGGGAAAGATGACGCTCGGCCCAGCCAAGTCAAAGACTGAAGCTGAGCAAGAGCAAAACCAAAGAGAGGAAGAGCTCGACAAAGCTCGGTCTGGCGCCGCTCTGAAATTCGACATTCCCAATGAGAAAGATCCTGGAAGGGGAGACTCCCATTCGAAGCCTGTCATAGGAAAGGATGTCGACTTCAAAGATCTCCCCGTTGGCATGGAAGCATTTCTCGATTCCGCGGCCCTGTGTAACCTCGCCACTGTCCGCTACAACGAGAAGGAAAACAAATGGCAGACGACTGGCGACCCAACCGAGATTGCTTTGCAAGTCTTTACTCATCGCTTCGAACACGGCAAGGCTCACCTTGAGAGCCAAGGGTGGGAACAGGTCACTGAGTACCCGTTCGACTCGACTGTCAAGAGGATGACTGTTGCCTACAAGGCGGAGGAGGAGGGCTATCTGGTCTTTACCAAAGGCGCCGTGGAGCGCGTATTGGATCTTTGCACTTCTTTCGGTCACGGCGAGCACCAACAGGCACTCGACGATGCTGGGAAGGACGCTATCCTAGAGCAAATGACTCTCCTTGCCGACCAAGGCCTCCGGGTGTTAGCCATTGCCCGTCGGACGTGGAACTCCAGCGAGATCTCCGAGCGCAACACTCCCAAGCGCGAGGATATTGAGCAGGACTTGACCCTTCTTGGTCTCGCTGGTCTCTATGATCCACCTCGCCTCGAGACAAAGGACGCTGTCAAAGAATGCACCACCGCTGGCATCCGCGTACACATGCTCACTGGCGACCATCCCGGCACAGCATCCGCGATTGCCAAAGAAGTCGGCATCATCCCTCGCAACCTCGGTGTCCTTCCCAAGGACGTTGCCGATTCCCTTGTGAAGACCGCAGCTGAGTTTGACGGCATGACTGACGAGCAAATCGATGCCCTACCGGAACTGCCCCTCGTCATCGCTCGCTGTGCACCTAACACCAAGACCCGCATGATTGCGGCTCTCCACCGACGCGGCCGTTACGCCGCTATGACTGGTGACGGTGTCAACGATGCGCCGTCCTTGAAAGCTGCAGATGTCGGTATCGCAATGGGTCTTTCCGGGAGCGACGTCGCCAAAGGAGCATCTGACATTGTCCTTACGGATGACAACTTTGCAAACATTGTCGCCGCAATCGAAGAAGGGCGCCGCATGTTCGACAACATTCAAAAATTCGTTCTGCATCTTCTCATTTCCAACGTCGCCGAGGTGCTCCTCTTGATCTGCGGCCTCGGCTTCCAAGACCGCACCGGCTTCTCTGTCTTCCCTCTCTCACCCCTCCAGATTATCTGGGTCAATATGCTCACGTCTTCCTTCCCTGCCTTCGGCCTCGGCCGCGAGAAAGCAGCCTACAACGTCATGCGTCGCCCTCCTCAAGACACCAAGAAGGGCGTCTTCACCTGGCAAATCATCGTCGACATGCTCGTCTACGGCGCTATCATGGGCATGTTGTGTCTCGCAACGTTCGTCATCGTCGTGTACGAAGCAGCACCAAATTACCACCCCGACGGTCCTCTGGGTCTCGAGTGCAACCGCAGCTTCTCGGACGGCTGCACCAAGGTCTTCCGTGCCCGTGCCGCCGTCTTCGCCCTCTTGACGTGGTGCATCCTCTTCTCGGCCTGGGAACTCAAGTCTCTCCGCCGATCCTTGCTGCGCCTCGACCCCTTTTCCGAGAAGAAATTCACCATGTTCCACGACCTGTGGGAGAACCAGTTCCTCTTCTGGGCAGTGGTCATTGCCTTTTGTTCCGTTTTCCCCGCGGTGTATATCCCGGGTCTGAACAGGAGCTTCTTCAAGCACACGGCGATCAGTTGGGAGTGGGGTGTGAGTCTGGGCTTCACGGTGGTCTTCATCTTTGGCATGGAGAGCTGGAAGTTGACGAAACGAGCGATGGGCTGGTTCGCGGATAGCGATGACGAGAAGGCGCGGGCGAGGTTCAATGCTCTGGACTTGAAGCAGGGGTTCTTCACCATGGCGAGGACCATGTCGAGGGATCGCACGAGTTTCGGAAAGAAGCGGACGAACTCGGGGTTTTCGAGGGAGACGACGCAGGCGGTGGGTGACGAGGAGGAGAAGATTTGAAAGGACGTTCAGGATGTTTTGAGGATGATGTAATGTTTAACGAGCATTCTTTATGATCTAGATGATACCACAGCACAGTCTCCTCTGCATAATTTAACGCATCGTACAAGTACCCGTTCTGAGTGAGTGAGTGAGTGAGTGAGTGAGTGAGTGAGTGAGTGAGTGAGTGAGTGAGTAAGACATGGCACCGGAACACTATACCAGAGCGTTGATGACATCGTCTGCCTTGACCACGGCCCCAAAGATCCCACCCTCGCTTTTCACACATTCCAGCGTGGCATCGTGCAGCTTCGCATCCACGCTCGCACACGCGTCCTCGACGATCGCGCAGTCAAAGCCACGATCACTAGCCTCCCTCACCGTCGTACTGACACAGATATCCGTCGTGACGCCCACAACGACAAGATTCCTGATGCCCCTGTTCCGCAGTATGAGCTCAAAGTCCGTGTTCGCAAAGGCGCCCTTGCCGGGCTTGTCGATGACCGGCTCCCCTTGAATCGGATAGAGCTCGGGGATGATATCGTGGCCTTTGCCGCCGCGGATGAGCAGACGACCGCCTAGGGGGCTGGGGGAGCCGATGCCTTGCGCTGAGGGAATGTTGCGGGAGCGGTGCAGTTCGCGAGCGGGGAGGGTGGAGAGGTCCGGACGATGGCCTGGAGGGTGTCAGGCTGGGAAGGAGGGTGGATGGGTTCAGCGGTAACTGAGAGAAAAGGGCACGGGTGAGGCAAGGGAAGTGGGAGAAGGGCCTACCTTCCCGAGTGTGGTATACTTGCCATTTCTTCTGTCTGAAAGCCTGCAATAGGGACTGGACGCGGGGGATGATGGAGCGAGTGGCAGATATGTCATATCCCTGGTGGGAGATGTAGCCGCCTTCTGTCAGGAAGTCGTTTTGCATATCAATGATGAGCAAGGCTGTCGTCGCTGCTGAGAGGGATGCGTCGTATGGCCATGCGTAGGGGGCTGCGTTTTCGATCTGATCGGGCATGGTGTTCAAGGCTTCTCCGAGCACCATAGAGCGATCCCTGTCCACTGTTGACTTCGGCGGCGGCAACACTTATGACGACAAAGGGCCAGCGTGATCATGTGCATGCAGAGTGGGTCGTTCCGGCGCATCCGCTGAAGTTGGAGGATCTACTATAACAGAGGTCTCTGCCAGGGTACATACGTGCAACTCGTCAATCTTTGCAACGGATGTATTCTATTATGTCGTGCTTCTGCCTGGAGGGAACGGGATGAAGTCGTCGTCGGGTTGAGCAGAAAGGAAGGCTAGCTGCGGCTCCACCGAAACACCCACAATCGCGACACCGCATCCACCGTCTCTCCACGACATCTTCGATTGATTTTCATCCGGTCAATAGTGAACGAAACGTGGCCCTTGCACAACAACCGCAGTCATGGACAGAGGGAACATGGGAATGAGTAAGTTCAACGACATCCCCTTTTTCCTTGCTTATTCCCTTTCGCCAACGGACGACCTCGGAGTCTCACATGGGCATCATGCATCTTGGCGCCAACCCCCCACCATCGAGACAAGCTTCTCTCACACGCGAGAGCGACTCGCACAGCCCGTCCCGCCGCCCCTCACCGGGCTCCAGTTCGGCAGAGAACGTGGTGGTTGTACAGGCCTTCATACATCTTGCCATGGCTGCTCGATAACAACAAGCTCGACATTTCTCCAGTCGGCCGCCAATCTCGCACCCCGCATTCCCCCCTCCCCCCCCGCTCAAGTCAAGACCCATCAGCTGGAGCCACAGCAATCGTTGCATGATCTCTGCTGACCATGTCGCTCGGCTTAGGTCACGCGTTGGCCGAGGAAGCGAAAGAGCTGCGGGAAGAGGATGAGGAACGACGTCGTCAAGCTCGCACGACCAAACAGTCACGGTCAGGAAGCATAGCCGGGATAGGTGCTCCTATCACTCTACCAACGTCAAGCGAAAAGTCGTCGTCTCCCGTCGAATCCCCCGAGCAAACGCCCAAGGACCTTCCCAAGGACCTTCCCAGGCCGGCGCCAGAATCAGCCGAGACCTTTGCACACCGTCGCAAGGCGTCACAAGAGACAAGGCCTCGTGAGCGCGCACTCGCTGCTGTCTTCGGCGGCAAAAAGATCAGCTTGCCCGGCGATCTTGGCCCTGGCGACCCGCGACGCATCGAATCTCCAGGTCCAAAGCGACTGCCAGGGGATCTGGGGCCGAACGATCCCAGACGTGCCGCATCTCCAGCTACCAGCAAGTCCCAGTCACCTTCACGACGTCGGAAAGAGGGGCAGCCCGAGTCGCCCAAGTCTGGACGACCGCGACGTTCCAGTGATGGCGCATTGCTGCGACCCAAGAAGAGACGGGGAGGTTCAGATGCTGCGGCACAGCGCTTGGAGAAGGACAAGGATAACGGGAGTTCTTCCTCCGAAGAGGAAAATTCCGACGATTCAGACGACGAGCGAGGGCGGGGTAGGGAGCGCTCCTCACGAAACAACAGCGTCGTGGAAGACAGCGAGGACAGCGATGTTGACCACCGCCGCACTACCTCCTTCTCCCCGAGTGGCGCGCCACGAAGTCCCAGCATCACAGTCACACCCCCCTCCGCCGGCGGCGAATCCGGTACGAAAAAGAAGAAGCCCGTCCATCCGCACAGTGCCTACGACCACTCTGCCAAATCTACGCCCCGCAACAGCGATGACGAAGAACACATGTCCGACCTCCGCCGCGCTCAGAAACTCGCCCTGACCATGAGTCCGATCCACTCCACCCCGAGCGCCCACCGCGTCATCCGTCAAATCATCCGCGGCGATTACGCTCACATTCAGCGCGAGGCCGAAGAAGGCCGTCGCCGTCAACGTGTCTATCTTGTTGCCACGGATCTCAGTCCGGAAGCCGAGTACGCCCTCGAATGGACGATTGGCACCGTCCTCCGCGATGGAGATACCCTCCTTGCCGTCTATGCGGTCGACGAGGAGGGTATGGGTGAGCAGGGTGTCGAAATTGGCCACGGAGCAGAAGTCATACGTGATACGGCTAGGATCGTGGGTAATCTACCTTCTGAGAAGGTGGCACAGAGTCCAGCGCCCAGCCCTTTGAAGCTCACCGGTGCGGTCGGGGAGAAGAGAGACAGGAGCGCAAGTCAATTTCGCAGTGAGAAGGGAGAGAAGACGAGGGCGGAGAGGGAGAGGTACAAGGCCGCAGAGGACATTAGTGCGCGAGTGGTGAGGCTTTTGAGGAAGACGAGGCTGCAGATCCGGGTTGTGGTGGAGGTGTTCCATTGCAAGAGTCCGAGGCACATGCTTACCGAAGTGGTGAGTCCTTGATGTGATTGACAAGGAGAAACGCACAGGCTGACTTGGATCAGATCGACTTCCTCTCCCCAACAATGACTATCCTCGGCTCTCGCGGTCGCTCAGCGCTAAAGGGCGTCCTGCTAGGTTCATTCAGTAATTACATTGTCAACAAGTCCAGCGTGCCCGTCATGGTCGCGCGAAGACGGTACACAAATGTCATCAAAATGCACCGTGTGCATGTGCTAACGCCTTCCCAGTCTTCGGAAACACACCAAACAGAAGCTTCACAAGGACGGTCTGCCCGTCGCTGGCGCCACGGATGGCCGCATGCGTCCTGGCAGGATGAGCAACGTCCTCGAGGCGCCCGGTGGACCGGGCAGGCGAATCAATCGACTTGCGGTCGCAAAGGTGGACTGAGGCGACTCGACGGTCGTCCCCGAAACTGATCCTGTGGAGGACTCATGGTCGATCAGAAAAGATATCTTTGCGTCAGACGCGCCCGGACTGGCATTGCGCGAGAGCAAGTGTCATCGAGACGGAGCGGCTGCAAAAGGGGAGTACAGAGTGTGAAGGACAGAAGCCGTTTTGGGGCATGTTTGCTACCTTGAAATTCGATGCCAGGTCTAGGTTGCACGACCTCTGGCCGAGGGACGCAACGACAGACGAAGAGTTGTTGAACGATCTCAGCGCGGCGCCTATAGGATGGGGTCCGGACCGAGGGGAAGAAAAATTTCGATACCATGGGAGTACTCTACGTACAGATACGATTGTCATGACGAGTAATGCTAGCAATTGGCAGCCCTGGCCCTGGACATCCACTTGGAAAAAGAAAAAAAAAAGTACCAGATGTGTTCTGTGAAATCTGCTACGTAACATCTACAATGTCCATGCTCCTCCTGTGATCGAAGCAGAAGCGGCTTTCCCAGCAGATCCATCGTCTCCGTGGCCTTGCCTTGCCCTTCCCTTACCCTGTCTCCAAGATCAAACACCACCTCTTCTACCGCCTCCCTCTCCCCTTGAACCCTAGATTGCTCCTGGCCGTGGTAGCGATCTTGTGCACCCCGGTCCGCCTGTCCCAGAGGGCACTCTTGCCCTCGACGACAGCGACAATCTCATCCGCCACTCGCCTCGAGAAATCGAATTTCCCGGTCCCCTTATTCGCCTTCTTGCTCGCTGCGTCCAGGATCCAGATAAAGGCCTGTCGACGACGTTGGCGCACGCTCAGGGGTACGGGGATCTGAAGGGCTGCACCGCCGCCTGCTGCGCCGCGCTGGGAGCGGATGCGCATCAGTGGTGCGAGGGAGTCGAGGGCGAGGGTGAGGTAGAGGACTGGGTGGAGGGGGAGGTGGGCTGCTGGTGCTGCGAGGCATTAGTTCTTCCGAGCAAGGCGAGGAGGGTGGGGGGGCCAGAGGGGAGACTTACGAGCGCCGGGCATGAGGGGTCGTAGGGCACTGTAGGTCGGCGGCGGGGATGTGCGGAGGAATTGTAGTATGTTGCTCATGTTGCGTTGGGCTTTGGCTTTCTCGCCGTGTTGCATCATGAGGTTCGTGACCTGGTCTACCACCGGGTCGTAGCGGAAGTCTTTGTGATTTCGCGCTGGGATGGGCAGGTCGGGCATACCAAACTTGACGCCTTGCTCGCTTGGGTCGAGATGTCCGGGGAAGTTGTACTGGGACAAGTCGGAGAACGGGGAGCTGTCGAGACTTTGTTGAAGGAACTCTGGAGGTGGTACTTCGGCCTCGCTGTGCGTCGCCATTTCCTGCTGGCGGCGAGCTAATGTGCTAAATGGCCGACTCTGAGGCTTAGGAGGCTTCTGATTGTTCTTGATACTGTCCTTTAGGACTTGAGGGGCGTCCTTCTGTGCTTCCTTGTCTTCTTTAAGAATGTCCTGAACAGGCGTTCCTTGCGACAAATCCGGTCCTTCTCCGCCAGTGATGCTCGCCATCTTTGCAGCCTCTTCACTGACGTGATCCTCTTGTTGCATGTTTGGTCCTACCGAACCTGCACCTCCTTCGGCGGCAGGTAGATTTCGATTGGATCCGCTATCAGAGGCATGTCGAATACCTGTTTGAAATCGTGCAAATGGCGACACTGGCTGGGAGATTCTTGGTCGCAATGCGAGTCGGCGACCAGCCGTAAAGAGATAGAGGCGCGGAGTGATTCCAGACATTTCGAGGGCTGTACGAATAGTCGTGCGACTGAGGAGTTGCATGATGGCTAAAGAGCAAAGTCGAGCTCTGTCTCAGCGATTCCCGAGGATCAGCCGGGATAGGGATTCTACACGGCAAGGTGAGGGGTTGGTAGACTTTACATTAGTACAACAGGCAAGCGTACATGTCGCGAGCCCGATCGTGATGATGTTCATTATTACGGTGTCTCAAGATCTATGGATCTAACCTGACTCAATTCATTAAGCATCAAATGCCTCCGCCTCGTACGCCCTGTTCTCCCTCTTCATTTCAAACTCAACAATCGCATATGTACAAAGCGCCCACGTGGCTATCCAGCCAAAGAGGACCCCCAGAGATGCTCCAAAGGCGTAATGGAAAGGTAGTGTCCAAATGATGGCCGATACGGCACCTTCGTAGATACAGACGCCCAGAATCCAGAAAAGGGTCAAGTAAAGGAAGAATCGCCTGAACATCTTGTTCGACTCGTAGCGATCGTTGTACCGAATCCTGAATTCGCGGTCTTGCAGGCCGTCTACTGCGATGAAATCCTCGGCAGCGTAGTAGATGAAGGGCCGCATGCGGGTTCCTCGCGGCTGAGAGTTGATGCCGACGGGAATGTTGAAAGGGACAGCGATTGAGATGATCATGAGCAATCCTAGGAAGACCATGATGAAACTTGGCCCATAGAGATATAGCTTCGGAATGAGCAGCTCCGAGCCGATTACGAAGGGCATGAGAGCCATCAAAACAGCAACAAGGTAGACCCAGCTCGTTGCGTCCAGCTCCCACCGACTTCGCGACAGCAGTGGCGCGCATTCCTCTTGCCGAAAGACGAGTCGCCACACGCGAGCAGCCAAGATCCAGATCTCGCCAAAGCCGAAGCAAGCCACTGCGGCCCCAAGAATTTTCTTGTCCAGTTCCGGCTTTGGTATTTCGCAAGTTCGGTCGCGAAATCTTTCGAAGCAGTCTTGCTCCCATCTTGAGACGCTGCGGTTGTACCATGTGTAGTACACGATGCAAGGAATGACTAGATCGAAGACGAGGATCATAGGAAGGCCCAAAGTGATTCCGAGATGTTGCCAGGGATGTGCTTCCTTCTGAGCAAGGCGAGTCTCCCGCCGTCGCAGGGAGGGTAAGCTGCGTGCGCTGGACTTTGCAGACAGGGTTCGCTGACCTGTACCAGCAGCGCGATTGACCGAGGTGCGGCTGGCATTGTTCGAGGGCGCTGGACGTATGGCATCTACATACTCTGAGGAAGAGGTAGAAGATCGATAATCGTCGCGGATGAGTCCGGGCAATTCAACGGACTCTTTGTTGTGTCCACCAAGACGGGGATCCGGTTCCTCGTCCCCCAGCGCGGTTTTTTCCGGGTCCTTGGTCGACGTTGTCGAAGCAGTATCCCCTTGTTCTTTCGTACGCGCCGCATCATCTTCTCGCGCGTCGTGGTAGTCTTCTGGCGCCGGTGTGGTGGCTTTGTCATTCTCAGAAGAAGTGTCGGCAGTAGAGGGATCGGACGGGACGGACGAGGTTCCCGTAGGGCGATTCATGGCTTAGGGTGATGGTCTCAGTAGATGGCGAAGTATTCGAGTCTCCTACGGGTGCAGCAAGACGGTGAGCGTGTCTGGTGCAGCCTATGGCGATGAGCAGGTACTGTATAAGTAGAGGCTCGGCTTCTTCGGGCTGACATTGCAGGCACCCAAGATGCTGGAACGCCCTTTTGGGAAATGTAATGGGAGTGTCAGAGAAAATCTTGGTAAATTCCAAACGCCGGACCAAAATGGAAAGGCATGACCAACAAGGAGTGTATGGTTTAGATCGGCGCCAGACGCGTTTCCAGAAGTGAGAAGCAATTTGACGTGATGCCCATGCTCTGGGACATGGACCATTTCGCCCACTACGAAGCATGGCTGGGAAGATGGTTGGACCTACCCACCGGTAGCTACTGACCTGGCCCTGGAATTGAAGCTGGTGAAGGCCTTATCATTGTCGCTGGCACACTTTTGGACGTGAGACGTGAGACGTGAGACGTGAGACGTGCGATGGTTGATGGAATTGATGACGATGTGCGTTGCGCGACTCAAAACAGCCCGAACCACGGCGCCGAAGATTCGACACGTGCGGTTCGACTTCGGAGAAGCTAAAGGAGGAACCTGGGAACCCTAGTTAAAGTGGGCTTTCCTCCCATGCCTTGGGATATTAACTGCGAGAAGATATTATTGCATGTCTCGCAGAAAAGGAGAGGTCAAGGACGTTGAAGAAAAAAATTATGGGCTTCACTCGCCCTCGTCGCCGACGTGTGCTCCCTTGGCTTGGGCAGGGCGATTGACCCCGCAGTGGAGCAGGTCACGTGCTCTACACGACCTCGTCGCGTACCTGGGCGGCGGTGAAGACGGAACCCTTGGCTGCACGCATGCACCATCATCTATCCAATCGAGATTCTTCTGCTTTCTGTTTCTTGCAATTGTGGTTTTGTACCTCTCCTCGCTCTTGCGTCGCATGAATATGGATATCAATAGGGTGGCCATCAAGGACAATCCAGATATCTGAGCCCATTTGTTGGCCACCACTACACGACGATATTCTAGCCATCCTTTGCGCCCATCAAACCTCCTCGTTTGCAGCAAACACAAAGCTACTCGCGACCACTGGTCGATTGTTCAGAGTAACAATCAACCAGTCAGTCGATCAATCAACAAACCAAACAGATAGACAGACAATACTTCCGCGCCAACTATCTTTGGAATCCTTTAGCTAACGTACACGACTTTTAAAAAGAACATTCTCTCACAAATCAACGCACCTCTTTCTGGCATCCGCAAATAGTCGAGCTACACGATCTTACAGCTTTCAACACAACCACACCAGAGGTAGGTTCCATGTCTCATACGCTGCAGCACCTAGTCGCTTTCGATCAGAGGGTAGAACAAGGCCCTGCACCTTAGGCATCGGCCACGGAGAGTAGCACAGACGCATTGATAGCGTTCCACAAGCAACTTTCCGCAACCGCCTGTGTTCCTCTCCGTGTGTCATTAGCATGCCAAACCTGCACCTACGATGACGCTCGTACCACTGCTAATGCGGACCAGCGCTGTCCTGTGGTCACTCGACACAGCGCAGTAAACCCGTCAATATTAGAGGTGTTCAGCCGACACAACATCAGCCTGGACTTCTCCGAAGGTCCATCCGGTGCAAACAGGTCTTGTATGAAAGGGGTCTGCGCACGGGGCTCGTACTGCCATTCGAGCACAATATAAAACTTGATAAACTGTCGCGAACTCTCTATTTCTTCAACGGCCCTCAATTTTCGCACCTCTGCTTGACGCGTTCCTCGTTTCGTACCTCTTGACCTGCACATCATGTCCAACAGAGGTGGCGGAGCCGGCAGCGGTGGCTTCCGTGGTGGTCGGGGAGGAGGCCAGCGTGGCGGAGGATCTCAGCGAGGAGGTGGTCAAGACCGCGGGGGTTTTCGCGGTCGACCCGGCCGTGGCGACCTGCCTTATCACCCTGCCGGCGATCGTGGTGCGCGAGGCTCGTCTCCTCGCGGCCGTGGGGCTGCAGCAAATGAGAAATTCACCCAGCGTGATATCTCTCGCGCGCGTTCCATGTACACCGATGGTTCGCAGAACCAGGCACCTTCCGTTGATGCTTACGAGAAGCCTCGACTCTACAGAGGCGCGGCAACAGAAGGTGTCGACAAGGAAAGCCTTCAGGCAGAGACCGCGCAGCTGACGCGACGAGTGGAGGGCAAACTGCCCAAAAGGACAGGATACGGCGCAGCAAACGGTGGTCCCAAAGAGACGGCGGTCGTCACCAATTACCTCAAGCTGCTCCCGAGGGTGGATGCGACCAACAAGCAACATCGCGTGGACCAGCCTATCTACCGCTACTCTCTCGCCACGGCTGAACAGAAGATGCCCAAGGGCAAGATGCGTGCCCTCGCCAGGATGGTATTGACCGAGCCGCGCTTTCACGCCAGTCCCGAGATGCGTACTGCGACCGACTTCATGGGTATCATCATTTCCAGTCACAAGGTCGACCTTGGCCCTGATGACACTTGGAGCTCTGAGGTCGATCTTCGTGACGCTACCGAACGTGCTCAAGATCCAAACAACAATCGCGTCCGCCTTGTTGCCTTTGAAGTCAAGCTCACCGGCACCTTCACACTTGGTCCCCTCGTCAAATGGCTCAAAGGTGACCCGAGTATCCCTCGTCCTCAACGTGAGGAGATCACACAGATTCTCAACATCATCTTCGGGTACTATGCTGTCCACAACCGGCTCCACGTCCACCAGATTGGGCCAACCAATAAATTCTTCTACGACTCTTACCGCAATCAGAATTCGGCCGATCTGGGCGCCGGACTGCGTGCTCTGAGAGGATACATTGCCAGTGTCCGTCTCGGAGGTGGTCGAATGTTGCTCAACCTCAACGTCGTCAGTGGTGCCTTCTACAAGCTCCTGCCCCTTCGCCTGCTGGCATGGCACCTGCTCAAGGGCGACCAGGCGACCTATGATCCTAGTGTGCTCACGCCGATTGACAAGAAGAGGCTCGAGAACATGCTCAAATTGGTCAGAATCGAGAACCACTACGAACCTCTCCACGATGCCGAGGGCAAGGTCATGCGTAATCCTGATGGCACAGAGGCTCGCAAGAAGATCAGTCGAACCATCTGCGGATTCAACCCGCCCCACTACCTGCCTGCCACCCAGCAACGTTTTAACATCGTCGATGAGACCACTGGTCAGACTCGCAGTGTCACCGTCTTTGAGCACTTCCGTCGCAAGTATCCAAATTCAGGCTATGAGCAGGATCATGGCTGGCCATGCGTCAATGTTGGGACCCGTGCTAAACCTACTTACATTCCTCTGCAACTCTGCGTGCTTGCGCCAGCTCAGGCCGTCCGTCGCATGCTTAGTGGGGATCAGACATCCAACATGATCAATTTTGCCGCTCGCGCGCCGCACGCAAATGCCGACAAGATCATCAGTGAGGGTGTTGCCATGTTCAGATTATCCCCCGAGAATCAGAACGAATTTCAGGTAATGCCTCTCGAATGGATTTTTGCAGGTATCTGAGTACATGGACTGACACCTAATAGAAACAATTTGGAATATCCGCAGAGCCTCAGCTCATGAAGGTACCGGCCAGATTTCTCAATACGCCTGGTCTTGCCTACCACAAAGATGGCAACAAGCGCGCCCGGCCTCCAGTCATTATGGGGGCTTGGAACCTTCGCGGTATGCGTTTCTATGAGCCTGTCACGATCAATAAAGTTGTCTTCGTCGAGCTCAACACTTGGTCTAGCCGAGGCGGGAACCGCAACGTCAGGAGGACGCTGTACAAGTATCAGCCCAGAGATATCACGCAAACCTTCATCGAGGAGTTCAAGAGATACGGCGTTAAGATCACTGAGATGGAGTACATGAGTTGTGAAGTACCGGCGGGCGGCACTTTTGTCAATCAGCCCGACTACGAGAGGGCCATTGACGAGACCTTTGCTGCGATCAAGAAGAAAGCTGGCGTCTCGATCTGGTGCCTTGACGAGGCGAGCACTTTCACCTATTCCTACATCAAGAAGATGGGTGATGTCAAGCATGGGGTACAGAGCACTTGTATGACGGGTAAGAAGCTTGACAACGGCCTCTATAAGAAGGATCCCGGCTTCTTTGGTAACATCGCGCTCAAGATCAATATCAAAGGCGACAATGCCAAGGGGGTGAATCATTACGTCCAACCCAACGAGATTCAAGACAAAGACGTGGCCAAGATTTGGGATAACGATACCATGTTCATCGGCATCGACGTCACCCACCCAGCCCCCGGATCAACCAAGGCAACACCCAGCATCGCCGCCGTCGTCGCCAACACGAACGATCACCTCGCCCAATGGCCCGGTAGTCTCCGGCGGCAAGCCGTCAGCCGCGAGGAAATGGTCGACAGCCTGCAGGAGATGGTGGTCGAACGTCTCCGTCTCTGGCAGAAGGTCAACAAGGGCAGCCTCCCCAACCGCATCATTGTATATCGTGACGGCGTGTCCGAGGGCCAATTCCCCCTCGTCCTCCAACACGAACGGCCCGGCATCGCCGCCGCAATCAAACAGATGTACACGGGCAAACCCCAGCCCCGCCTCGCGATCATCACGGTGACAAAGCGCCATCACACCCGCTTCTACCCCTCCCGGACCGAAGACATGGACACGTCGGGCCGCGACCGCAACACGGGCGAGTTCAAGACGACAGGCAACTGCCGACCGGGCCTCGTCGTCGACCGCGGCGTGACGGACCCGGAAGCATACGACTTTTTCCTCCAAGCGCACGCCGGACTGCAGGGCACGGTCCGGCCGGCGCGGTACACGGTGCTGCACGACGAGTTGGCCATGGGACCGGACGGACTGCAGAAGATGACGCACACGCTGTGCTACCTGTTCAATCGGGCGACCAGGGCGGTGAGCGTGGCGCCGCCGGCGTACTACGCGGATCTGCTGGCGGAGAGGGCGAGGTGCTATCTCTATAATACGTACCACGGGGCGAATATTGGTGCGACTGAGGAGAATGATGACGGGGGCGTTGGGGAGTGGAATGGGGCGTTGCACCCGAGTATTAGGGATACGACGTTTTATATTTAGGGAGGAGATTGGTGGAGGGTGAGGGAGAGGGAGAGGGAGAGGGTGAGGTTGAGAGGGAGAGTAAAAATTCGAAGATGAAGGATGTCGGACGGGTGGAGGATCAGATGGTTGCGGTCTGACAGAGGCAACGAATCCATGTCTCGTTGCGGCAGGGGCAGTGAGGTGACTCTCTCGCTCGGATGGTTCGGTGGAGATGTCGGATCTGGATACTGACCATAGTCACTCCTTTGAACCTTTTTTTCTCTTTTGTATCATGTCGAGCAGATAGTATGATGATTTATTGGAGTAGTCGAACAGGGAATGCAAATTTGCGTCTCTCCTTGGCTCATTTACCCGATCTCGTTAAGTGAGGATCACGGATACCAGAGCTAGGACATGCCGTCATGTCGTTGTGCCAGAGCAGCTATCGCACTGATTGTGATACTGTAGTGGAATAAGGAGGGTCACGACACGTTGGTCTGGTGATTGGCTTGGACAACGCACAACGGGCTTCGGCACACGGGAGGCACTTTTTCACAGGGCCAAATCATCATGGTACGTACCTGAGCGAGGACACGAGAACTGCGGACCTGACCAGCGACGCGCAGCAGAGGCGTGACCGCAGCGTGGTGGAAGACCCGTATCAACATAATCAGCTCCACCCCCTCTGTCCGTCAATGATGAATTCGGCTAGGTGGTAGGGTATGCGGTGGTGTCTCTAGATCTGCAGGGCTCTAGAAAAGTGTTCCGTCGTCGTGTCGCGTGTAGATCTTCGGGCACTATCGACCTCGGCCTCTTGTCGTCGACCGTTGAGAGTGATATCGATAGTATGCGAATGGTCGACCACAGTTGACTTGGGAACGCTGCTGAGGCTCGGGCGATCTTTTGATCTTTTGCTTGCCGGTGACCTACCAAGCGAATAGTCTCGTCTTGTCTTGGGTCGCCGCGTTGGCGGCGGAAGGGCATGTCGAAATCGGTGCGGGAACGGTAGAGAGCGAGAGAGAGATGAGTATGGGAAAAGATGCAGGTCAGGTCATCCGAGTCGCAGCAGCTGATGCTGCACTCGGGGCCTTTCATGTACCCCGCCATGACGAGCAATGGGGTGCAGAGTCGAGAAGCAAGCATGACTTGATCCGATTGGAGAATGTACAGTAGACTGAGTAGTACGTTGTTTCTTTTGGATTCTGTACCTGCAGCGCAAACCAGGAACAACCTCGCCTCCACTCCGACGACCTTCCAACGTCACCTGCTGTCATCTCTCTCATCTTTCTCATTCGTCCGCCATTAGAACCTCGACATCCTACGACACTCATTTCTATTACTTGATTTGTATCTATACCTCCAGTCCTCGCCTCCTGCTCCTGTCTTGCGCAAAGTCACACAGCCTCGCATAGTCATCCGGCCCGGAAAAGCATCTTCTGATCCCATCCTTGCCCTCATCCAACACCTGATTTTAACCATCGCAACACGTTAGCCACGAAGCGTTGGACAGCTGCTAGGCATTGTTCCGACACCGACAGGTGAGATCCGCCTCTCCTTTATCTCCCCGTGCCGTACTGCATTCCTCGTCAGCCTCGACCCCTCGCCGTTCCGCTAGCCGTTGCACGCGCAGCATGGCAAACCCGCCAGACAGACACGCTCGTCTTCATTCCATCTCCCAGACGACGCCTGACAAGGCCTTTCTCGTCCGTCGACATGTACTCCATCTATATCATCACCGAGTGCGCGACCTCGAGCCCTGTCACAACCCACCACAAGTCATTCATCCCCTGCTACGCTACCTTGTCATCTGGCCTCTCCAAGGTCGAGCACCTTCTCCTCTCATTCCTCTACTCTTCGACCGTTCGCTCGGCTTGCCCGGCGCTTCATTTCGCTTCTCCCCGTCAGGCACTCCCTATCCCATCCCACCCCTGTCCACATCCGTCTCGACACAACTCATCACCAGACGCCACCACCTGCGTCTGCCCTCGAGCCGCTTGGGACCATCCCGCCACACCACTGGCTCAAGCTCTGAATATAATCGTCCCTACCTACTGTTCATGCAAGCGGGTCCGGGTGCTCTGGCGTAGAGCATCTGCAAGATCTCAAGCCGGTTCACAACCGCTCGAAATTTCCTACTCCCCTTTGACCGTTGACATTTATCTCACTCTATCTCTGACCTCCCCTCCTCCCCTCTCACACTAGCATAAGCCCCTCATCTATTGTCAAGATACTGTCATGGATACCTTCTCATGGAAGAAGGCTCTTGCCTTGGGGGCTTTGCTAACGAGTTCCCAGCTGCAGACTGTTTCCGCATATCCTAGGTCAGTACACGTAATGTTAGTAGGCTTGAGTACCATCTGACCGTATCACAGGGTAAGCATATTTCAATTTCCGGAACAGCTCGTTCACACCTGACGACGTCATGCTACCACCCCGCCCATCATGTTACCAAGTAGTGCAGACTATATCAGTCCTGACACGTCTACAGGAACAAGAACTTGCCCAACGAGACGCAGATCCAGAAGCACAGCTCAATCTACTGTACATAGCAGAAAACGGACAGGTCCGCGCACACTTCTGGGAAACCAAGCTTGTGCCCACTGTTGTAGACGGTGTCACTCAGACCATCACCGTCACCTCACAGATTCCCTTCCCAGACGAGACATCCTCTACGAGAGCAGTAGTGACAAAGAAGAAGGCGGCAGCCAAGAAGACAAGCACAACAATCAGCCGGAAGGCAATAGCTCCGACGAAAAAGAAGGCCGCTGTCAAGAAGACGACAAGACGGAAAAAGAAGAAGACGACGACGACCACGACGACCACGACCACGACCACGAGAAAGCGGCCAGCAAAGACACGAAAGAAGACGACGACGACGACAACAACTACAACGACCTCCACCACAAAGAAGCGCGTTCCCGCGAAGAGTACAACGAAAAAGTCTTCTGCTAAGCCCAAGACCACGACTCCTGTCAAGCCCAACACAAGTGCCACAGCTAAACCTGTTACTACCACTTCCCAAAGCTTGACCACTCGCCGAACCACTTCGACTGTCACTTCCACTATCACTCAGCCTCCGGCCACTACCGATCGCAGTGTCAGCTCCTCCATCACCTCGCTCATATCTCTCACGCCTTCTGCAAACCAGACAGCAAGCCCTACGGTCGTCGCAACTTCTGGTGTACGTATCACCCCTGACTCTCTATTCCACCAGACTGGCGCCAGGCAAATTCTCAGCGTGCTCCGCAGTGGCCAAAAGCTCTGGTTGTGGCATCTGGGGAAGAGCGTTGGCGCTGGGTGGTCCCTTGTTGTTTGCTTCGGCCACACTATGGCGCCTGTCCCACTTGACTTACAAATTGTGAGTATGCTAACATCACCTCTCATAGTCTGTACATTCTTCTCTCGAGACGTCAGGGGAACCGAGCTCACAACCTTTCGTCACCTCACTCGGTACAAGCAGTTCTTCACTATCCCTGATTGACACAGCTAGCACTACCTTACCCTCCACCAGTATGGCTCCTGCTAGACCAACCATCAACGCTGCCAACATCTTTGCACCTATTGGATCAGGAGCACCACCGTCGCAAATCCCTCAGAGATCTGACCACCCAGTCGCACGTCTCGGCATCAAGGCGCAGAGTCAGAAGCTCTCCACCAACAAATTCTATGCCAACTTCTTCCTCGGCAACCAGAATCAGCCGACATGGACTCATCCTTACTCCCTCATGTGGGCCAAGGGACAGGGTGTGGCCCAATCTTGGGGCATGTCCATTTCCCACATTGAGCGTGGTCAGCTTGCATACGGAGAAGGTGACCCTGCAAAGTATTTCATCAACCCTATCGCTATTCAGTCAGTGATCTTGTCTGCCCAGGAGCTAGGCAACCAGTCTGTTATCACCACGGATAGCCTTACTGCATTCTCGGTCAACGTGAACATGCAGGCTACAGCTTCTTCTGGTACTCTGATCACCTTCCCGCTTGTCCAGGGCATGGGCTTTGTGACTGCGAGGTACAGTAATGCCTCACCTTTGATACAGAGTTCAGTCTCCGTATTGTCCCTTGTCTACAGCGGCAAGCTCAACAACACCAACACTTTCAAATACAAAGCCGGACTCGGTGATCAGACTACCTGGCTGATATACGTTACCCCAGACTCGGCTTCCTATCCAGGCAATACCTTCACGTTAGTCAACGGTAACAACATCAATGCCACTTCTGGCTTTACTGGTATCATCCAGATTGCCAAACTCCCCAGCTCTACTTCTGGCAGTGAATCTACGTACGACAGCACTGCCGGTGTATATGCCACTTCTGCGCAGATCTCCGGATCCACGTCCGGCACCACTGGTACTTACAGCTTGGCTTTCAGCAAAGGTGGCAACACGGCTCGCACGCTTCTGATGTTTGCGCTTCCCCACCACGTTCAGTCCTTGACCAGTGGAGGCAACACCAACATTCAACTACAGACCACCACCAAAGGTCTTGCGACCGGTATTCTCAGCGATGCATGGACGTTGCAGGAGAGTCTCCCGACTGACATCGGCTTTGCCCCTTGGACCCCGGAAGACGGCAGCATCAACTCCGTCAGCACCACCGCCCAACAACTCATTGTCGAGGCTGCCTCTTCGGAACTCACTCAAGACATCAACGGCCAGACAAATCTCAACAGCATGTACTTTTCCGGCAAAGGTCTCGCCAAATTTGCCGCTATCGTCTACGCCACCAACGACCTCGGCAAGAACAAGACTCTTGCCTACACAGGTCTTCAGCGCCTACAAGCGGCCTTTGCCACTTTTGTCAACAACAAGCAGATTTATCCTTTGGTCTACGAATCAGCCTGGGGCGGTGTTGTGAGCACGGCCACGTACTCTACTGGCGATGCCGGGTTTGACTTTGGAAACACGTACTACAACGATCATCACTTCCACTACGCGTACTTTGTCTACACGGCGGCCGTCATCGGATACCTGGATCCGACTTGGTTGAATACTACGAATCGCGAGTGGGTCAACACACTGATCAGAGACTTTGGCAACCCTGCCAATGATGATCCTTATTATCCTTTCTCCAGGGGATTTGATTGGTATCATGGGCACTCCTGGGCCAAGGGCTTGTTCGAGTCTGCGGATGGCAAGGACCAAGAAAGTAGTTCCGAGGACAGCATGGCGGCCTGGTCGGTCAAGATGTGGGGATCAATCAGCGGCGATGTAGCCACCGAGGGAAGAGGCGCACTCATGCTTGCCATCCAGGCACGCTCGGCGCAGAACTACTATCTGTACACGTCGGACAATACGGTGCAGCCGCCGAGGTATATCGGAAACAAGGTCGCTGGAATTGTAAGTATTCACCCCCATGCTTTGTCGATCACGCATGGACGGGACGTAAGATGATGCAAGAATATCACTAACACGACCAGCTTTTCGAGAACAAAATGGACCACACGACCTACTTCGGCGCCAACATCGAATACATCCAAGGTATCCACATGATTCCGCTCATGCCCTTCAGTCCCTTCACGCGCACCAAGCAGTTCATCACCGAGGAGTGGAACACGTACTTTTCCAACGGCCGGGTCGACAGTGTCGCTGGGGGCTGGCGCGGAATTTTGTATGCGAATTTGGCTATCATTGATCCGGCAACCGCGTGGAGTTTCTTTAGCAACCGCAGCTTTGATGTAGGCTTGTTGGATGGCGGCGCCAGTCTGACTTGGTATCGGGCATGGAGTGCAGCTTTGGGAGGAAGTAGGTAGATGTCATAGCCGGTGATAGGAGACCAGAGGATGATAGGAGACTCAGAGGAGGATTTCTTTTGTTCAGAGAGGACGTTTGAAGGGAGGATTGGCGTTGCATAGCGGGGTGTATATATGGACATTGACAGGGAGAGCAGACTGGAAAGGGGGTAATGCAAGGAGCGATTTATGAATGCGACGGACTTTGGGGTGGGATGGAATACTTGATACCTGATAGACCGACTTGATGAGGGGATTTGGCTATATAGTAGTATGAATAATGTACATTGGTACCTCACCTCAACATCGCCCGACTTCTTCCTCCACGCGATGGGCGCTATACGTCTTCAGCTTCTTTGAGGCGTGTCAGATCGTCAAACTTTGATGTCGAGTTGCTCTCCGACATCAATGCGTGTTGTCCGGCTGCTATCCGCGACCGTCTCTGGTCGATCGCGCTCACGCAACAAGCTTCCTGCGCTCAGCCGGAGTGTTCGTAAACCCGAACTGTAGCTCTACAAGTATTTTGTGATGCATGCCTCTCGTTTCTAAGACGCTCCGAGCCCTTCCTCATAAAATCTCCCTTCCTCATAAAATCTCCCTTCCGCGCCTAGACGCTTCCTCCCGAACAGATCATCTCCACGCTTATCCTTCAACTCAGACCCGATACGAATCCGCGTCCAGAAGCGGACTACATCCCACAAGGTATCCCAAGACCCTCAGTACCACCCGCTCTCCCTCCAGGCCCTCAACCACACCTTCCCATCCATCGGCCCTTTGGTATCCTTGTAATCCGCCTTGGGCTCCTCGATCTTCTTGCTCACGAACGGCGTCACGTTCTCGTCCAGCTTCGCGGGCGTCACGTACGTCCGCACCTTCTCCCACTCGATCTTGTACCCGCCGTGCTTGGTGTGTCTGCCCATGGCGCCCGTGCCAGTGCCCTTGTAGTAGTCTTTGCCGCCTGTCTTTGTCGTCAGGCGGAGCCTGCGAGTCGCGCGCTTGTTCAGGAGGGAGAGCGTGGGGCGGAACATGATGGGAGAAGGCAGGAAGGGGGGAAGAATGGCGATGGGTGGTGACGGGGAGATTATTGCGGAGGGAGGGATGGGGTTCGGCGAGGAGGTTGAAAGGTGCGGAGGTGTCGAAGTTCCGCCCGCGAAATTTCGATGCCAAGATTTCGAGGTCGGCTTTGAATAATTTGTTACCGCTGCTGTTGGATCCTTCTCCCACATTTCCAAGGCCAGGAAATTCACACTTCGAATTTATTATAGGAGAAGGAGTGCTTGAGACGACTCATCACCGAGTCTGCGAACGATGCCCCCACGCATATCTCGCGGCGCGACCGCCTCGGCGAGCAAGCAGACGAATCGCAAGAAGACGCAAAAGTCGCAGAAAAGAGCCCTTAATGCTTTCACGGCTGCTCAGCACCAAGTCGAAGACCGAGCGAAGATCCGAGGCCACAGGTTGGGAGAGGTAGAGCCGGACCGAGGAGCTAAAAGGCGTAGGCCGGAGTCAGACGAAGAGGAGGACGACGATGAAAATGGAGACGACGAAGGCAGACAGGCCAAGAAGAACAAGAGCGTGGATGACGATTCGGACAGGGGGTATGATAGCTCGGGAAACGAGTGGCGGATGGGTGGAGAGATTGGGGAAGACAGTGACAGTAGCTTGGACAGTGACGAGGCGTTTGGGGAGAGTGATGAGGAGAAGTTCGAGGGGTTCACGTTCAGGGGCAGCTCCTCTGCTGGTACGAAGAAGGCGAATAGACGGAGCAAAAAAGCCGGCGCGGACGACAGTGAGGGAGAGATGAACTTGGACGAGGAGCAGAGCGGGGACGAGGATGATGAGGAGGAGGAGGAGGAGGAAGATGACTTTGGGGACGAAGGCGTTGATCTCGCTACGATGCTTGACAATCCGCCATCGGACGAAGACAACAGTGGCTCCGAGGGCGACACAGAGTCCGACGACGACGACGCAAAGTCAGACACATCGGTGTCAGAGCCCGAGTCTGACTCGGCCGACGCTGAGAAAATCTCCAAGCTCCAGGATCTTGTCGCCTCACTCTCCGACAACACGACGAAGCAGAACAATAGCTTAGCCGACGTGCACGAATCTTTGCCCCCCTCGGACTATGCCCTCACGTCCCGCCAGAAGCTTCAGATCTCCGACCTTCTCCCCACCGTTACAGATCCAGCACTCCGCAAGTCCCTCAAGACACTTACCTCTGACAAGCCCTCCAAACGCAACGGTATTCCAGGCAAGCTGTCCGCTCCTCTCCCCAAGCGCCAGCAGGACAAGATCGATCGCTCCGTCGCGGCAGCCAAAGCCAAGGAAGAGTTGGACAAGTGGCAAGACACGGTTATCCACAACCGCCGAGCCGAGCACCTGCACTTCCCGCTCGTCGATCCCACAAAGTCCGCGCCTGCAGGGGAAAGTCAGCTGCTCGGCATCTCCCAAGACAAGCCTGCCAATGACCTCGAGGGGGCGATCCAGAGTATTCTGGAAGAGAGCGGACTTGCCGCATCAAAGAAGGATGAGGAGGAAGACCGCATTCGCAAGGGCGAGGAGTTGGCTATGAAGGAGGTGCCCTTGGAGGAAGTCCTGGCGCGACGAGCCGCACTCAGGAAAGCGAGAGAGCTCTTATTCAGGGAAGAGATACGGGCGAAGAGGATCAAGAAGATCAAGAGTAAGAGTTATCGCAGAGTGCATAGACGTGAGCGGGAGAGGGAAGAGGGAAGGAGGAGGGAATTGATGGGCGAGGACGAGGACGATGAGGACGAGAGGGAGAAGAGAGATCGGGCTAGGGCCATGGAGAGGGTCGGTGGGAAGCATAGGGAAAGTAAGTGGGCTAAGGGGATGAAGAAGAGTGGGAGGACGGTCTGGGACGATGATGCGAGGGAGGGAGTCGTGGATATGGCGAGGCGCAATGAGGAGCTGAGGAGGAGAATCGAGGGGAAGGATATTGGGGCCGAGGACGGGAGCGATGAAAGCGAGAGCGAAGAAGAGGGGTCCGACTTTGATGAGGGGAGTGACGTAGAAAGGGACAGAGTCAGGAAGCAGCTGGGCAGGCTCGAGAAAGAAGACGTTGAGGGCAGGAAGGGACTAGGCAACATGGCGTTCATGAAGCGCGCTGAGGCCGCGAGAAAAGCGCAGAATGAGCAGACGATCAATGAGATGAGACGAGAGCTCGACGGTGACGATGGCGAAGGCGGCGTAGTCGACGAGGATACGACAATTGGTCGCAAGGTGTTTGGTCCCAAGGCGAAGGAGACGTCTCAGCCAAAGACGAAGATTGTCAAGAGTGTGCTCGAGGAGCCCGAATCTGCAGACGAGCACGATGAGCAGGACGCTGAGATCATCACTGAGCGAGAGCAGACTGTACAGCCACGCACTGTCAAATCGTCCGGAAGACCGCATACCAACGGGGCGGTGGCACTGGCAAAGGCCGACAAGGTTGCAGCCTCGGCTTCGACCGATGACATCGACGCTTGGATGACTGCAAAGACCACAAGTCGCAAGGACAAAAAGCGATCAACAGTACAGGAATACATCCCTTCGCCCTCGCAGCAGCCACAGGCGAACGTTGTTAGCCACGGCGTCTCTCAAGCAAAAGCAGCAAAGACAACAAAGCGAGCGAAGCAGCAGCCTTCAACTATTTCGTCATCCGCTCCCGATACGACAGAATGGACCACCGTCTCTGCCAAGTCCACGAACAAGGAGGACGCGGAATCGAATGGCTCCGACTCGGAAACTTCCAATCCCATGCTCACCAAAGCGCAAGAGCAGGAGCTCTATCACGCGCGTGCCTTCGCCGGCGACGACGTCGACCTCGCCTTCACCGAGGAGAAAACGGGTCTTGCTTCCGACGAAGACGAAAAGGAGATCTCCAACCACCTCCCAGGCTGGGGCTCCTGGACAGGCACCGGCCTCTCCAAGAACGCCCGGCGCGCCAACGCCAAGCAGAAGCACAACCCCCTCTTCAAGACCAAAGTCGACGGCGTAAGACGCGCAGACCGTCGAGACGCCAAGCTGAAGAACGTCATCATCAGCGAGGCGCAACAGAGGAAAGGGAAGAAGTACCTGGCCACGGCACTGCCGCACGAGTTTGAAAGGAAGGATCAGTACGAGCGCAGCCTGAGGGTGCCGATTGGGCCCGAGTGGACCACAAAGGAGACGTTCCAGCGGAACACGAAGCCGAGAGTGGTGGTCAAGCAGGGCATCGTGGAGCCGTTGGCGAGGCCGGTCTTGTAGTAGGTTGCTGGCTGGATTACTCAATGCGATGGCTTGATGCATGTTATGCGGGACGCATGTGAGTGGAACGGGAAAAAGTGGTCCACTTGCTCTGCTCCTCAAGGCTATGCTTTGTCGGCTTGTGACTTCTGTTTTTTCGAGACCTGAGAGATTGTCTCTGTGGATAGAAACGGCAGAAATATCACGCTGTATGTCCTTGTACCAGAATGCTACCGCCGCATTGTTAGGCAGCCTTGACTTGACCTGACCTGACTTTACCATGCAATACCGTCTTTGCATCACTTCAATAGGTTGCCTGTATTTCGGTCGACCGGACTCCCAACGTCGGATATCGTCAGAGAGTAACAGTGGATTCAATATCCATTCGTGAGCGATATCTACAGTTTGCTCTTTCCAATGCCCCAGACTTCTGCGCCGGGATTCTTCGCCACTGGCGTCGCGCTCTTGTTGCTGCCGACCTGTACATGATCTGCCGACTTGCCCGCGATCTGACCGTGCGGCACCTCGTCCACGAGCAGCGATTGCGCCTTTTGCAGGGCCTCGATGGCCTCGCGCTCGATGCGCTTGACCAGCACGTCGCAAGTGGGGATATCGTGGATGAGACCCATGACCTGACCCGCGGTCCAGACCTAGTAGTACAATATCAGCAACGGAAGGACTTGGGCTCGGGGGATTCCATCAGGAAGAAGAAAGAGAGAAAGAAATATCCCGAAAGTTGGGAAAGCGTGACTTACACCCGCCTCCGGATCTCCGTTGTCAAACACCTGTTTCCCCCTCTTGCCACTCACGAGCGGCGCAATCTCCTCAAACTTGCCCGTCGGGCTCTCCTTCTCAATCTTGATCGTGTCCCTGGTGACCTGGTTCTTGTACAATCTAGTCGTGTTGGTCCACCGCCTCATGACCAACTCGGTATCCGTCTCGGACGCCTGGACGATCGCCTCCTTGATCTTCTGATGAATGGGCGCCTCGACCGTGCACATGAACCGCGTCCCCATATTGATGCCCTCGGCGCCCAGGTTCAACGCCGCGGCTAGTCCCTGACCGTCCGCGAAGCCGCCGGACGCGATGAAGGGGATGGGCACGGACTGCCGTGCCCTCGACAGCAGGATGAAGTTGGTGATGTCCGACTCGCCGACGTGGCCTGCACACTCGAAGCCGTCGATGGAAAGGAAGTCGACGCCAAGCTTGACGGCGGACATGGCGTGGCGGATTGTCGTGCACTTGTGAAGGATAACGCAAGGGGGGTCCGCGGCCTTGAGCATCTTGATGACAGGACCCGGGCTGTTGCCTGCCGTCTCGACGATGCGGATGCCCTCTTCGATGATGACGCGGGCGTAGGCCGGGTAGTCGGGGGGGTTGAGCGAGGGGAGGAGAGTGAGATTCACGCCGAATGGTTTGTCGGTCATTTTGCGGCAGCGACGGATCTCTTTGCGGAGGTCCTCAGGGGTGGGTTGGGTGAGAGCCGTGAGCTGGGGGTATTAGAGCGGACGTGGGAGGAGGGAAAGAGGGTTAAGGTACCAGACCCAGACCGCCGGCATTGCTGACTGCTGATGCGAGTTCTGCGAAGCCAACCCATTGCATGCCGCCCTGTACGACAGGAACTATACCAGTGGTCAGTCGAAGAAGTAGGATGCTTGGAGATCTGGAGGCTCACTCTTGATGCCCAGGGCCCTCGTGAGGGCAGTGTTGAAAGGCATGGCGTCCTTTGATCGATTGAAGATTTTGTTAATACACAAGTGTTGAAGGTGTTCAGGAAGAGAGAATGAATTTGCTGTTATGATCCAAGGAACGTATGATCACTCATCTGGAGTCGAGGTATTGTTACGTACGAACGATCGGTTCTCCGCCTTGTACCCCAGCCCGTTCGTGCCTCGGTCCAGGAAAGTCGAGATGTCTTGGCAGATGGATTAATCACATGTTCGGCGTTCACGTCAAACCTCAAGTCTTTCATCTGCAATCAGGTATGTTACATTTGTCTGTTCGACATCAAGCGGATGATCACAAAAGATGTGTAAGCCAGCCAGGAGAGTTTTACTTATTTTTAAACCGCATTCATTCTCTCTTCTCCAAAGGTAAATATTCCTAAGGTAATTCTGAAGCTTATCGAAAGAGGCACTGCAGTATTTCTACCGCAGATATCACGCCGTCCCCCATCCCAACAACCTCTTCCCCAATCCCCCATCACGGCTCGTGGACTTGCAAGCCAAGATTTTTGACAATCTAGGCCTGGAATCCCCTTCCGCGGCCGGGGCGGCCGCCAAAGCCACCAGATCCAACAGGCGCGGTGCCGGTGCCAGTGCCGGTTCCCGTGCCAGTACCAGTGCCAGTACCAATGTTACCTCCGGTCAGAGGGTTGAGCTCGAAGCAGCGAAGCGAGCCAGGGCACGAGCCCGAGACGAATCGACCAGTGCGGCCGCTGGGCAAGGTGTCGCCAGAGAGGTTGCTGACGACGCAGGCGCTCTCGGAGCCGGAGCCGGCGCAATCGTTCTTGATGCAGCAGGAGCTGCAGCCGCTGGCAGAGTAGGATTCCCCGCCAGCGCCGCTGCACTGCTGCGCGGAGATGCAGGCGCCTAGGGAGCGTTAGACGAGAAACGCAGTGAAGGAGGAAAAGGTGATCTTACCATCGAGGTTGGCTGGAATTGGCCCGCCAGTCTCTCCAGCTGCGGCACCGCCGAGAACCGCCGGGTTGACCCTGCAAGTTCCTCCCGTAGCCCCAGTGCTTCCGCCAGTACCGCCGCCACGGCGCTGAGCGACTGCGGAAGTGGCCGCGAGGGCGAGGATGGTGAAGAAAGTGGCCTTCATTTTGATGTTGGGATAGACCGATTCTTTTCGAAAGAATGTGAAAGTCAAGCACCGGGCTTGAAAGTGAGTGTAGTTGGTTGGGAGGAGGACGATTGAGAAGTGAATGCAGTAGGTACCAGACCGACTTGAGAATGAATGCTTGGATGATGTCCTTTTACCATGGGATAGCAAAGGTCTACTTATACCAGTCGTCTACGGTGAATGCTGCAGCTGCGTTCCCCGAGATGTATGTCATACCAGTCTGATGTCCGAGATTTTTGAAGCTGAGAGCCATGCTGTGCTCCTTCAGATGACTGCTCGATAGACTGGTCATCGAGATCGCTGCAGGAGTTGATTCCATTCTGGACTCACCGTGCAGGCGGGAAAGCTTGAGCAGGTCCCAGCTGTCGGGGAGAAGGAGGTCTGAAACACGCACCGAGACGAACCAACCCCCTCACCAGGGCCATAGCGACTGTCCAGGTACGTCACGGTGGCTGTGGTGGGCAGAGGCCTTGGGGGAAACTCTCGTAGTCGAGCAGGACCGAAGGGGTGTAAAGGCTGTCAGACAGGGGTTTGAAACGAGTGAAAGGGTCTGTTCCTGAAGGTAGCGAGGGGACTTCAGGTACGCCATGTGATGCAGGTGGTCGAGGAGGATACCTGCATGGTGAACGGCCAAGTCAACCTGACCACGGGATGGTATCCGGTGGGGCTTCTGAGGATTCCCATACCCATGGTACAAGGTGCCACCTAGCGAAAGACCATCTGCAGGACTCCTTTGCTGCAGTCGAGGCATGGCTTTTCGTCGGAAAGACTTGACCTTTACTTGTGGAAGCAGAGACCAGTCATTCTGCAGACCCGTCTCTACGCTTTGCTCCGCTCACGCCCGCGATAGCCGCTGCATGACAAGTCGCTACAGTGGGCGAACCTGTTCGCCGCCAGATGATCGCCTACGGCATTAAGGTCCGATTGTGATGATGTGTCAAGGCAGTACCCACTGGTCAGCTCACCTAGAGACGAAGCAGTCGAAGTCACCCGATCCACGCTGTCGTCCGATCCGGGGCACTCAATGTGATCGACACCTTACCATCGGGTGCAACCGATACATGCAAGAGGAAAGCTTGACGGCAAGGTGATCGTCATATCGATAGTGATGTTGGTAGGTTTGCGGACATGAAACCGATGAGTGGCGCTGCGGGGAAGACGACGACGCCCAGCTTCGAAGAATCCGTTTCACCTACAATCGTGCGGCGGCTACACATCAGGCTACATATCATCACGAGCGGGTTGACCGGCATTGCAAGGCGTGATGATGGTGCAGAGACGTACTCAACATGCGGAAAGAACTTCTCATGCTGACTCGCTCGGGGGGAGAAAGTTACATGGCAGAGGCACAAAGATTGATGGGACAGGGCATCGACGAGGCATCGACAGGTCATGGTCAAGCCATCATCAAGGCGTTGACATCCCGGGCGTCGACATCCTCCCCCGGCTCCGCATGGTCGTCGTAGATTCCAAGATATTATCAAACAGCCACCTTGTCATACACTCTCCATCTCCAGAGCTCTCTAGTGAGTCTCCTGAAGCGCACATTGCCTCATGTTCCAGTACCATTCCGTCCATCGATCGCTTCCTCTCAACGCAGGCAACGTCGATAGCCTCTCCTCGCTCTCTCGATTGCCTCCCGTGAGACATTGACCAGCGCATTGCCAAGGCAGGCAGAAGTGGCTGGTCTCAGAATACCACTGGCCTGCTCTCTTGATCTCGAGAGCAAAGCTTCAAGGCAGGCGGCCCGCATCCACTGCACAAGCCCAAGATCTCTCTCTCTACCTAGCCACTTTCGGCACTCCCTTCTTATTGCCTTGCGTATGCCAGAGAACAGCATGCCTGTACATATCACATAGCACATTCATCTGCCCCGCATGCAGCGATCAGATGGAGAGACTCCTACCGTCAGCCCATCTGTTCCCTAGTACTGCATAGAGCTAGTAGTACTTTTGGTGCTGCACACACCGTCTTCCATCTGTGTCGAGCCCGGATGTACCTTTCTACTTCTCCTCCTGTTAATCTCACGCTGGTAAGTCCAAATGTTGATTCTACGCCAGGGCCAAAGCATGCGCAAGGGTGCCGCGCCCATCATGTGGCACAACATCTTGCGGGCACCTTTCTTTGCTGCCAATACCGCTACATAGTCATCTCTCCCAACGAGTACACCCCTGATACATGAGTTACCCCTGCCCACATCCCTATCCTCTTGAGCATTGCGTTCATCTACACAAACGGGAGAACTGGCATCTCATCACTCGGCGTGATGCCTTTTGGTGCCGACAGCGCCGACCAGACTGAGGACACTCAGACAGGAAGATACGATGCCGGCTCCCAAAGACACTTCGTGTTCGAACCAACGTCTGTAAAAGTCATCATTATCATCGACTTTTCCAGTTCGATTGCACGTGTGCACGGTCGATCATCCTCAATTGACAGTACTAAAGATCACGCATGTATCGACGTGTCCAGACTCGCGATAATTTTTTTTTCTTTGACTGCAGCCTGTTCATGTCGACCAGCGGCGTAGTACAGTAATTAATTCGTAGGCCCTATCAGAAGCGCCGACGACACCGCGCACGTCCAATCCACTCTTACGCACGATAATCGGGATAAGCAAACTAATCCTACGCTATCTGTGCGATCTTACTCAGACCACATCCGGCCAGAGCTGACAGAGCCTGTGTCTCGTTGTGTGACCACTCGGGTTGAACATGACATGCCCTGCGTCTGACATTCAGCCAGTAAGTTCTTCAGGAACTGTACTGCTCAGACACGAAAGGCTTCGGCTCTTTCATCCTTGGCCGAATTGCGTGTTATCTCATTGATCATTCTTAGTTGCGGTACAGTGCAGGACTCAGCTCAGCTTCCACGCTATCGACTCGGACTGCTTCGCCGGGGTCCGGTCGCCCCACGCCTCTGCCACCATTCATCTCTCTCTTTACGAGGGGGGGACGGTAAGCTGACTCCTATCGATACCGTCCACTGGTGGCCCGTCGCACATATGAGCAACATTCGTCGCCCGCTCGTCAAGAGTATGGTCTCAGCAACATCCAACATCCATCGCCGACACCCTTCCAGCTTCCATTGAGCATACAAGAGACATGCTGCTCTCCACGTTCGCAAATTTTGTCCTGAGCGCCACTCTCACTGCGTCAGTGCCGCTTACTCTCCCCACGGCGCCTACCACAGTCGCCGTCGACTGGTATCAAGGTCCTCTCACTTTCCCGGACGACTACCTGACTTCGACGACCGGATCATGCGGGACCAAAGTCGCAAGTGGGACCCTAACTGCGGGGGCCTGCAACAATTTCAAAGTCCTCGGATTGGGCATTCAGCAGAATCCGCACCAAGACTGCAAGGTCAAGCTTTGGAAGGATGTGACGACGTGCGATGGTGATGGTCAGTGGATCGAAGTGGTCATCCCGCAAGGCAGTGAGACGACCTGTCTGAGAACGGGTGTGCTGGACGGTGGGAGATTTTACAAGGCGTCGGGGGTGTACAGCTGCTTCGATTGAGTATCTCCAAGCGAGTATGAATATAGAGGCCTGTAGATCGGGTTGATTTGAGTATTTGTGCGTATGGTATCCAAGGATCTGGACAAGTACATTCTATGAGACCGCCGTCTTCCGATACTCCGTGGTAAAATCATACATGATCCCATTGATGCCCTGTGTCAGAGTCAGCACAATGCCAGCCAACGTCCCAAGCCTATCGACTCACCTCTGAGACTTTGGCTGCAAACACGGGATCCTGCAACTTGGGTGCCATCTGGAAAAAGTCGTCATCACGGATCGCGACGTCCGGGTCGAGCATCAGCCGCTTGATGTTGGATCTTGATATTGGATCGGTGAAGGTCAGATATTTCTCTCTTCGCACCTCGCTGTACCGATCGAGGATACTCTCGTCTGCGAGACCTCGATGAATACCGATCAGACAATCGTAAAGATTGCCGACGTCGACGATGCCGCCTGTCAAACCCAGACCACCGCTGAGAACAGTCAGCCAATGTAGGAGCCAGATTAGAATACGATCAGACGCACAAAGGGTTGCAAAGATGTGCGGCATCCGCTGCGAGCAAGAAGCGTCCGACTCTGAACTTTTCGGCACATCTCTGATGGATCTTGTAGGGGCTGAAATTCACAAGCTTGTAATCTCCAGGAGAGGGATGGCCAGGCAAGATGATACGAAACTTATCCGGTTGCCGTGCTTTGTACTCTTCGTGCGATAGTCCGGGTTTCTCCCCATAGGTGACACGAAGTAGACCATCTGGCTGTATGGGAGTCGCCATGCTCCAGTGTTCAGGGTCGACTAGGAAGCCGCCGGTACTCCAACCATGCTTAGCCAGGTCGTAATAGACCTTGTAAGATGTCAGCAACCCCGGCCTTCCGCTTTCTGGAGATTCCACATACATTGGTGGCGACAATTTGCTCATCCCATGTGAAACCAGGAAAGTCATTGCCGAACAGAGCACGCCGAATCTGACTGTTAGCCCCATCACAGCCCACGACATAATCCGCCTCCATCGACTTCTGCCCACTTGGCGTTTCGACAAGTAGCTTCGCCTTCTCGGACAAGTTTTCTATCTCGAGTACTCTGTGGGAGTAGCTAATCTTTGCGTTCGGCAACTCTGTCAATGCTTCCTGCAGAACCCCACAGAGCCGACCGAGGGGCAGACAATGCATCCTCTGTTCATAAGGAATACCATCGATGTTGAACTTTGCAATTTCCGTGCCATCTAGCTTGCGCCATGTGATGCCTTCGGTGATGACGAAACCGCGTTCACGGACTTTGTCGATGATGCCGGCTCGGATCAACTCGTAAACAGCAGGCCAGGAGTAGTGGGTCGCTCGAGGGGATGTGTCGAGCTCTGGGGCCGCTTCAAGCAATTCGACCTGTACACCTTGCTTGGCCAGCAGTAGGGCAAGCAAAAGCCCAGAGGGGCCAGCGCCGACGATGATGATCTGCATGTGTGAATCTCGACATCTCGATCGACCTGCCTGCAATGCGAACCTTTGAGATCCTCATGATCGTTGCTAGCTTTGGAATGCAGGTGGTGGTAGAGTAGGCAGGACACTCTTCAGACAAAGGTCAAGACTTCAAAAGGCATGTACCTTGACCAGATGCTCAGCCATTGCTTATGCAGAGCAAGTAGTCCTCCGCAGATGAACCCGGCGGATCCAGTGGGTCGCGATTCTTGCAATATGTTATCATCTCGCAAGTGCAGTCTGAGTCGAGCACTTGGGGTGGTTTTTGGGGTGAGTTGGGGGGGGAGGGTCAAGAGAGACATTCCCCACGGCTTGACTTCCACTTCCCCACACCGTCCTAATCCAGCTCTCCGAGCACTGCATGGCTAGATGTTTGTGATAGCAATGGAATGATATACGATCATAGATAAGTGGGAAGGGAAAGCGGCAACAACTGTCGCGATTCTCGTCAGCGGTGAGGTCAGCTTCCAGCCTGGCAAAATGCGATACACATAGAGTTCGTTCTCCGGTCACAATTTCGTTGCTCTTTTGAGTAGAGAGTGCTACTCGACTCGTGGCACTGGAGTTGCTCACCGTGACTTGCAGAGCGTGCAGGCAAGGGCTCTACTGAATAAGGAGCGTACACTCTGACACGCTGGTCGACAAGATAGCGGACCCTACCAACAGAGTGGTGGGTCTACCATTGCTCTAGATCAGAGGAGATACAGCCGAAACGGTGGCGGCCACTGCCTTGGCGGCCAGGAGGCATGAAATGAAAGATTAGATCGTTCTGTCGCCGCCGGCGACGTTCAAGTTGATCACCCAACGTATACATCCGGTGTAAATCTGACCGGTGTAGTGGCGTCGCCATCCACTCAAGAGGAATGTATTCAGCACACGAATCCGGAAGCGTTGCAATCGAGTTGGCCAGCAGTTCGTCTCAGCGCGGATCTCTCCAGGCCTGAATCCCCGTCGTGATACAAGGTCTTCAGTCCGTCGTCGAGGTTGTGGCAAGATACTATATACTAGGCAGCTGAAAGGGCCCGCGTGCCGACACTGGCCATGTCCCCGACCAGGGGTATGGCTGTGCAAGCCGCAATCGATGATGTGATTGCTGAGGGTAAAGCAAGAACTTGGCTGGTCTTAATGCAATAGTGACTGGCTTGTTGTGTATTTGGACGAACCTCAATAGATGTGCTATGCTCCTCTCACGCAGGGGGACTGACAACGCGACGTACAAGTGCCCAGCATCACAACATCGTAACGACCACGACTTGGATACCTCTGCTGCCATCGCGTCCGCGTCCTGACTCCCATCTCCGTTTTGGACGCACCGGGTCGTTGTCAAAGCAGAAGGCCGGATAATGAAATGGCAGAGAGGCTGAAGCACGGACGACAGACGACGGGCAGGCTTATACCTTAGGTCCGAGCGTCGCGACGGCTCGGGACGCGTGCATGATCGACGGGGTGAACCCCAATCAATCAATTTGTGCCGCCCCAGATCTTTGGTTCCCAGCAGAAAATTCTACGGTGGCTGTCCGTCCCGGTCGCTTGCAGTGGTAGTACAATGTGAGCTCCATCCCAACCCCCCAGGAGCGCAAAACACCACTCGAACGTAAAATGGAGGATGGGGCATCTTGCTTGACGTCGATATAGTAGGACGAGAGTAGCGTCCGGAGTAGCACCGAAAGGGAGCCTCTAAGCATGAAAGGCTTCTCCATGCGAATCCTTACACATGCGAATGATCTCATCGATCCCCATATCCCTTGCTCTGATCCACCCTGACCCCGCGCGGAGGAGCTGGGACTGCCCACAGGTACGAAGGGACTTGTCTATGTGTGTGATGAGGGGAGCACGCAGAGAGCATCCTGCAAGATGTGACAGCTACGGATCATTTGTTTGTCGTCTGGCGAGGCTGCTCGACGAGACAGTGCATGCTGAGCCTCGTCTCGACCTGTAGCCTGCCTCGACCACGACCAGGACCGTTGAGACGTCATTTTCTGCTGGGCCGGAAGCGCCCTGCGTCAAGACATGTCAAGCTCGAACAAGGCCGGCGGGGTCCTGCCATTGGCGCGTACGAGGGAGAGACGAGCGGACGTGGAATTCATCCACACCCCAGTGTCAATTCAGCCTTTGACGTGTTATGGACGAGCCATTGACCCATTCTCAAGCCCCTCGGCCCGGCTTTGTCTCATCTGCAGCTTCTGCTGAGTACGGCCTCAAATGAGAAGAGCACCAACGAACTTGCGTAGCCCTGCCATCCTCAGATTCATAACTCACTACCAACCCCCCCCCCCCCCCCCCCCCCCCCCCCCCCCCCCCCCCCCCCCCCCCCCCCCCCCCCCCCCCCCCCCCCCCCCCCCCCCTCCCTTCTCCCCGCCCTCTTCTCTGTCCCTGACCTTGTCGTCCTGCATCCCACGCTTCACGCAACGGTCACAAATTTCGCGTCGTCTTGTCAAGTCGACAGAAAGCAACCGCCAACGAGCATCAATCTCCGCGCTAGCTCCCCCACACGAGCAACGTTTCCCAGCCGGTGACTCTCGCCGCGTACAGCGAGCGCCCAAGCTCCCTCGACTTTTCTTCTTCTCATCTGCACACTTCTCGTTCGCGAAGGAGCCGGGCTTGTGAGATCCATTCGCTACTTCTCACCATCGGTTTTGCATTGCTACGCTACTCCAATTCACAATGTCGAAGCGGGACGTACGAAATCACGTCCTGTTTGAGGTTGCGACAGAGGTCGCCAATCGAGGTCAGCTAAGCTTGCCAGCCAGCACAGTCGAGCGCAGTCCAGCAATTTCTGACTTGACACAGTGGGAGGCATCTATTCTGTCCTAAAATCGAAAGCTCAAGTTACCACCGCCGAATATGGCTCCGCTTATACCCTGCTCGGCCCTTGGAACAGGGCGTCCGTACGCCGAGCTCCCAATGCTCCCGTCTTCTGAGCTTCACTGACTATCACTCCAGGCTCAAGTCGAGGTCGAAGAATTGGAACCGCGAGACCCCGCCATGATCGCAACCATCAAGTCAATGAACGAGCGAGGAATCCAAACATTGTACGGACGATGGCTTATTGACGGCGCCCCCCGTGTGCTCCTCTTCGACACCGGCACTGGCTACTACAAGCTTGACGAGTGGAAGGGTGATCTCTGGTCCATTGCCGGAATACCCTCACCTGCGGATGATCACGAGACTAACGAAGCCATTGTCTTTGGATACTTGATTGCCTGGTTCTTGGGAGAGGTGAGACAATCTGAGCGTTTTGTGCCCGTGACCCGCTGACCCCTGGCAGTACGTCTACCATGAGAAAGAGCGCGCCGTCGTGGCGCAATTCCACGAATGGTTGGCAGGTGTGGCTCTGCCCCTTTGCAAGAAGCGAAGGATCGACTGCACCACCATCTTCACGACGCACGCCACTCTCCTCGGAAGATACCTCTGCGCCGGTAATGTCGACTTCTACAACAACCTGCAATACTTTGACGTGGACGCCGAGGCTGGCAAGAGAGGCATCTATCACAGATACTGCATAGAACGAGGTGCTGCCCACGCCGCCGACGTCTTTACCACCGTCTCACACATCACTGCCTACGAATCCGAACATCTCCTCAAGCGCAAGCCTGACGGTGTCCTTCCTAATGGTCTCAATGTCAAGAAGTTCTCAGCAACCCACGAGTTCCAGAATCTCCACCAGACAAGCAAAGAACGAATTAATGATTTCGTTAGGGGCCACTTTTACGGTTACAATGACTTCGACCCTGAGAAGACCCTGTACTTCTTCACTGCTGGTCGCTACGAATATCGCAACAAAGGTGTCGACATGTTCATCGAATCACTGGCCCGCCTGAATCATCGGATGAAATCAGCAGGCTCAGACATGACCGTTGTCGCCTTCATCATCATGCCTGCGCAAACGACTTCGCTCGCAGTCGAGGCTCTCAAGGGACAAGCGACTGTCAAGGCGCTCCACGACACTGTCAATTCGATCGAGAAGAATATTGGCAGGAAGCTCTTCGAGCGCTCCTTGAAATGGCATGAGGGTCAGGAGCCCCCGGATGAGAAGGATTTGCTGTCGGCACAAGACAAGGTCATGCTCCGTCGCCGTCTATTCGCAATGAAGCGCAACACCCTCCCGCCCATTGTCACGCACAACATGGTCAACGACGCCGAAGACCCCATCCTCAACCAGCTCCGACGATGCCAGCTGTGGAATCAGCCAAGCGACCGTGTCAAGGTCGTCTTCCACCCGGAGTTTCTGTCCTCCGGTAACCCTGTGCTACCAATGGACTACGACGACTTTGTTCGCGGCACGCACATGGGTATCTTTTCGTCTTACTACGAGCCATGGGGTTACACACCGGCCGAGTGTACCGTCATGGGCGTACCGAGCATCACTACCAACCTTTCGGGTTTCGGCTGCTACATGGAAGAGCTGATCGAGAACGCCCAAGATTACGGCATCTACATTGTCGATCGCCGCATGAAGGGTGTAGAGGACAGTGTCAACCAGCTGACAGAGTTCATGTTCGAATTCACCAACAAGTCTCGCCGTCAACGAATCAACCAGCGCAACCGAACCGAGCGTCTGAGTGATCTCCTGGACTGGAAGCGAATGGGCATGGAATACGTCAAGGCCCGTCAGCTCGCCCTACGCCGGGCATACCCCGACAGCTACGATGGCGACGAGGAGCCCGGCTTCTTCGATGGAACCGAGGTCAAGATCACCCGGCCGTTGTCTGTGCCAGGTTCGCCGCGTGAGAGGAGCGGCATGATGACGCCCGGCGACTTTGCAAGCATTCAAGAGGGACGCGAGGGACTGAGCACCGAAGATTACATTGCGTGGAAGCTCCCGTAAGTACACATGATGAGGACGGCACGGATACCAGCGAGGCTAACTTGCAAGCAGTGAGGAAGAAGAGCCCGAAGACTACCCCTTCCCCCTTACCCTCAAGAGCAAAAAGTCCAGCGGCGCCAGTACCCCGACGATGGTAAATGGCCATGACTCGGTTACTTCCGAGTCGTAGTCCTTTGACCTGGGGAGCGGTGCTGACGTTGGTGATCCGGGAGCGGTGATGTTTCCGAGTTGCGGGTGCTGAAGCAGACGAGCATGATCATCATCATGCAAGACAAGACAAGTTGGCCACGAGGTACAGGAGCAAATCTAACGGTCGGAGATGGGGATGGAGAGCAGGAGACATGATTAGGTGTCAAAATTGTGAGATATCGCATAGCAGTGTCCGGCTTGTAATGGGTCGTCTTTTTATCAAGGGTTGTAGTGGAGGGAGGAGGAAGGGTAGATAGCGGATTGTATACCAGTATGTTCGCCTAGTATCCGTGCATGCGCATGCTTTGACACATGCACGCCTCACATCCGAGCATGCCCTGACATGTGAATATTCCAAAAGGTGGTTTTTCTGTGAATGTGATAATTATAGTCGTAATTTGGCTTTTTGGCTTTCCACCATGTGCGCCCGTGTATCTGGATGGCCGATAAGTAGTGCCGGCAAAATCGAGTGGCCGCCCGCGACCCGCGATGTCGAAACCCTTTAGGAAGGCGGACTTGGCGGAGCGCTTTCACATGCGCTGAACGTTGGACAGACGAGGCACGACCGCCCTTACCACCCACTCAGCCAATAATCGACCATGCTCATTGCATGAAGGATCCGCGCCCGCCTTTCCTTCACATTGCACCTCGTCTCTTCACACAGTCGCTCTCCTCTCTCTCACACTCGTTAGAGATCCAAGCCATCCATGAACTACCACCAGTCGTCGTCGATGAAGCGAAGACTCGGGTAACGACGCCGCCCCGATACCGCTGACCACCAGCAAAAGCCGCCGTGTCGCAATTCATAGATACCACACCCGGTCTTGGCTGCGATGGAGCTGCACCGCGAGCTACCTCTGTCTTACGTCTCCACCAATCCGGACGAGCTGCGATTGCCGTCGGTGCCTCAACATGAGGTCGGGAGCCCGCAGTCTCCCCCGGACATCACCCTCCCCGGCTTCCAGTCCGTCCTGGCTGGTATTCCCGAACGGTCCGCGATCGCCTATGACAGGAACAATCATCCTCATGCTCTCAGAGCAGATCGGTTGGCAGAAATGTCCAAGCAGCAACCGTTCATGCGAGGATTGCCGGGACTCGACGCTTCTGCCTTCCCGGGTGCTTTCAGGACGAGCACCGAGTCGGCCATAATGAGTCCCACGGAGACGGGTAGTGTCATGAGCGTGGACGACACGGCGCAGAGTTCGACAAGAGGGGGATCGTTGTCACTGGAGGACCCAGATGTGAGAATGGCGGCCGAGGCATTGTCGGGACTTGGCAACCCAGGTCGGTACAATGGGTCTATCTCCTCGATGGATACTGACGAGACACAGACTTTGTTCGTCAGAAGAAGCAACCCCACAGATCACATAGGATACCGAGTGAAGTCATCGGGTCGGCGACAGAAGTGGACAAGGACACGCACGAGCCAATGCTGCAACTGCTCATCGAGGCCCATCCGTGGGTGGGAGGCACCATCAATGGATCCATTTCAGCCTATGCGACAACGAAACACTATACCCCTCGAATCGTGCAGTACGGTGCCAATCTCATCGAGCGTAATACCATCAATACTGTCAGTAGCGTCGGGAGGTTTACAGGAGTGGAGAGTGGCATTCGTCGATATCTCAACAGCCGCAGGCCAAGCGACCTGGAACGGGGAGAGGGGAAGCGTCGCAAGGTTGCCGTCGAGAACGGGGACGAAATGGACGTCGACAAGGACACCGAGTCTGCCATTGACGACTCACCCTCGAGGGCTCGCTATGAGTACCTACCAGCGTATAGGAACAGCAAGCCACCCAGCTACCGTGAGGAATCTAGCCCGGCCGATCTCGAACGTCAGGCGCGGCCACTGAATCGAAGCTGGAGTACGAAAGTCATGATCAGCTCGTCGGCCCTGGGTGTGGCGCTGAGCGAGTCCTCACGCAAGAGCCTCACGTTTTGTGTCCGCCTCCTCTCAGATGCGACGATCCACGTCCAGAAGCTCCTGCACGCGCTACAACAGATCCTCCGAGACTACGAAAGGACGCAAGGAGAGCGTGAACAGGATCGCGCGCGCTTTGTGAAAGGGGTCGAAGCTGGTCACATTCCTCGCTCGCAAGCCGAGTACGAAGAGGCGACTCGGCGCATGGCGGACCAGATCAAGAAACACTGCGACGACATCTGGAACACGCTCAAGACGGTTGTGCACAACGTGTCGACATACGCGGGCGGGGCCCTGCCGGAGAATGCTCGCGTGTTGGTGCGCAGCCAGATCATGTCCATTCCCCGGCGGTGGCAGATGGCCGGGGCGACGGTGCAACAACAACAAGATGTCGAACAGCAGCAGCCGCAGCCCGGCAAATCGAGCAGTGGTGACTCGTCGTCGACAGGCGACATGACGACCAAAGCAGCCAATCGCATGATCTACTTTGCACAAGAAGGCCTGGACGTAATGGGCCAGGTCAATGGCGTGTGTCAGATCACACTCCAGAAGGCAGAGGAGTGGTTGAATACATTCGGGAGACAGGGGTCGGAACAGCAGCAGAACGAAGCCGGGGTTGTTGCTGATCAATCATCAGCTGTCCCTGGCGCGGCTGAAGCTGGCGCATCGTGAGTGCCGCAGCAGCCATGATCGGCGGGGACAAGTCATGATGCACGACTAGTGGTTCTCTTTGGGGGGAGGACCTCTATTTTTTTTCTTTTATCATCTCTGTTTGCGGCGCAAGGGGGGGGGGGAGAGGGGCGTCGGCTTGTCAGGTGTGCAACTTTTTGGCAGTTTATGGGTCGGGGGGGCAAGGGGGCACGCACGCGGAGTTTCCGAAGCCCCCCGTGTGGACGAAAAGCAACGCTGGCACGGGCCCTGAGCGGGTTGAGCATTGGCGTTGGTGGTGTCGTGTCTTATGGAGGTACGTCTTCCAAGGTTGTTATCTCCGGGATAGCCTAGTCACAAAGGGCACAAGCGACGTTTTTATGTACAAATATCCACGGTATAGTCGCATAAGCGGGCTTTGTGAAAGCAGCAGATCCCGTGCCTCGCTCGCTTCGATATGTCGATACATTGCCTGCCTGCGTGCTGGACTTGTTATATCACATGATGACGGCAAGATAGTGGCATAAGAATGCCTTTGAAATTACCTACCTGACTTACAGCATGTTCTGACGGACCGAGCCCGTGGAATCGAGCAGGGTGGACCGTTGGCGTTGGTAGCCGCAACCTTGATGCCACCTCCCATGTAATGAAAGAGAACTTGCTGAGAATTCTGTCGTGGTCCGACAGCTCAAGCTGCTTTCGGAGGATTTCCAGGCCGGTTCGATAGAGAAATATGCTCCAAATGTCATGAAGGATCTCGCTCTCTGTCGTCTTGGCCTACGAAACTCCGAGTCTCCAGCCAATCACACCTCGGTGCTTTCCTTTCTGCCCCAAACACTGTCAGCTCGGTGACTTTTCTTGGTTCCCATCCACTCGACATAACTATCGTCGCATTATTATCGTTGTTTCCTATCCTGTGTGTCACTGATTATTCTGCAGCGGCTAAGGGGAGATTAGATTCCGCCTGATCACCGCCATCGGACACCTGCTTACCTTACCTTTTGCGGATCCGATGCCAAGTCCTGCATGTGAGGGTCAGTGTTGATTTGGTCCTGCCTAGCATATCAATTACCCTTCTCGCCTTGCTCGCACTGCTCGCACCCTACCTCATCGTGTCGTCTTTCGCCAATCTCAACCTTCCGGCCGACCCTGGCCCATCGATCCTTCTCCCATCCTCCTGGACCGACCTTTGGCCGCGCTGGACTGCTGCCGCCGTACCTATCTCCAACCGTTTCAGCTCTCCACCTTCCCAGAATCCAACAGTCCCGTCATCACAATAATATCTACGGAGTGATCGACCTCACTTTTTTTCCCCCCCCTCCACTACGGCGGCCATGTCGGAAAAGGACCAGTCGCCTCTCCCGACGGCGTCCTCGGACACGAATAAAATCGCCACCTCAGAGCCCTCGGAAACAATCCACGGCAGCACCACCAACACGTCCTCACAATACAGCGCCGACGACGAAAAGACAGCGCGTCCCAGCACCTTTGAGCCCATCCACCACCCGGCCCTGCAGCGCGTGAGCACCGGCGTAGACGTCAAGACCGGCGAGGAAGAATTCGCCCAACTCGGCCGCCAACTCTCTTCCCTGAGCCAGTCCTCCCGTCGCCGCTCCCAGCAGGCGAGCCGTCGCGCCTCCAAGGTAGGCGGTGTCGCCGCTGACGTCGAAAAGGCCGCCGTCGACTCCACCTCCAGCGACGATGGCGAGCCCTTTGATCTGCAGAGCTATCTCCGCAACAGCAAGGCCATGGAGGACGAAGCCGGCATCAAGGAGAAGCAGATCGGCGTCCTGTGGGATGGTCTCACTGTCAAGGGCTACGGCGGGTTCCGCATCTTTACCCCGACCTTTCCCGATGCCGTCGTGGGCTTCTTCAATGTCTACCAGACCTTGAAGGGGTGGCTGGGAATGCAGAGTCCAGGACCTACCGTGGAGATCCTGAAGGGCTTCAAGGGCCTGGTGGAGCCTGGGGAGATGGTCCTGGTGTTGGGGAAGCCGGGGAGTGGGTGTACCAGTTTCTTGAAGGTCATTACGAATCAGAGGTATGGATATACCGATGTCGAGGGAGAGGTCCTGTACGGGCCCTTTGATGCCGAGACATTCGAGAACAGGTATAGGGGTGAGGCGGTGTATTGTCAGGAGGACGATGTGCATCACGCCACGCTCACCGTGGGCCAGACATTGAAGTTTGCCCTCGAGACCAAGGTGCCCGGGAAGAGACCGGCGGGCTTGTCGGCCAACGAGATGAGGGATCGGGTCAGCGATATGCTGCTGAGGATGTTCAATATCGAGCACACCAAGAACACGGTCGTGGGAGACGCCAACGTGAGAGGTGTCTCTGGTGGCGAGCGTAAGCGTGTCTCCATCGCCGAGGCCATGGTCACTGGCGCCGCGGTATATTCGTACGACAACAGCACTCGTGGTCTGGATGCATCGACGGCTCTGGACTATGCAAAGTCGCTGCGGATGCTCACCAACATCTACAAGACCACCACGTTTGTCTCCCTCTACCAGGCCTCGGAGAACATCTACGACCAATTCGACAAGGTCATGGTCATTGATGAAGGACGTCAGGTCTTCTTCGGACCCACCAAAGCAGCCCGGGCATACTTTGAGGGCCTCGGATTCATGGAGAAACCTCGCCAGACAACTCCCGATTATCTTACTGGATGCACTGATCCCTTTGAGCGTGAATACGCAGACGGTCGGGACGAGAGCAATGTGCCTAGTACGCCTGACGCTCTCGTACAAGCGTTCAACGACAGCGAGTTTGCCAAGCAGCTTGATTCGGATATGTCTACCTGGCGACAACGCATCAAGGAGGAGCAGCAAGTGGCAGACGACTTCCAGACCGCCGTCACCGAAGCGAAACGCAAAGCGTCAGCAAAGAGCGTCTACTCCGTCCCTTTCTACCTGCAAGTCTGGGCGCTGATGAAGCGCCAATTCACCCTCAAATGGCAGGATCGTTTCTCCTTGGTAGTCTCGTGGATCACTTCCATCGTCATCGCCATCGTCCTCGGTACCGTCTGGTTCAAGGTCCCGGCGACAACCGCAGGTGCCTTCATCCGTGGTGGCCTGCTGTTCATCTCGCTGCTTTTCAACGCCTTCACCGCCTTTGGAGAACTGGGCTCGACCATGCTGGGACGGCCGATCGTCAACAAGCATCGAGCGTACGCTTTCCATCGACCTTCAGCCCTGTGGGTCGCGCAGATAGGCGTCGACATCTTCTTTGCATCCGCTCAGATCTTTGTCTTTGGCATCATTGTTTACTTCATGTGCGGACTGGTGCTCAGCGCCGGGGCCTTTTTCACCTTTGTACTGCTCATCATCTCCGCCTACCTGGCCATGACTCTGTTCTTCAGGACGGTCGGTTGTCTCTGCCCGGATTTCGATTACGCCATCAAGTTTGCTGCTTTCATCATCACGCTGCTGGTTCTTACCTCGGGTTATCTGATTCAGTGGGCACAGAGTCAAGTGTGGCTGAGATGGATTTACTACATCAATCCGCTGGGTCTGGGTTTCTCGGCGCTGATGGAGAACGAGTTCGGTCGCCTGGACATGACTTGCACGGCGGAATCGCTGATCCCTTCCGGACCAGGCTATACGAACATTAACAACCAGGTCTGCACGCTCGGGGGAAGCACGGCTGGCTCGTTGGATGTGCCTGGTGGAGCATATATTCAGACAACGTTTAATTACGCAGTGGGCGACCTCTGGCGAAACTTTGGCATCGTCATCGCTCTCACCCTCTTCTTCCTTTCGACAAACGTCTATCTGGGCGAGTACGTCCGCTGGGGCGCAGGAGGTCGCACCATTACCCTCTTCACCAAAGAGTCGCAAGAGGAGAAGAAGCTCAACGCCGCACTCGCCGAGAAGCGCGAGAAGCGGAAGACGAACAAGGCTGAGCGAACCACCACCATGGTTCAGATCGAGTCCAAGGCCGTGCTCACGTGGGAGAAGCTCTGCTACGATGTACCCGTCTCTGGTGGTACGCGTCGTCTGCTCAACGATGTCTATGGGTACGTCAAGCCGGGTCAACTCACAGCCCTCATGGGCGCATCGGGTGCTGGCAAGACTACCCTGCTGGATGTATTGGCTTCGCGAAAGAACATTGGTGTCATCCATGGAGACGTACTTGTCGATGGCAAGCAGCCGGGAAAGAGTTTCCAGCGAGGTACTGCGTATGCCGAACAGCAAGATCAACATGAGGCTACTCAGACAGTCCGCGAGGCACTCCGATTCTCGGCGAATCTCCGCCAGCCGTTCCATGTGCCGCAAGAGGAGAAATATGCTTATGTTGAGGAGATCATCTCCTTGCTCGAAATGGAAGAGATTGCCGATGCCATCATAGGCTGGCCCGCATCTGGCCTGGCTGTTGAACAACGAAAGCGTGTGACTATCGGTGTCGAGCTAGCTGCGAAGCCCGAGCTTCTTCTCTTCCTTGACGAGCCGACATCGGGTCTTGACTCTCAGTCCGCCTTTAACATTGTTCGCTTCCTGCGCAAACTCTCCGCCGCCGGCCAAGCCATTCTCTGCACTATCCATCAGCCTAATGCCAGCGTCTTTGACAATTTCGACCGTCTGTTGCTACTGCAGCGCGGTGGCCAGACCGTCTACTTTGGCGATATCGGAAAGGATGCCTCTCATCTCCGCTCCTACTTCAGCAAGTACGGCGCCGAGTGCCCCCCAGATGCCAATCCTGCCGAGTGGATGCTCGACGCTATCGGAGCTGGTCAAGCCCCTCGTATTGGCGACCGGGACTGGGCCGATATTTGGAAGACGTCTTCAGAACTGCAGCAGATCCAGGACGACATTGTCGCGCTCAAAGCGGAACGTTCTTCGTTGCCCAACACCGTCGGCGAGCAGGAGTTTGCTACGCCTCTGTGGTACCAGATCCGCATCGTCAACTGGCGCACCCAACTTGCATTCTGGCGCTCTCCCAACTACGGTTTCACTCGCCTCTTCAACCACGTCGTCATCGCTCTCCTCACGGGTCTCATGTTCCTGCAACTGGGCGATTCCCGTGCCTCGCTGCAGAACCGCGTCTTCGTCATCTTCCAGACCGTCGTCCTCCCCGCACTGATCCTCGCCCAGGTAGAGCCCAAATACGACATGTCCCGCATCATCTACTACCGTGAAGCCGCCAGCAAGTCGTACAAGCAGTTTGCCTTTGCCATCAGCATGATCTTAGCGGAGATGCCGTACAGCGTTCTCTGTGCGGTAGGCTTCTTCCTGCCATTGTACTACATGCCGGGCTTCCAGTCGGCATCGAGCAGGGCCGGATACCAGTTCTTCATGATCCTCATCACCGAGGTCTTCTCCGTCACGCTCGGACAGCTGGTCAGTGCACTGACGCCCAGCACGTACATTGCCGTACTGCTCAATCCGTTCATGCTCATCATCTTCGCGCTGTTCTGCGGCGTTACGATCCCCGTGGGCCAGATGCCCGAGGGTTGGAGGTGGTTGTACCAGCTCAACCCGCTGACGAGACTCGTGGGCGGCATGATCGTCACCGAACTCAATGGTCGCAGCGTCACGTGCGAGAGCGGGGAGCTCAATCGGTTCGCGGCGCCGTCCGGTCAGACCTGTGGGGAATACACGCAGGCGTTCTTCGAGAATGGGGGCTTGGGGTATATCGTTGATAACGCGACGAGTATGTGCGAGTACTGCGCGTACAAGATTGGTGATCAGTTCTACGAGCCGCTGGGATATGAATTTGGGAACCGGTGGAGGGATCTGGGCATCATGATTGCTTTTGTGGCGAGCAATATTCTCATTCTGTTCATTGGGGTAGGTTTTGTCTGTGATGTTTTTTGTATCTTGACGTGTGCTGACGAGTTGACAGGGACGGTACTTGAATTTCAATCGGAGGTAGTGTGGAGATGATGGACCGTGGTCACAAGGGGAGGCGGGCGACGAGGCATAGATCTAGAGTCCACCGGTATGGACACGCTAGACTTTGGGCATTTACTGTGTATGGTTAGAGAAAGGTATTTGAGCGCCGACTGCATGGTCTTGTATGTGGGTGGGATGACAAAGAGGATGTGCATGGAAAGGAAGATAGCATATAGATAGCGTTGGATCTCCGTAAAATGTATACCATTGCATGGCAATGTCAAAGGGTGACTTGGAATTTGTCTGTGTCAATAGCGAAGTTCATCTAGTTAGTGTCATTCTGTCGCAAGAAATTCCGACATTGAGAGAGCCCCTGACGTCAATTTCGAGATTCAAAGACCAGGGTTCGAGCGCGAGAGCAAATCGCCCCTCTGTCTGCGCTATTCTGATCAATACCGGCGTACTTACTTGACGATACTATCATTTGCAGTAATCGTCCCAGAGAGCATCATCCAACCCACTCCGCCAGGAGAATCTCGCCCTGGTACTCACGATGGGCCTCCGAGCCCCAGATGCCAGCGGCGCATACCCAACCGACCAAACCATCGCCACATCACCTCCACCGACCGCCCAACAACCCCCGAACAACACCACCACCACCGCCACCAACCCCCAACTCCCCCCCGCAGCCATAGACCTCGCCGGCAAACTCTTCGACCTCGCCCGCGAAGGCAACACCGCGGCCCTAACGCAGTACCTCGACGCCGGCATCCCGCCCAACCTCACCAACCACAAAGGCGACACGCTCCTCATGCTCGCGGCCTACCACGGCCACGCGGCCACGACGCGCATCCTGCTGGAGAAAGGCGCGGATCCGAACGTCTTGAACGATAGGGGCCAGAGCATCATTGCCGGCGCCGTGTTCAAGGGGTACGACGACGTGGTGGCGGTTTTGTTCGAAGGGGTCGATGGTCGGCCCCCCCGCGCGGATATCAGGCTCGGTCAGCCTAACGCGGTGGATTGTGCGAGTATGTTTGGGCATGAGAAGTATTTGGAGCTTTTTGGGGTTGAGGGGACGGGGCCGAGGCCCTGGGAGAATGCGAGTGGGACGACTTGATCAGGTCCCCTTTTTTGCTATAGTAGGATCACGGGCGAGCTCGACGAGCCTAGTGTCATCGCACGGCGTAGGAAGGCCTTTATTGCGATGGCAGTGGTTCATCATACCATGTAATTTGGGTTCTTTTGAATCTGACTCTCAGTCAGAGGATCCCCGCCGCCGCTTCGAGAGACTCCGCAGCGCAATGCCGGGTCAATGGTGCGGTCTACATATATTGGAGACAATGTGGGCTGTTTATATCCAACAAGAAATTCTTGTCCCAAATTCCATTATAAATAAAGAAAATAGTCTACTCGGCGACTTGGATACCGTGAATTGAGAGGATCAAAAAAGATGAAAAAAGAAACAAAAAGGGCTTCTGAGGGAATTGAACCCTCGACCTCTCACAATTGAATGGCACATGTGCCATGCCCAAAGCGAGAATCCTACCACTAGACCAAGAAGCCCGACATGTCAAATTCAGCGTCAAACACTGAGGACGTGAAGAAAGGTAGACATTATTGTAGTATATATACTCTTGTTTGACACTAGCACCGAAATGCTACGAAATCGTACATATCTTCCGCGAATGGTGGCATCTTGTATTGCGTATCCCTGAGAATTTGTTGTAGGAAGTCGATTAAATTGGCTGATGGATTAGCTTAGCGAATTGCATCTCGCTGTGAGTATGAGTGGAATCGATGATGCATGCTAGAGTCAAATTACCGGACTCCACATTGGCTTTTTGGCCCTCGTTTGAACCAGGAGTTGTTACCCAATGCTTATGAATCACGGCATATCACGTCGGACCGCCTTGCCTGCGCAGACTGTTACCGAGGTGGACTATGTTCCCTCAGCCCTGCGTTGACGACGCGCATGAATTGCTCGAATTGTATTGATTAATGAGAAGATCAGCATATAGGTAGGTGGGCAATCCCCTGTTTTCATTGTCATTCCCTGCCATTCTTTTCACCCACACGCCTACGCATACCACTAGTAAGATGCAGCTCAGGTCCATTCTTTCAAGCGCGGTAGCACTCGTTGCCTTGGCAGCACCAGCTCTGGCCTCGCCTCCATCAGCAGCACCATTCTGTCCCCCACGACCCGCATCCCCTCAAGAGCAGCGCAAGATCTTCAACGACTTTGTCGATGCCTTTATCGTCCGCAAAGACTTTAGCAACACGACGTGGAACACGTACATCGCCGAAGACTACATCCAGCACAATCCCTTTGCGCTGTCGGGGCGGGATCAGGTGATTGCATTCTTCGCCAACGTCGACCCAGCTGCCGTCAACTACACGATCATCAGCAAGGGCATGGACGGCAACTATGGCTACATTCACTACCGATTCGATCAGGTCAACGTGACGCAGCCGAGCGCCGTGGCGGACATCTTCCGATTCAATGGGAGCTGCATTCAGGAGCACTGGGACGTCATTCAGCAGAGACCGGAGAATCCGTTAAATCCGATTGCTCTGTTCTAGAACCCATATGAAAGGTGGTTGGCAGATGGAACCCTGTGTAGTGAGAGTCAAGAGCGAACGTCAGGGGCATTTCAAGGTGCTTCGCGCCATCAACAATGACGGCGATTGTATATAGGCGGAATTCAAATTCCCATCCTTGTCATGATCCCGTCGTTTCGTCTACTGTGACAGACATGCACGATCCTGCCGCCTGACATGAGGGCTGGGTTCGAAAGTCTGCCCTTACGATCAAAGTAATTGGACGCACGAAACTTGCCATGTGTATTGATAAGCGCGTGGTCCCTGCTTAGTTATCAGAGACAGTGTGCTGCCTGCCGTGGACGAGACCTGTTTGAAAAATCACTAGCCTGCAGGGTAAGGTAGACCCGGACAGCAAGACGACGCCGCTCTTGGCAGATGGGGTGGAGATTCGCAACGATGGACTGCACCGCAGTCTCGATGCCCTTGGTGGGTCTCCACAAACCCCTGTCCTCCCCTCCATCTTGCACCATCACAGCTTATCGCACCCTTGGCCAACGCGTCATGACTTTCTGGTATGGAGCCTTTGCAGGGCTGTGTATGCATGTCGTATTTCTTAGCTGTACTGGGCAGAATTCATCTCAACACGCCATAGATGTATCACGCACCTGCATCAGGTGAATGGTAGGCAAACAATTTCATTTGGTAGCCATGTCAAAGTCATCGCCGTCGCCTTCGCCCACAAGATCGCGCTTCAAAGACCGACGCTGTCTGATTATTTCCATTGCTATCGTCTCATGTCTAATCGTCGCTGCGACGGTTGCACTCGCAGTACTCCTGACGCAGGATCGCACTGGACGAGACGAGGTTGTTGCTGGCCGACCCATCCCAACGACACTCCCGCCCACGATACCTCCCATTAATAACGGCAGTATAGGACTCCGAGGTCCGGTGATCACGCCGCACTTTCCCGATCCTGGGCTGCTCAATGTGAATGGAACGTGGTGGGCCTACGCAACGCGAGCTCGGGGCGGTGCCGCCAGGAGAACGTATATCCAGGTCGCATCGTCGCCAGATTTCGAAAACTGGGCTGTTCTACAAAACAGCGATGGCTCACAACGGGACGCCCTCCCGGAGCTTCCGCGGTGGGTGAACCAGACACGCTACGATACCTGGGCGCCAAGTGTGATACAACTGGTAGGTAGGCATGCTGTACGCGGTAGGTTGACAGTGCTGATGAGAACCAGGCGCCGGACAGCTTCATCATGTACTACGCAGCTACCACGGTAGCCGACAACTCCGGACGCTTCCACTGTATAGGCTACGCACTATCACAGGACCCCAGCGGCCCATTCGAAGCATCGCAGGAAGCCCTCATCTGTCCGCTTGAAGAAGGCGGAGCGATCGACCCGTTTGCATACCAGGATAGAGATGGACAGCGCTGGCTCGCATACAAAATCGACGGCAATGCGCGAGGTAATGGTGGTACATGTGGTAACACAAACGAGCCGATTGTGCCGACGCCTTTAATGCTTCAGCGAATGTCGCCCGACGGGAGAAGACTAGTGGGCGACCCCATCCGGCTTCTTGACCATAACGGTATTGCCGATGACGGACTGATTGAGGCGCCTGCCATCGCACGCTCGCCTGAAGGAGTCTACTTTTTGTTCTTCAGCAAAGGGTGCTTCAGCACGAGCGCCTACACAGTGTCGTATGCCACTGCTTCCACAATTACAGGCCCATACGACCGCAAGCCTCGTCCGCTGTTCCAGACGGGCGATTTCGGACTGACTGGACCTGGGGGAGCTTGTGTGTTATTTGACGGCAGGCACATGGTCTTTCATGCATTTGTTGGTGGTGTTCAAGGGAGATCTCGGAGCATGTACACCGCCCTTCTGAATATCACTGGGGAGACTGTGACGGTGTAGAAAGGACGTTACGTGATTATGCGACATGACTGATGGGATGCATATAGACTTGATAGATTGGGTGGACATGCCTGGCGCAATCGACACACGTGGTGTATCTCCAAGACGTTGGCTCGAGCTGAAGCGTGGCATCACCCCCGTGGTCAATCAACGAGATGCGATGCGTGGGTGTATCTTATGCAGGGCGACCGACAATTCTGAACGGCACCTCGTCATTAAATGGCCTCGATTCATGAGATTGGCCGTGCGAGACATGTGAAGGGGTGACGGCAAGACGGCGGCGTGGACATGAGAAACTTGGCGAGACGCCGCAGCAGCTCCCCTGTCTCCACCGAAACAAATAATAACCTGAATCCTAGCCTGATCCCACTTCAACGACGTAATTGAGAGAGCTGATCAGCACCACTGCATCTCACCTCTGCATCTCACTGACAGCCTCCTGGACACAGTCAGCCTGCCAGATCAGAACTCCTTGCGCGCCCTCGACAGCACATACAAGTCATTCACGGCCCCGAATGTTGTCAACTCGCGCGACATGCACCACCTCGTAGCCATGCGCCGTCACGACAGTGGCCCCATCTCTATACATCAATAACAATACGCCGACTCGGGAGCGACACCGCACTCCCTTTCTTTTCCAGCAGCCACAGCTGGCTCTGAGCTGCTCCCCAATCTCCAAAGAATTGTCCGTACGGCTCGCGTCTGTTGCTCTACTCATTACGAGATCCCGCCCGAACGCCTCAAGGGTCTAGACGACTCCGCTCGACCCGCTTCAAAATCCCAGATCAGCCCTTTTCGAGATGGCGACCGCCGAACCCAGCAAGATCATGTTCGCTGAGCCATTGCTGGATATACTCCACTGGCTCAAGGCCTTGGTGCCGACCTCGTTTAAGCCTGGTCGGCCCCATTTCAATTTCTTGACCGTACACTGTATGACCTACTCTCAACCGAGGCAGAGAGACAGCGATTCTAACAGTCCTAGACCTATACCTGATCAGCATGACCATAATCGGCTCCATAATCATATACCCTTCCAAGCTGATGCCTTATATCGATGCCCTCTTCTTCGCCGCAGGGTCAGCAACACAGAGCGGCCTCAACACAGTCGACGTGAATCTCCTACAAACATACCAGCAGGTCACAATCATGCTGATCGCTGCCATCACGAATCCGATTTTCATCAACACTGTTGTCGTGTTCGTGAGGCTGTATTGGTTCGAGAAGAGGTTTCAGGGAATTGTAAAAGAAGCCGCCAAGATGCGTAGGGCACGCACCATATCACGCTCCAGATCCCAAGCCAGGGAAGACAATGCTGAGCATATGGCAGCGCTGGAGCATGGATTGGAGCGACGGGAGATTCGGGTCTTGCACCACACCACCAAACCGAATGGCATGAACGGACATCCAGCAAATGGAGACCGACATAGCCCGATAAGCCCCAAAACTCACGCTCCCGGTCAGACCACAGATGCGCAAACCGAGTCGCCCGCTTCTCCTCAAGCCACATTCCTGGGTCACAACCCTCTCCTGAGGCGGGATATCACCTTTGCAGACGAGGCCAAACCAATGTCAGGCTCCAAGCTTGCAGATGAGGACGATGACAGGATCCCAACCCCTAGAGAGAACAATCACCACATTGCCTTTCTTGAACGACAGCGCAAACAGGACAATGCCGCCCTGCGCATCCCAGGACCACGAGACTTTGACAGGGGTGACAAGCCTCGCGAGGTGAGCAGTGACGATGAGGGAGCCGACGAGCTCGATCGCGCTATGACTCGAGATACGCTCTCCCCAAGGCATACGGCAGCCAACGCTGCGGAAGCTGAAAAGACGGGCGCCGACGCGAATGGAGAACGGAGGGGCATTGCATTCAACGTTCCTGACCGAGCGGAGAAGGTCAAGGACGACGACGCAAGCTCACACTCGGCTCGTTTCAACCCACTGCGACCTTTCAGCGGACTCGCAAAGCCCAAACGCCGCATATCGTCCACGCATCTGTCGAATACCCTGCAGCGGATTCGAGATGCGCCGAAATCATTAAGTCGATCTCGCACGCAAGACAATGATGACATGGCCCCGTATTTGAGTTGGCAGCCTACTATTGGTCGAAATTCAGCCTTTGTCGATTTGACCGAGGAGCAGCGAGAAGAGCTTGGGGGAATCGAATATCGCTCTCTCAAAACCCTCGCAATCATCCTGGTGTGCTACTATGTGGGGTTTCACCTGCTTGCCATGGTCATCCTCCATCCCTGGATCGTATACACAGACACGTATGGTGTCATCGTTGACAACGCTAGTCAAAGTCGTTACTGGTGGGGCGTGTTCACCCCCGCTTCGCTCTTTAACGATTTGGGCTACACCCTCACACCAGACAGCATGATCTCTTTCCAGTCCGCCATCTTGCCATTGCTTTTCGGCTCCTTCCTCATCGTCATCGGCAACACCGGCTTTCCCTGCATGCTTCGCTTTATCATCTGGGGTGCTCAGAAAGTCGTTCCTCAAGGCACATCCCTGTGGGAGGAGCTCAGGTTCCTCCTCGACCATCCTCGTCGTTGCTTCACCCTGCTCTTTCCTTCCAAAGCGACATGGTGGCTCTTCTGGCTTCTCGTGCTCCTTAACGGTATCGATCTCATCTTCTTCATCGTTCTGGACTTGAAAGACGAAACCGTCACAGCGCTGCCTGTCGGTATCAGGATCCTCGTCGGATGGTTCCAAGCAACTGCAACACGGACAGCTGGGTTTGCTGCTGTGAATCTAGCAAACTTGCACCCCGCCATTCAGGTCTCGTACCTAGTTATGATGTACATTTCCGTCTTTCCAATTGCTATCAGTGTTCGAAAGACGAACGTGTACGAAGAGAAGAGTTTGGGAGTGTGGTCCGGCGAAGATGAAGCTGAAGAGGAAAACGACAAGAGCTACGTGGGCCAACATTTGCGACGGCAGCTGTCTTTCGATTTGTGGTACATCTTCTTGGGGCTGTTCATCATCAGCATCATAGAGGGGTACCGCATCGAGAATACAAATGACTATGTATGTTTCGCTATGCACAAGAGGGCGCGATGAAGACACTAATCATTGGCAGGGCTTCACAATGTTCTCGGTCCTGTTCGAAATCGTATCCGCGTACGGTACGGTTGGTCTATCTCTGGGCTATCCCGGCATCAACGCCTCCTTCTCCGCCGAGTTCAGCGTTCTCTCCAAGCTGGTCATCATCGCAATGATGCTTCGTGGTCGCCACCGTGGTCTACCATACGCAGTCGATCGCGCTATCCTTTTGCCATCGGAAGCGCTGCACAAAAAGGAAAGCGAGGAGGCGGCACGACGAGCAGGGAGGAGAAACAGCATGTCTATCAGCAAAGTAGCTACGGATGAGCGCCACACGTTTGGAGATGGTAGTAGTACCATCACGAGTGACACGGCGGGCATGATGGGCGGGCCACTGCGTATGAATAGCAGCCCAATGGTGATGAGGAAGACGCACAGCAGAAGGCCGAGCGAGCTCAGTCAATTGAGTAGACGGGAGACGACGAGGAGTAAGGGTAGAACCTTTGCAAGTCTAATTTCTGCTGGGCTGGGGGCAGGTCCCAGCACAACCCCTACGTTCAAGCATGAATGAGGGATAGATGGGACTTTCTTTTTTTTTTTTTTTGAAAAGGCAAAGGGTTTCTCGCATAATTGGACCGGATTTTTAGCATATGTTGGTGTTGGTCACGGCGACTTGGATGGGACAATTAGATATATACCCATCGCGGATGCGCAAGCAATGTTTGGATCATTTGGCAATCATCCTCAGCACTAATGCTTCCGAGCAGGCCGTGGCGGTCTCGTTGTGATGTGTCTCACTCGTCTAGTCCCGCACGGGTGACATGCACGCTACGTCTCACTTGAACAGTCGCTTACCCCCGTTGCGAGCCGCCGTATTCTCTCTGCCCTCCAGACTCATGCCAGTGAAGCCAACAACGCCGCCGTCCCTGTCCTTCTTGTAGCGTCTCAACGCCTCGCGCAGATGATCTGGCTGTAGAGGGCCTAGATCGCGCTCGTCGACTTTGGCATGCGCAATGCCATCTGCAGCGGCAGGAGTCTCGTCCTGTGAATCCGACACCTGTGTATCGTTCGGATTGCCGTCCAGGATCTCGATACTATTCTCCCTCTCGACGCCATTGCCATTGGTCCCAGCAGCCTTGTTCCTCTTCTCGTCCTTCTCCCCTTGCAACCTCGCCGCGGTCCACTCCAGCTGCACTCCCAGTGCTCGATCCACGATCTCCCCTGCAAAGACCTTGCTATAGGCACTTATGGCCGTGACGACGCTCTGCGGCACACTCTGACTGAGCGTCTGATTCGTCAACCTCCTAACCACCTCTTTCTTCAGATGGATGCGATTCCACAATTCGTACCTCTGGGCATTCACAGCGGCGATGTCCTGCACCTTGCGTTTCCTCAGCTCTCTCCTCCCTGCATCCTCCCCAGGCGCATCGGGCACAGCCAGGGCCCCATCCTCGGCCAACGCAAGCAGACTCCCGAGAAACATGGCTCGTCGCTCCTTTTCCTCTTCTAACCTCTCCCTCCCCAATTTCCCCCCGGCCAATAAATCCCCGTCCTCCTCCCCGTCTTCCTCCTCCTCGTCTTCCTCCTCGCCTGCGCCCGCCGTCCCCGTTCCCCTCGTCCCCCGTCCATCCCCTGATACCACGCTCCCGGTCTCTCCTCGACCCCGTCCCCCGCGTCCCCTCCCGCGTCCCCTCCCCCGTCCCCTTCCCCGCCCTCCCCTTCCGGACACGGCGGCCCCGGACCCCAAATCGATATTCGAGGGCGCGACGCTCCCGACTGCGCTGGCGATCTCGTCGTCTTCGTAGTCGTCGGGCAGCGAGCCGGGGGAGTAGACCTCGCTGGGGGGATTGGTGGGTGGGCCCGAGGGGGGGAAGGAGGTTTGGCGTAGGGGGTGGGAGGAGGCGGATGCGATGGAGGGTTTACGGCGTTTGGGGGCGGGGGCGGAGGGGAGGGCGATCTGGGGTCTTTTCAGGGGGAGGGAGAGGGGTGGTGGTGATGCCATTGGTGGGTTTGCGGGTGGTGTTGGAGGTGGAAAGGTCTATGGTGAGGTCGTTGGGATGGGAAGAGGACTTGGCATTTGCGGTTGTGCTGGAGGGCTGGACAGGGTCGCGCCGTTTAAATGTTCGGACCTGCCTACAGGAGGAGTGGATGATGCGCGGATGGTGAGAGCTGGTGTAAATCGAGCTCTGATGGAAAGCTGAGGATGGTGAGTCGCAACCTCAAACGGAACGGGCAGGTATAGGCGAGCTCTGATGACTTCCTTATGAATCGTTCAGCGTTCCTTGAGAAGGCCGAGTGAGTCATGTCATTCGTGATCCGCTGTCCACCTCAAGTCAAGCAACCAAGGCCAGGCCGAGCCAATCAAGTCAGCTGTCTTCTAGATAAGTTCAAAAGTACTTTTCCATTTAATCAATCATAAGTTGCAAAAGTCGAGTCAACATGCCTGCTCCGCTACCCACCCCCGAGATCCCGACTGGCGGTGTCTTCTCCGCCTCTGCGTCCGTGACCATCAACGCCCCCGCCTCGGTCATCTATGAAGCGCACGTCGACAGTACAAGCTGGCCGAAATGGAACACGTTCGTGCCCCATCTCGAAATCAAGTCACAGCCACCAGGGACAGACGCTCAATCAACGCGACTGGTCCAAGGCACAGATATGTCGTTCACGGTGCAGATGAGTCCTAGAATGAGCACCAAGTCAACTGAGCAGATAACGTCTGTATCGCCGGCGCCAAAGCCAGAGGACGCGCCGGGTACAAAGTACCAAATCGCCTGGGCCAGCCGTATGGCGCCTGCGCTGGTGATGCGGTCGCACAGGGTCAATGAGATCACCAAGGTGGACGAGGGAAAGTGTGAGTACACATCCTGGATGACGTTTGCGGGACCAGCGGCGTACGCGGTCAAGTGGACGCAGGAGAGCACATTGCAAGCCAGATTCGAGGACTGGGTCAGAGATTTGAAAGCGTATTGCGAGGGTCCAGAAAGGGAGGCAGGAGAGACGACGGAGGTGGTGGAGGGGGAAGGGCAGACGGGTGGAGTTGGCTCGTAGCGGTATAGCTATTGTATTGTGTTGCATTGTGCTTATGAATTACGCTTGTGGTTTGATTTGAAATCGAGCATCAATGTCTTCCTCCAAGCGCACCGATACAAGCCGCTCAAACAATTCCTCCATTGGCCATGCCGACCCTGATCCAATTCACATGCGGCTCAAGTGCAAAAACGCCTCGTGATCATGAGGCTCTGTGCCAAAATTGGCAGCGGGATAGAAGATGTCATATCAAGGGCGGCTGTGGGCGGCTATGACGGAAGCGAGCAGTTCGTGTGATGGTACGTCGAGGGTTTCGGGAAAAGATCAACTAGTCCGGTTACTAGAAGACCCTGGAATTCTTGGATCTACATGAGGCTGTGGCATTGCTGCTGTGGCTGCGCGGCAAGGGTCCAAAACCTTTGTCCCCATCGTCTTCGACGCCTTCTTCCACCTCGTCGACCTCATCCCAGGGCATCGACACCTCTTGGCAGGCACAAATGGCACAACCTAAAGTCCACCACCACAGCCTCCACATCGCATTCCATCGTGTTCCGCGGATCCATCGGCATTTGCTCGACCGAACAATTACCCGTCCTTGATGTAATGCTCGAGCCATAGCACCGCCTTGGCCTCGACATACGCCATATGTATGGCCAGACAGATGACGGCGGTCTGGCTCTAGGCCAAACGCTGCTACTTCTTCCGGTCGATCACCATCGCTGGACCATGTTCTGGCGAGTGTAATCCCTTGCAAAGTAGAGCGATCTGGCGTACTTGTGGCAAAGGCTGTCATCTGAATGACTTGTATTGCCAGCCAAGCCTCGCATCAAAATACCCTGTCATAATGTAGGCATCTTTCGTATACCATCCCACTCAGTTTCAGGCATCAACTTTGTCGCATTCGACTTCCATCCCAGCACCCCAGTCACTCGCTCTGACCACAGCTCGCTACCAACGCTTCTCACGTCCGACGTTCGCATTAACTTACTCCAATCAACTCTTGCACAATACTGCCTTGTATCCCTTGAGCCGATACCGGAAAGTGAACAACATCGGAGCATGGTCAATCTTGGCCGCTGATTCATGAACACAACGCAATCGCGAGGTGGTGATGGCATTGAAGACTATCGCATGCATGTACGACACATACACTGATCAAACTTTGACCCCTCGCTGACATTGCTAGGTGTCGCAGCGGTATCTAGACTTGACCAAGAGTAAACTGGAGCTTGCGAGACTGCCGCGAGAGCTCTCAGATGATGACGACGACGACGACGATAATGGCGATAATGTGAATCACGACTCTCAAGGGATCACCAAGGCGGAACTCGAGCCATTGCTGGACTATTGGTAGGCCATTGATCGTCTCAAACACATCGGCCATGCAGCTTACACCCAGACAGGCTCGATGGCTTCGACTTTCGCGCGCAGGAAATGCACCTTAATCAACAATTACCACAGTACCGCACTAATATTCCGTGGCTCTCAACGCCCCACGACAGATCCATACGATTACACTTTGTTCACCGCAAGTCCACACAAAAGGACGCAATACCGTTGCTCTTCTGCCACGACTGGGGCACAAGCTTCCTCGAGATCACACGAGTTATCGAAGCATTATGCGAGCCCGTCACAACCCCTACGCAGAGCACCACCCACCACCAGGCATTCCACGTGGTTTGCCCCTCGATACCCGGATTCGGTTTTGGAGACGCCATCCCAGATCACCACGCAGGACTCCTTGACACAGCAGGGCTATTCCAGCATCTCATGACCAGGCTGGACTATAACCAGTACATGGCATGCGGCGCCGGCTGGTGAGTTACAGTAGTACCACATGTTTGACCTGCGCTGACCAATTTCTAGGGGCTTCCGTATAGCTCGAGCGATATCGCAGGCCTACCCTCTTAACTGCCGGGCGCTCTTCACTTCTAACCCTCTTGTGCCCCAGCCGTCCTTCACATCCACTCCCATCGCTTGGCTGAAGTACCAACTCGCCCGTCTCACCGGAGCTCGATCACCCTGGCTAAGTTTTGGCTACGTTCCATCTGACTTTGACATGGCATCCAACTACCAAGTCAAGGTCGGCGCAATGAACGTGCCTGCCGACGGGAATATTCATCTGGCCTTTGCGCTTGCAGACTCACCCACCGGCCTGCTTGCTTTCATGCTACATCTTCTCAATCCAATGCATGGAAGACCGCGACAGCCGTCATCGCATCCACCTCGAAACGATTCTGTACATCTGGGAAGCATCCTGATCCACCCTTGGTCTCCGACAGACGTTCTGACATGGACCATGCTTTATTGGCTTTCTGGTCCGGAAGCTCCATTGCGGTGGTTACGCAACGCCTGCAAAGAGACACAGCCCGAAAGTGCATACTGGACCAAGAGAAGCACCGTTCCGCTTGGCGTGAGTCAATTCCGCTGGCCGGGAGCCTCTGCGCGCGGAATGGTGCTTTCTCCCCCAGTCTGGACCTCGGCGTATTGTGATCTGGTATGGCTGCGACGTCACAATGCCGGCAGGGAGGTCAAGTGGCCGGCATGGGAAGCGGCAGACTCCTTGGTGCTGGATCTCCGTGATTTTGTCGCTGATCTGCGTGGCCGGAATGTGTTCTCGGGATAAAACCAAGATTAATAATGAAGACGAAGTAATCATCCACGACCTGACCTCATTTCTTGCCTTTCTTGCTCTCCTTTCCCTTTGTAGACTCTTTCACGAAACCCCCCTTGACAGCAGCATCTCGCGCGACCGAGTTGATGATCCGGAACCTATCCGGCCCCAACTGCACGCCCCCATACCACCTCGTTACCACTACCATCACATCCCACACGTCCATCAGCTGCAACAAGTGCAACAACCTCCCTCCTGCCGCTGTCTCTCCATCATCGTCACAATCCTGAAATACAGCCCCATCCCTCCCCTTGATCCTCCATGCCGTCATGTTATGCGTTGCTCTCGCCACCTTCCGATCTGATGCAATCAAATACCTCACGTACCCCCTCGCCTGCTCCGTAGACTCCACTCTCGCCGCCCTCGCCACGAACACGGATTTCTTCTCCGTCACCACCTCCGAGACCGTCCACTCGGGCGGCTCCTCAAGCCCGGACGCAGACTGCGCATCATCATCAGCCGCCGCCGCGTGCGCCGAAGGGAAAGGCTCCTGACCGTGCGCAAGGCCTTCAGAGCCGATAGCTGCGTCTGCCTCGTCCTCGACTGCCGAGGGGTACAGCTGCTCAAGTCGCGCCGAGAGCTCCTCGACCAGATCGTAGATGCAGGGCGCTCCGGGCGAGTACATGTCGCCAAGGATCTGACGGGCCAGGGACACGGCTTCTTGGCCCAGACCCTTTGCGACATGGTCGCCGACGGATTGGGTGCTGATGATAGAGGGCGGGGCGTCGGGATAAGAGACGGGGAATTCAAGGCGCAGGGAGATCGAGTGGGTGGTCGGGAGGAGGAGGGAGCATGTCGTGGGGGACGAGGAAAGGAGGGTTAGGGTGTCAGGTGCGTAGATGGCGTTCAGGGACAGAATCTCGTCTTGGAGTGTTTCGGACATGGTAGAGGACGTGCTGTATCCATGACGGTCAAGTCCACTTTACTACACACATCTCGTGAAGTTTGCGCCATGAGGAAAGTCTGATGTTGCATGTGAACGAATTCTCGAGTCGACGTTGATTGGCTGGCCGAATTAAAGGTCACGTGCAAAGACTTTGGACCTCGCCCGCGTCGACTTCGACTTCCCGGCCTGCGGACAGAGACGTCCAGGGCCTTTAGCTTATCTCACAAAATGGCGACTAGAACCTCACTGTCGCTCTCAAGCGCCCTACCAAAGCCAAAATACACGGGCGAAAGTGAAGAGCTGCCGGCACACGCTCAGCCAAAGGGCCCTCGAATCGTTTCCGCGAACCAGGTTGAATCACAGCAGCTCACACTGAAGGTCGGTACTTTTCTAGAGCTAGTATGATGATAGCTAACGAACAGCAGAGGTCCGGACCTCCCCCATACGGACAGCGGACGGGATGGCGACCTCGAGCACAGGAGGACTTTGGAGATGGCGGAGCTTTCCCAGAGATCCCAATCGCGCAGTATCCCCTCGACATGGGCAAGAAGCAGGCGTCGAGCTCTAATGCGCTAGCCCTGCAAGTTGACGGCGATGGGAAGGTCAAATACGATGCGATTGCGCGGAGAGGGCACAGCGACGACCGGATCGTACACGCTTCCTTCAAGGATCTCATACCGTTACGCCAGCAAGCTGATGCCGGCGAGCTCAACTTGTCACGACCATCAGAAGAAGAGGTAGCCGAGACAAAACGAAAGACAGAGCTGGCGCTCGCAACACTGGTGTCGGGGGCAATCGCAGCACAGAAACCAAAGAACGTCAAGGGCATATCACGCAAGGATCCGACTTTCGTACGGTACACGCCAGCAGCGCAGATGGGCGACAACTCCAAGAAGCAAGACCGCATCATGAAGATCGTCGAGCGACAACAGGACCCTATGGAGCCTCCCAAGTTCAAGCACAAGAAGATCCCCCGCGGTCCTCCCTCCCCACCACCCCCTGTAATGCACTCACCGCCCCGCAAACTCACCGCCGAAGACCAAGAAGCATGGCGGATTCCCCCTCCGGTCTCCAACTGGAAGAACCCAAAAGGCTACACGGTACCCCTGGACAAGCGTCTCGCCGCCGACGGCCGCGGTCTGCAAGACACTACCATCAACGACAAATTCGCCCAGTTCGCAGAGGCAATGGAAGCTGCAGACCGCCATGCCCGCGAAGAAGTCAAGCAGCGGGCGCTGATGCAGCAGCGTCTCGCGGAGAAAGAGAAGCAAGCGAAAGAGGACAACCTGCGCATGCTGGCCCAAAAGGCACGCGAAGAACGCTCCTCCGGCGGCGGCGGCGGCGGCGGCGGCGGTGGTGCTCGACGCGCATCTCGCACCTCGCGATCCCGCTCCAGGAGCGTGGACAGCGTCTCCTCCCGCTCTCGTCGCAGCGACAGCGGGTCCGAGGACGAGGCCGAGCGGGACAGGAGGGAGAGGGAGAAGCAGCGCGCCGAACGACGACGGGAACATCAGCGTGAACTGAGACAGAAGAACATGGGCCACGAGAGACGCTTGCAGATGATGGCGCGGGAGCAGAACAGGGACATTTCCGAAAAGGTCGCGCTGGGACTGGCCAAGCCGACGCAGAGCAAGGAGAGCATGTACGATTCCCGGCTGTTCAATCAGAGCTCCGGGTTCGCGGCCGGGTTCAACGAAGACCAGGCGTATGATAAGCCGCTCTTTGCGGATCGGGAGGCGCTGAGTAGTATTTACCGACCGGGCGGCCTTGAGGACGAAGGTGAAGACGGAGGGGAGACGTTAGAGGCCATTCAGAGCACGAAGAGGTTCGAGGGGTTAGGGAGGGCGCCCAGGGAGGGGTTCAAGGGGGCGAGCGAGATGGAGAAGAGGGAGGGGCCCGTGGTGTTTGAGAAGGACGATACGGGGTTGGGGACGGTGGGGAAGGGAAAGGGGATCCAGAAGGGTGGAGAGGAGGACGATCCGTTTGGGATCGAGAAGATGATCGGGGAGGTCAGGGGGGAGAAGAGGTATGGGTTGGAGACAGGGGGGAGAGAGGAGAAGAGGAGACGCAGGGGTAGTGATAGTGATTGAATGGCCGATAGCAGAGTCGTAATGTCATCGTACGGATTCACACCAGTGACGTTGCCGACTTGGTAGTCGTGAGTCGCTGGGCTGCTTACATCATAATCTTACGCCAGCCTGCTCAATGTCCCGTCATTCACGTGATCCGCGAAATGCTTCCCGTGCAATGTCGTGTTACACAAGCACATCCCTTGTTACAATCCTCGCTTGTCCGCGTCCATTTCCACGATGCTTTCAATCAGCACATCGAAATGGTCGTCGACATGTCCGCGATGCAATCGAGCTCAGATAGGCCGCGATATGGAACTGCTCGCTGCCGCAAAGACGACACTGCAACACAGTGGCCGGCTGACGTGGGTGTCTATGGGCAGTAGGGTGTACATGGGAGAGGAACATGTCAGACAGTCGTGAGATTGCGCACGACTGAAACTAGTTTACTGTGGTAAGGGGTAACAAGTACCGTCTTGACGTTGAGGGACGATTGATGATAGTGTTCCGTATATACCGATCGATGTGTATCAATAAAGAGAGGGCCCTCCGACTCTGACTCGACGATTGGTGAAAGAGGTCGGACAAATCGTGCAATACTTTTGATCGTGTTCACAGCTTGCTTTTGACACCGTCCAGCTTCTCGACTTCGGCGAACTGGTAGAAAAAGTCCAGACTCTCGGGATTGAGCAAGGTGCCAGAGGGCTTGACCTGTTCGCCAGAAACGATGCGTTTGACGGGCAACTCGACCTTTTTGAGGTTGACGGTAGTCTGCGATGCATCAGATTCACCGTAACATGGTCTCATCCAGAAGAACAACCTACCGGTATATCCCAGCACTGGAACACGAACGCGGGAACATGTCTCGGGCTCAACTCCCTCGTGATACGCTCCTTGACCCTCCGCACCAAGTCCGGCGTCACCTCGGCGCCCGGGCCCTTCATCTTCAAGAACAACATGACCCTCTCGTCTGCATCCCCCTTCCGCCTCTGACCCACACAGATCCCGTCCTCGACCTCCTCGCCGAAAAACCTCTCTAGCACGCCGTAGATCTCGGCGGATCCGAACCGTACCCCGCTGGGGTTCAGCACCCCGTCCGCTCTGCCCAGGAAATACACCCCTGCGGTTCGCGGATGGACGTAGACAAAGTCACCGTGCGTCCAGACGCCGGTGTACCGCTCGAAGTAGGCAGCGCGGTACTTGCGACGGTCGTCGTGGTCCCCGAAAAAAGCGGCGGGCTGGTTCGGGAAGCCGGCGGTGCAGACCAGTTCGCCGGGCTCGCCGTCGGGCAGGGGCCGGCCCGTGACGTTCTCGCCCTCGATGGTGGCGTCGTAGACCTCGACTTTCAGGCCTAGGCCGAGGGCGGGACAGCCGCCGTCGTAGACGGGGATGAGGGGGTTTTCGAGGGCGAAGGCGGCGGCGAGGTCCGTGCCGCCTGCGATGTTGGCGAGTTGGATGTGTGCGGGGAAGGTGGCGTAGAACCAGTGGAAGAGCGGAGTGGGGAGGACCATGCCGGTCGAGCTTACGCGGCGGAGGGAGGAGAAGGAGGATTTCGGGGGCAGTGGGAGCGGGGAGGTGGAGAGGGTTTGGAGGTAGCGAGGGGAGATGCCAAGGTCTGTGATGCCGAAGCGGGGGACGAGGTGGAGGAGGACATGAGGGTTGGGCAGGAACGGGGAGCCATCGTAGAGGACTGCGGTGCTGGAATGTTGGAGGGTGAGGAGGGAGGAGAGATACATTATCCAGCCGGTCTAATGGGATTAGTGGAGGAGAGTAGGGGGGAGAGGAAATAACTCACGGTGGTGTATTGGAGGTTGACACTGCTAGGGCCCAAGTCCCGGTGGAGTCGACCTTCTTTGGTGCTGCTCAGGAGGACGCCCCCAATGGAATGCATGATGCATTTGGGCACGCCAGTCGTGCCGCTGGAATAGACGATAAGGAAGGGCTCGCCAAAGTCGAGACGGGTGAAGCGGAGGGTAGTGTCGCCTTGGGCTCGCTCAAGATACTCTGCCAAGGTGATGGATTTGGGAACGTCGGAGACATCTGCAGGCCTGTCCTGGAATCGTGACATGAAGACTAGACCTTCGAACTCCGTAATGTCACGCACACCTGCCTCCACTTCCTTCATTTTCGGACGGAGATCGACGGTCTTTCCATTATACACGGCCCAGTCATCCACAAAGACGAACTTGGGCTTGATCTGGAGGAGGCGATCAAGGATGCCCTTGGTGCCCATGTCGGTAGACGAGGAGCTAAAGATGCCCCCCAGGGCCGTGACAGCCATGAAGACGCAGAAAGTATCGACGCTGTTGGACGAGACCACAGCAACCCGATCTCGGATAGAGACGCCGTGCTTGCGCATGGCATTGGACAGCAGACCGACCCTCTGGCGAAGCTCGCCCCAAGACACATGTCGAATCTCGGCGGCACCCTCTCGCACTTCTATCAGTGCTTTTTTGTGATCGTCCTTGTTTTGGGTGATTTGCTTTGACGGATCCTGCGGGTGGCAATTGAAGAGAACGTTCTCAGCAAAATTCAATTTGATACCCTCGAACCATTTCGGTATACTGTCCATTGGAGCACGAGGATCAACGACCTGTTGGTACTTGCCATGGTGGATGGGTGGGATCAAAGCGAAGAGATCGGCCCAGAAATCTATACGGTGGTCGACAGACCACGTGTGTAAGTCTTTGTAGGTCTGACTTACCGTCAGATACTACCAGCGGGGTTGCAGCTGAGCGAAAAAGCAGGACAAATCAAGGATGGAAGGAAGACAATGGGGAGAGAGAGGCCACAAGACTCTCACAGTCCGGCATGTTCTAAGGAGTGTGTCGAGACCGCTGAGGTCGCTCGTGAGGAGCTATGTCAAGACCTGCTCTTGCCATAACATGATCCTCATTGCAGATACAAGCGCATTGTGATGAACAGAACGGAAAGCAGTAGAGGGGAGACGCCTGCCACTTACCTCTAACCTCACCGCTCGCCTCTTCTCAACTTCCTTCATGAACCACCATATCTGAGTACTCTTCGGATCGGGATGATGCCACAGCTTCTTGGGCGATGGTAGGTCTGTCGTCATGACGCTTCCGGCTCCGTTTCAGGTAGAGAGTCGACGGCAGTTGATGTCCGTCGTCCTCTGACAGACGATGATGTCTTTTGCTGTGTGCTGTACCGAAAGACGACGTCGGGATCGGGAGCGTCGCCGGCAGTAACCGTACAGTCGACGCGCAATGTTTCCAGATGCTCGTTCCTCGTTCCTCGTTCCTCAAGGGTCCAGACGACTGTCGTCAGCGGCCAGGCCTCGGTTTCAGCAGACGTCGCACGAAAGCTCCTGGTCCCGACACTTCGGATGTCGGCAGGGCTGGGTACTGTCTAGATGGTAAGCCAATCTCCTCGGTATCGATCTCCTCGGTATCGAGGACCTGGAAAGCGGATGGTGGCTGGTCGATATCGCTTGGCCAGTGACGAGAAACCTGACGTCGACAAGGATATGATGATGGCGATGGTGGGAGAGCAGACCTCGGCAAAGCTGTTGGTCGCGGGGTGTGCGTGCCAGGTCCAAGGATGCCTCCGAGGGATGGAGGGAGGGGTAACGCTGGCTGAACTTCGGACCATGACCATCATCGCCTTCAAGCCTTCTTTCTTCCTCCTGACGTCTTCCATCACCACCGCTCTGCCAAGTCTGTTCGAAATCCAAGCAGAATCACAGATGCACCAGCAGAAGATTGACGTCAAGATCGCAGCATCGCCAGCCACGTACCATTCGGTTGCACAACGTCAAAGCCGCATGATGATTCCCGGTCTCCGAGATACTGCAATGTGAGGCGCGGCGGGCACCAGCAGAGGGAGAAATCAAGGCCCGAGATTCGTTTCACATGGCTACGAGCATGTGGTGGGTGCGCTGTTTTAGCGGTACCTAGCCAATCACGCCGAGTAATCGGGGACAAGCGATGCGGGGAGATCAAGCTATTTGACCTTTCGCTTGCTTTGCACCATGGCTAATCTAGGTCCCGAGTCGTCGAATCGGAGCCATGGCTCGTGAGCCGTCGTGTGATTCCGATCGTCGAGATCTTCGTAGATCGCCAGGGGGAATCTACAATTTGCTTGCTTCGGCGTGGTCTTGCAGTCGCAATGAACGATGGCAGCAGTGCAGTAGAGAGCAGAAGGATCAGTAGATATAGTAATATGCCATGATTGATCACTATACTAAGCTGCGCTCGGGCAGTGAAACGAGTGTACTAACAGTTGGGGGTATCATCATATCGTACAGAGTCATTAAGGAAAGTGTGTGGGCTCACTGAGCCGCCCGCCCGAATCCTCCACGCCCGCCGGCAAAAGATAAAAAGCATTTTGGTTACATCCTCAGGTCGAGATGTTGAAAGCCTGCGCGGTTGATAACAGTGTGCGACGAAACGAATGGGGTGGGGTATCATAGTTGCTGTCGTCGTCTGGGGTGGGTTGGAAGAGCTGCATCAGTGCGCATTCAGTCCAATGCGACTGTCGACTCGTCGGAGCTTGTGATTGAGGAATTTGGACTTGCCCGCGTCCCGCCAGATGGAGCGCTGTGGGATGTGTCGCGGGACAAACGCTTCCTTCTCCGGGGATGAGGACAGATGGTAGGATGCATCTTGCAGGTTGGTTGTTGCCAGGTTGGTTGTCGAGGACCTCGCCCTGTCGGCAAACAGGGGCGGGAGCTGCGGTGCATGCTTCTGTGTCTCGATACCGGCGTACACGCCCATTGATGTCGACCTCTTGGGGAACATGCGCAGACGCGAGCTCATCTTGGATTTGAAGCTGGAGGAATGGCTCTCCAAGTTCTCTTTGTATGACAAGTTATGTTCCTGCTCGAAAGACGACTTGGGGGTGTCGGGTGTCGAGGGTGATGCCTCGGAAGTTGGCGTGGTGGCTCCGTCTTCGTCGTCCAAGATGGGCGTGGATGGCTCGGAGCTACTGCCTGAGCTGCTCTGCTTGGAGCTCTCACTCTCGCTGCCGCTGCTGCCGTGTCCGGGCGAGAAGGACCTCCTGTAGTTCTTGGGCGGCTGGATGGGTGAGATGAAGGGCCTCTCGACCGGGCGACGGACGACCATCTGGCTGGCACGCTTGAAGACGGGCTTGTCCACCCTCATGAGGTCGACGACGGAGGGACGGCCGGGTTGAAGTAGGCGCACCGCCTGTGCCTTTTGACATTGTGCTTCGCAGATGCTTTCGACATCGGACTGGGCATCGGCGTACAGCGAGTCGGCGTCGGACTCGCTGTAGTAAGAATAGACGGACTCGGGCATGGTGTTTGATCGCGGCAAGGTGATCGAAGTAGGGGGGTCCTGAGAGGTGTAACCCTCAGGTACGGTGGTAGTAACTGGGGGCGGTGTATGCGGTGTATGTGTAAGTGGTGACAAGGGCTGCGAAGGGTGCACGGGATGAGCGAAGGGTGCTAGTTGTATTAAGTGTTCTTGCGGCGTTTCAGAGGTAGAGGGGCGCGAGTCGGACATGACAAGGGTCGTTTGGAGATAAAGTGTTCGGCTCTGGGACTGCCTCGGACACGTAGCTCAGAAAGTCTACTGCAGCCGAAATCAACGTCTTGGAATGCAATTGACGTAGGATGGTAGCGTTCGGAAAGCCAATTGTCAACCTTGGAGAGCTGCGACGTGGTACTACTAGCTACCGCGATCCGGCGGTGGTCGAGGGTCGAGGGTCGAGTCGGGGCGTGCGTGGGAGGGCGAGCCGGGGATGAGAGGAGCGGGCTGAAGAGAAGCAGATCTCAGGCCGATTATTGCCAGATGGCAGATTGCGAGAGCCTGCCGATCCTGTGTTTGATGCTTGTTTGACGGAGCAGACGAGTCACGTCAGGGAGCGTGTGACGAGGTACTGTGTGTATGAAGAGGACAGGGGAGAGCAAACGGGGACAGCAGGGTTGGCGGCACCTTTTTGCTCTCAGTTCACAATTCACCACACCGCGTTTCAGGAACGGAGCCAGGGCGTATCAAGACCTCATATGCTTTCCACGAGATCGTCAACTTTTGCAGTAACGTGCCTTTTGCTTGACACGGTCTGCACGCCACCGCGCGCACGCACACACGCACGCACACACGCACGCACACACGCACCGATACTACTGGCTCTGCATACTGGCTCTGCACACACACACACACACACACACTGTCGGCAAGAAGAGGGACAAGTCAACGCTGCTGCCATGCAGGAACGGTTCTCAGCTTAGCCGTCATTCCTTCCAGCCGCCCTTGCCCGCACACCCTCACAGATGCTGCTGTCTGTCAAAGCAAGGCCAGACTGCTGATGGAGAAGGCCAGACTGAACACCTGGACTCAACTCTCTCATCCGTCTTCCTTCGTCCCTTTCCCACCGCCGCTCCTTGCTGCCACAGTAGTGCCATTCCTCGCCGCCGTCGTCGTCGTCCTCCTCCACACGCAGCCCAAAGGCCCTGGCCTCGTTCCATCAGGCTCGTATGCCCGTACCACGTCTTGGCCAATCATGATAATCTCGCCCAGCTTGTTGCAAGGCACAACAGATGGGATCAATTTCGCGTTATCGCGAAATGATGTGAACTGTGAAGATCGTATCCGTCCGCCCAGGCGCTATGTTTGCGTTTGTACCTGGGTAGCTAAGGGAGGCTTGTGAGCGGTCAAGAAGCGGGCCATGGTCGTTTGTCGAGCACACCGATCCTCCTGGGAATTTTTTTATGCACGACACGGACCGCAAGAGGATGGCGTCGACGCAGCAAGTCACCTAGCATCAATAATCACACAGACCATGCCTCTGGAACCCTGGTACGTTTCACGCCAGAGCTCGCAGCTGTTTCTCCCTCTGCTTCTTCTCCATCCTCGAGCGCTGCTTCTTGTGCCTGCCGATCGCTTCCATGCACATTTTGCCTCGCCCATGTTTCATCCTCTGTATCAGTGGAAATTATTCCGTTTCCACTCGTCTACCCTTTATCGCATCTCATCATCTCGTGGATAGCACCGTCTGTTCTTCCATCAGCGCCCGCCGACCTGCCACCATTGTTCCAAACGGCTCTTTGCATCACTGACGTAGCTAAGTTACAGTATTCTTAGCTGTGAGCCGAACGTGACGGCCGAGGTTTATGGTGCGTGTGCGTGTGCGCGTGTGTTTGTCAAAGGAGACGTTACGTTTGCCCGCTCGACGCGTCGGTCGGTGGTCGCGAAGAAACGGCTGGCACAACCTTGCTCACAGCTATTGTACCAGCTGAACACAAATCCGGGTACAGTAGTTATCTCCAAGGGCGTTTTCTCACCACGCATCCTGTCCAGCCAGGCGAAGGTAAGCTATCAATCCGGAGACGGCGACGCTCTGCACTCATCCATAACACATCTACAACCAACCCAACCAACTAGCAAGCGGTAAGCATCCGCCATTGTATACCACTGTTCATGCATCCCATTCCATATCCACCAACCTTGCTCCTGTCCCTCACATCAACCCCCCTCCCCCGCAGAGCCCAGTCCGACGCCCATCCCTGCGTCCTCCCTCCTCCCCCAAATCCCATGCACAGCCGTTGGCAGGATGCAAGCCTTTCCCATCGCGTTCGCATGGCCAGATGTCATCGCCCGCATGATGCAGAGCCGCTTCTTCCCCATCCCCTCCCTTCACCCCCTTGCAACATTCCTTCCCTCCGACCATGACGGCCTAGGCTGCAGTAGTTATGCAGCATGCGCAAGGAGCCCGACCGCATGGCGCGTGCGCATGACCCCTCTCCTCCCCGATGGAGCATGTTCAATCGTCGTCAGATCGTGAGTGCCATTACAGTTGCTATAAACAGATACATGTATGCTTCGAGCGCTACTCGAGCGTTTCGTCTATCAGCCCCCTTTCAACGTCCGCAAGACTGCCACTGCTTGCTCAGGCGAGTAGCCGATGAAGACCGGGCCTGTGAACGTCATCGTGCCCGAGTGCTGCTGCTTTGACGTATCGACCAAGGTGGGCAGGAAGACTGGGGTTGGGCCCGGCGCATGTCCTTCCTTGTCTGGTTTCGACGCTTCGGCTTGGACATGCGGATTCACGGCCCCTGGCCCACCGTGGCCAAAGGGACACTTCGCCGGGGTCTCCTCCGTCCCAACACCACCACCACCACCACCACCACCACTACCCCTCGCGGAGCCAACCCGCTTCCTCTCCCTGTCCCTCTCCCGCGTCTCCGTCCTCTCCACGACCTCCACCGGCACCGGTATTCCCCACGGCCGACTCGGGCTCTCACCTACCCTGACATCTTTCATGGGCCGATCGAAATGCGGTTTGCGCTCCTCCTCCTGCTCGTGCTCCGCCGATTCCTCCTCCGGCTCGTCCCTGACCTTCACGTTACTGATATCACTAGCCCACTTCCTCACCCGCTCGGCGCTCTCGGCATCCTGCCCTTCGGCTTCCCCCTCCTCATTCTTCTCCGGTAGCATTGGCGCGTGCTTTTGCCCAAGTCCCTGAATCATGCTGACCAGATTCCCGTACTTGGCGTCAAGCTGTCTGATGCTCTGCTCGTTGCTCTGGTACCTCTTGACGCATACCTCGTGACTCCTCGGTATTTCGTGTTTGTGGTTTTCAAAGTATTCGGCGACGTCTTCTGGCGAGGACTTCTCGAGAAAGCGGATCGGGCAGACGGGGCCAGAACCTTGAATTGATGCCTCGATCTCGTTGCCGCTCTTGCGTGGGGAGCGCAGGGCGCCGCATTGCTCTTTTGGGCTGTCCGGGGCGGCCGAGTGAGTAGGTTGCGGCATTGCCATCCTGGCGATGGCTTGTGAGCCGGAGCTCCTAGACGCGAGGGTTCCATTAGGTCGGTATCTTGACACGACGGATTTGGCGTGGGCGCTGAGACGGCGGTTGGCCATGGACGCAAACGGGCAGTCTAAACGACTGGGTGTTCCCGGCACAGTAAAGTCTTGCTCTAGAGGTGATTCCGAAATCGAAGGCATAGCGGAGCTGCCATTCACAATTACTTCGGAGGAAATCTTGGATCCAGCCTCGTCCGCGCTTGCTCTATCAAGGCCGAGTTGCTGGACCGAATCTACTGCATATCTTGTTCGCAGAAGGTTGCGTTTTATCATGGGCAAATCGTTCCGCATCCACCACTTGTCCTTGCTGACCTGTCTCCGTAATGGGTCCTCGATATCTCGTGTGGGTGCAGCAAACTCGAAATCTCCAACGTCTTCTCTTGTTATCGAGCCACGCTCGGTGACGAATCGCTCAAACTATTTGCCTGTTAGCTTGTGCAAGTACAGAGGGTGTGCATTGTGATGTAGCAGGTTCAAAGGGTGTCAGTGTCAATTTGAAAGGTCTCCATAGCCGCCGAAGCAACTGCAGATCTAGAGCTAAAGTGTATCATCTCGCAAAGGTGATCGAGGAAATATGTGTGTGCATACCTGAGCCTTTGCCTCCTGCAGATTGCGCTCAAAAGCTCTGCTCTTCGCCAGCAGCTGATTGTACTCGTCCATCAACGAGTTGAACCCCTCTGCCAGGCGCGAGACGCGCGCATCTGGAGTCTCGCCTGCCATGGTATTGATTTTCTGTTGACAGGGCAGACCACTCCGATCAATGGTGATGTTGTGCCAGAGTCATGGCTCCTCTCGCCGCGCAGCGATCGACCGAGCAATGCGGCATGGGAGGGTATGTTGAAAGCCTTGCTAGGCTGCAGAATCGTCAATCACGGGAGTGTCGGGCAATCGGGCGGAGTTCCCCGAGGTCGGGAGCGGTTCGCAGATCGTTCACTTCCGTGGCTCTAGTGGCTGACCTCCCTGAAAATGCGTCGGCCAAGAGGTCATCTTCAAAAGTTAGGTACGCTGCAGACGCGTGGAATGAGGCTGGGCTGGCAGTGAGGGAAGGCAACATCGACTTGTTGGCACCATCCGCAATTCGGAGTCATCTGGTCCACTACATATACGCGACTCGCTTCGCCCGGCTTCACGATCGATTCTGTAATACGTATCATCAAACAAAGACGCTCGCTCGCCATGTCCTCTATGCAACTGCTTGGTATCCGCAAATGGCTCGCCAATTCACCGCCTGGAGAATGGTGTTTACGTCGTCTGAGAGAGCTGCTCATAGGTGCTTTGCGACAGGGCCCGGTGCCACAGCATGTCGCGTTCGTCATGGATGGAAATCGGCGTTATGCTCGAAACAGACGCATGGAAACGCTGGAGGGGCATCACCTCGGCTCTGTGGCTCTGGCTAAGGTGAGCAGAAAGAAGCCTATCTTGCTGGGTAGCAGCGGCTGACTATATCGGCAGGTCCTAGAAGTATGCTACAAGTCCGGAGTAAAGGTCGTCACCATCTACGCCTTTTCAATCGAGAACTATAAGCGATCCCAGGCCGAGGTTGACGCTCTCATGGACATGGCCAAATTGAAGCTCACCCAGATGGTGCAGCATGGGGAACTCTTGCAGAAATACGGCGCCCGCGTACAGGTTCTGGGACAGCGAGCCCTCCTAAGAGCAGATGTTCTAGAGGCGATACAGGAAGCTGTCGAAATCACAAAGGACAACCGAGACTGCGTCTTGAACGTCTGCTTCCCCTACACCTCCCGCCACGAGATCACAACAGCAATGCGCGAAACAGTGAGAGAGTACTCACAGCCCTTGCGCCCCACGCCGAAGCGGCCTTTCTCGGAGAATCGCATATCCCGAACCATACAATCGAAACACCTGAGCGACATCATCGAAGAGCAACACTCGAGCACCTCAACGCTACGCACAGAGAGCGCCATGACAGACTGCGAAGATACCGACATGTCCGTGTACAGCAGCGCATCCACTGCCGACCGTCCCGCATCCTCACATACCTCTGCCTCGACCTCGCCAATCCGGATGCCACCCAAGGAGAAAGCCCAGTATCCTGATCCAGAGAGTATCACCGCCGAAATTATTGACAGTCATACCTTCACTGCCGGCAATCCCCCATTGGATCTCTTGATCAGAACGTCGGGCGTGCAGCGACTAAGTGACTTCATGATGTGGCAGTGCCACGAAAAGACCGAGATCGTCTTCTTGGATTGCTTGTGGCCAGAATTCGATCTGTGGCAGTTCCTTCCTATCATTGTGGAATGGCAGTGGAAACAAAGACGAAGCGAAGAGCTCCAGTCGAGTTCGCATCAGGCGATCAAGGCGGCATGATCGCATAAATGGGCGTTGAGCTGGGACGAATTGGCCTGAGATACCCTTGTAAATAGTAAAACAACCCAGATGATTCTTCGATGTGTATACCACCAAACCGTCAAGTGTGTAACAGATGATATCGCACGCGGTCAAATGTGATGCGGCGCAATCCCGTCGGTCAGCACGTCTTGACTGTGCCGCAGTATATATTCTGGCGCTTAGCGAGGCATCTGTACGACCAGTGCCGCAATGTAGCCACCCATGTTTTCGCTCATGTCTTTCGACATGTCTGATCTTTAGTAAACACCATATCAGGAATGAATGTATGCGCACGACGCTTCTTGCAATTCTGTTCTGAAGACGCACGGTATCCCAAGGTTGCATTTATAGCTCGGAGACCACGTTCACGATGATCAGCCCCTCCCTCTACGACAGAAGCACCCTTGCTACGATGTTCCTCCTCCTCTATCTCGTACTGGTCCGCATCCTCCGCTATCGTCGAGCATCCTCCCTTCCCTCCAAATACTCCATCCGCTCCCGCGCCGACTTCGCCACACTGACCGAGGACCAAGCACAAGACGTGCTCAAAGATCTGGTCGAGCTCGAATTCCCAAAGTTCATGGGCTTCAGCATCGTTTTCGCTCTGTTCAAGACCTACGGGATCCCCAGTGTATCTTCGCTGCTGGTCAAGACTGGCGAATTGTCTAAGCCGGAGACGGCCTCGAAGCGGACGGCGGATACTGGAGTATTGCTACTGGAGTTTTGCTTGAACAAGCCTTCGTCGCCGAGGGCTATGGAGGCCACGGCTCGGATGAACTATCTGCACAGTCGGTACCTGAAGGCGGGGAAGATTAGGAATGATGACATGCTGTACACTCTCAGCCTCTTCGCCTTGGAGCCGGTCAGGTGGATCAATAGATTCGAGTGGCGGACCTTCACGGACTACGAGCTTTGCGCTACGGGGACGTTCTGGAAGGCTATGGGTGATAAGATGGAAATCGACATGTCGGTCCTTCGTGGCGCGGAAGAAGGCTGGCGGGATGGGATGGAGTGGCTAGATGCCATTAGAGACTGGAGCGAGGGATATGAAATCGAGCGTATGGTTCCCTATCCGACCAACCGAGAGCTCGTACTCGCGAACCTGGATATGATATTCTTGAACGTTCCCAAGGATCTGAGGGTATGGGGTGGATACATTGTGTCCATCATTGCTGGACCCAGGCTACGAAAGGCGATGTTGCTGGATGCACCCCCGACATGGTTCGAAAACTTACTACTTGGCGGGTTGCTTGCTCGGAAGTATGCTCTTCGTTATCTCGCGCTTCCTCGCATCGTACGGAAGGCCTACATCGCGGAAAAGGCAGAGGAGAATGGCCGGTTTAGCTCGAAGGAGTATCTCTCCCATCCTTGGTACGTCAGGCCGACTTTAAAGAGGCGCTGGGGTCCAAAGGCGTGGTTCACATGGGCGATTGGACGAAAGCTGCCCGGCGACGATGGGAATAGATATAATCCTGAGGGTTATAGGATTAAAGACGTGGGACCAAGGATCGCTAAAGACATGGGAACCGAATACATGGACAAAGACTTGCAGCGCATGAAGTTACTGCAATCGGTTGGCTGCCCCTTCAAGAGGTGACGTTCATAGGATCATAGGCTCTTGCGGCTCTACATTCATTAGAGGTTTCTATCACGATAGATGAGGAATAAAATTAGTCCATTTCACAGTTTGGAAACAGGTTGAAGGGAGTGCCCTCAAGCTGATCATGACTTCCACAATCGTGATGACTCTCGCCACGAGATACAGTGATCCGGGGATGAAGAAAGCCAAGCAGTATGGCCATCGCGTCTTGTAGTGGTTGAATGTCCGCAGACCAGTAAGTGTATAGTTGGATGCTATGATGGCACCAGCCTCGAGCACACACCCGATACCGAGAACGATGCCATTCCCGACGGTGGTGTATCTCCAGAGCATTTGCTCCTCTCGTGTTGGGAATTTAAAATTCCAGGCAAGAAGCTGAAGAGTGCCGAACGCTGCTGTAGGAATGGATATCGCGAGTACAACGCTCCAACTGTGAAGCAAGGAGTCCCGATCATTGGGAACCCTAGGTAGAGGACGACGAGGTTCTCCCCAGAACTTGTTGAGAGGAAATTGAGCTGAGGTATAGGCCAGTGGCTCAGCGAAGTCCAAGGGTGTGTCTTTGTACGGCTTTTTTCCATCTTCGCCTCCTTCCTTCAGTATTTGAGCCATGCTGACTTTTGCTACCACATTGCTTGGGACCCTTACGTCTAGTGGCTTGTGAAACCAGAAGTACAGCGTGGCAGCTGTACATGTCATCAAGCACAGCGTCGAGAGCTCGAGTAAGGTGATTGCGAGACCTTGTATTGCTCTCGCCGTGACCTCGAGGGTGAACCATGCACTCTGCAAAGCAGCAAGAGTCTTGACGAATCGATCTGCCTTGCTTTTGTCCCATATCTCTGCTTTCGTGATCTTCGGTAAATCAACGTATCCATGTTTCAGCAGGTACAATAGCTGCTTCGCCGTGATGGGAAAGGGCACCATATCCTCTGTGTGCAGTTCGAAGCCGCCGCTCTCCGCATACAAAGCATGTACCATGGTCCAATGATTGATTCCTAGCTCATTCATGTCCGAGACTGAGCGACAGGCTGCAGCCCATTGGCCCCCCGCAAAGAGCATAACCAGCTCGGGTGCCAACATGGACATAACAAACCATTTCAACTTCCGGACCACAACGATAAGGAAGGAATCGTCTCGAGCAGGGATGTTCAGATGAAGCATGACCCAGACGCAGATGAACAGCGTGCTGGAACAGGCCCACAGTATATCCATCGTACCACGAGACTCTGGTTGAGAAATCCATCCGGTCTCTAGGGTATCTGTATTATTTAGATGGGAGGCCCATTGCTGATTCGGCATTATGACCGACAATTTGATCGACAGTAATCAAGAGGGCTAGTCCGAGTGGGATCTTGTATGGTGCCAGTCCGATTCTAGCGCCTCTCTACAAAACGTGAGGTCCGAGGTGAGCAGGGCTAGATCAGATTGACCACGCAATACCTTTGTTATATATAAGTATCACTGCATATTGGAGCAATTCCCATCAACTCTAAAGGTCTGGCGCGCGCTTCGAAGGCAACCTGCGCCGCAAATTTGCAGAATGAGATAACAGTTTGTTAATATTTACATCTTGAATAACGACGTTTGACGTTGATCGTGTAGCCAGATTCTACTTGAAGCGTGTTGAACCATAACAGGAGGTTACAAGTGACGGCATAGTGCTGATGAGCAAGGACAAGAGAGTCGTCGTTCCCGCTGTAGCCAGAACGATGTATGGCTTAGTAAGTAAGCATATCACAGAACCACTCCCAGCTTCACCTCTTATTCACATCTTTTTGTCCAACAAGAGTCACAATCAGCTTCGGCGTTTTCGATGGTGTCGCAAGAGTCTATCTGTTTCGGTTGTTCATATGATTGGCTGCGCATTCATGCCATTTCACATGTGCGGGTGGTGTGGATGGAGTGGGCGCTTAAATGCACGCCGTCACGCCAATCAGAAGCCGGGAAGCAGTATTCAGACAGACCCCTTGAGTAGCCAATGTGCGACATGACTGCGGATTCATGTGCGGTGGAAGTCCCGATAAGTGTGTCTTTTTTCATCTCAATCACTTCATCTCTGCCTTGAACGACCAGCTTCGCGATGTCTGGTCTCAGCATTGTGGTCGTGCCATTATCTGTACTTGTGTTGGGATCAAAGGCGGAGGCCATTGATCTATGGCACATCGACATCGACAATCGGCCTGCACCATCTCCAGAACTTGGACCACCTCTCTCGTTGAACGCAAGTCGGGATCCTAGCTTGCTACCCATTCAAATCTCTTGTATTGTTGCAGCATACGTCTTCACTAGTCTCATCATCGGCTCATTGCTGCTTACTGTCGGACGACGATTGCGACGCTCGAAGCTTGACACAAAGACTGGTCTGTCGATAGAAATGGTCAAGCCTGCGAATCGTGCATTCGACCCTTCGCCAGTCAGCCCGCCGTCGGATCAAAAGGCGTGGTACAGTCCGAAGCGGCTGAAGAAGCGACGGAGTACTTCGAATAGCGCCAGATCTGCCAGCAATCCTGGCAGTCCAGGGATAGATAGCATAGCTTCTTTTGACCCAAAAGTCATCGACGTCGACAGACAGAGGCGACAGGACGAGCTGGAAAAACTTTACGCTGCAGTGTTGGCTCATGATGAGGCGAAGCAGAGTACAAATGTTTCTCAAGTGGAGCTTCAGACAGAAAGCTCCGACGAGCCCGAAATTCAACCCATTCTGCAGACTCAGCCAGCAGCAGCGAGTAGGTCGCCGCCGCGACTGATCACGACGGCCCCTGGCCTGCGTCATCTCCGAGAGCAGGACCCTTCACAGCATAGTCCTACAAGTCCTGTCAGCCCACGAAGTCCAGTCCGAGCGATCTACCCTCCAGATTACAATGCTCATCCAGTACCCACATCCCCGACCTCACCAATCCGTGCGCAACATTCCAGACACGTCCGTCCGACATCAAGTCATGGCAGGTTTCAGGAGTACACCGGAGAGGCAGCCGTAGCACGACCTGCTCGAGCTTCTCAGATATCGACTGGCAGTACCTGCGACGATGGAGCAGCCCCGAGGAGACTGCGACGCTCACTCAAGAAAATCAATATCAAGGCCGCATCGCATCATCAAAGAGATGAAGACGAATCAGATAGCGCTCGGACGCCACTGACACCTCGCTATTATGCCGAGCAACGGACACCTGTATCACCACCAAGGAGCGATGTTCCATCCACTCCAGGAACATACGAGTCTCCCCGCCGTCGCGCGAGTGGTGGAACGGGTGATCTCAGTCCCAGATCCGATAACTTTCCGTCGCCCGCGCCTGCAGAGAACTATTATCGAAACAACCCCTATCGCCAATCCTCGCCAACCTATCCACCACAACAGCAACGACATATCGCACAGATCTCGTCTCCCAAGATGCTCCTTGATGGCAAGCCGTTGTCTCCCTCCCTCCCATCATCGCCGAGGCCACCCAAAACATCATGCCCGCCGAACAATGCTTCCAACGGAACGCTGGGGCCCCTACCCTTCCGCGCAATGGCACGCAACAATAATGGTCTTATCTCGCCGGGATACAACACGAAGACGACCTTCCTCGAAACGAGGCGAGATCTTCTCGCTCCAAGAACAGGCATGGCGACGCCTTATTCACCTTACATGCCCTTCACGCCACTTACACCTGTGACACCGCGCCTGATTGGTAGGCAAGAACGACGTCTTCGTGAGCGGGAGGAGGCCAAACGAGCGATTGTGGAGGAGGACAAGGTACCTGATGGGAAGGACATGTGGGGTGACGGCTACTAATGTATCCTGTGTATAAGGTAGATCGCACGTTTGCCAAGCAAAATAAGTCGGTATGTGCTTGTCCTATGTTCACATTGCATGCTTGTGAGCCCCTGTGTTGCTGAGTTGCGGCTCTGCTCCGCTGGGAGCGCGCCCCCCCCCCACATGCGGGCGCATCTGACGTCGCGGCACAGCCAAAAATTTCCCACTCAGATGCAGCAAACTTTGTGACTGCTCATCGCAACGGGTACCTTGTCTCAATTTGCACCAGCGACCTCCAATACTTCTTCATACTTTCAAAGGCCTGGAGTGTCTTGAAGAAGCCCGTTCCGTATATTATCGCTTTGTGGCATCAGATTGAGCCACTGTCACGACAGAGCGCAGATACCATCAGCGACCAGGCGGCTATATACGTGCTAGATCGACTAGACGACCGCCAATCGTTGGTTCTACTACAGCATTGATCCCTACAGCTACGCTGCTACGGTCTGATAGACCCGATATCCCCGAGGTATCGGTATCTGCCAGACCCTAGTCGCACGCGACTGATCACAATTCCACCTTCAAAAGACTTCTTCATCCCACTGTCCGCCCGACCTCCATAACGCGGATTCTCGCCCTCTTCTGAAAAGTTATTGCTGCTGGCGAAAGCCAGCCTCCTGAAAGAGAAGTACGAAATCGGATAAAGTCAATCGAGAGAAGGATTTGAGGCTTCCGTAACCACTCAGCTTCGATTGGAGATGATCAGTACTGAGATACCGCCACACTACACTGGATCTCCATCCTCCTTGTCGGGAACACCTTCCTTGACAATCAACAAAGATGCCACCGAAGGATTGGACTCTAGCAGCGCCTTTGAAGGCCCGGAGAAGCTGCTAGAGGTATGGTTCAGTCCATCTGCCCAAGGTCTCCCAGCGACCACCAAACCCAATGGTTTGAAAGCTGTATCAGCAGAGACATGGAAGGGAATGTTGGATCTTGTCAATTGCCAAGTCTTATCCATCATCGAATCCGAGCTCGTGGACGCCTATCTCCTGTCCGAGTCTAGCATGTTCGTCTTTCCCCATAAGCTAGTGCTTAAGACATGTGGCACTACTACGTTGCTTTTGGGTCTACCACGAATGCTCGAAATCGCAGCTGTCGAGGCCGGATTCCCTCCCAAAACAGGTGCAGCCGCCGCCGCAGCTGCGTACCCTCACCGAGTATTCTACAGTCGCAAGAACTTCCTTTACCCGGACAAGCAGCAGGGTCCTCACAGGAGCTGGAGGGATGAGGTGCACTACCTGGATAAACAATTTCCCGGTGGCAGTGCATACATGATTGGCAAGATGAACGGAGAACATTGGTATCTATACATCACTGCCCCGGAGATGGGTATGACACCGCCTCTCACCCCTGAGAGTGAGAAGCAGGATCCGATCACTGGTTCCACGGCTGCTGGCGATCTGGATCTGGATGTCATCAAGCGCCTGCAAATTGACGCTGCCAATGACGAGACTTTGGAGATTCTCATGACTGATCTGGACGAGGAGAACGCCAAGCAATTCTACCAAGAGGAAGCGACCAATCTCGCTCAGCGAGACAGTCAACGTCTTGCACACGAGAAGCGTGTCAGCGCAATTGGTCACCTAGATTCAATCCCTGAACAAGGCGCCTCCGAAGGCCTTAAGCAAGATGGTGGTTCTAAGGGAGACGACGCTACTTTTGACGTTTTCGAGCCGCAGACAATCCAAGGAAAGGTCGGCAGCGACATCAAGAGTGGAAGTGAGATGCATGGCGACGTGGAGCTCTCGGAAGGTCACATCCTTGGACGGGCAGTGGCCGACCATTGTGGGCTTGCCGACGTCTATCCTACATCAAAGTACCCGGATGCTCGCATCGACTCGTACCTATTCACGCCATGTGGTTTCAGTGCCAATGGTGTGATACCGAACCCGACAGACGCAGGTTCCACCCACTACTTCACGGTACATGTCACGCCTGAGCCAGTATGCAGTTACGCAAGCTTTGAGACCAACGTGCCAGCCCGACAGACAGGTCGTGAGACTGCCGACGTTGTGGCTCAGGTGGTGGACATTTTCAAGCCTGGTCGATTTAGCGTGACCCTGTTCGAAGCCAAAGGGGGTGAGGAAGGATCAACCAAGATGAAGAAGGCCCACAGGATGGACAGCATTCCCGGATATCGCAGAGTCGACCGGGTTTTGCATGATCTTGAGGGATACGAGTTGGTTTTCCGACACTTTGAGAGAGACGGGTTCAAGGGAGGCTCTCCCAGGATCGGCGAGTGAAGTTGACTGCAACCGAGAGATATTCCACACCATGTTTGGCGGGAACTACAACGTCCCCTTTCTCATAGGCATTTGGGGCGCATTTTCGTAAATCTTAGCATCTTATGATAGTGCCATACAGTAACATGCATTCATGTCTTTGCGAAGAGAGTTCATCCTCCGTGCCAATCGCCTTCTCTCAAATGCGATTATTCCCCGGGACGAAGCCGCTGCCGGAGTACGACGCACAGACCACTCCCAATGGAAAGTTTCCATCCACCTTTCTCACCTTGACCATCACCATCAACAGCGCACAACCCGTCGCCTTTACTCTCATCACTTGATCCCGAGTCAAACATCACAATGGGCTGGTTCGACTACGTGTCCGACCTCGTGTCGTCCGTCACGATCCAATCCGCCGCTGCGGATGTTCAAGACGATATGCACAACGCCTCCGGCGAATTCGGCAGCTCGAAGGACCAGAAAGGTGGCGTAGGAACCGCGCAGCATGATCGTGGTGCATCGGTCAAGGGTGGTGCGAGTGCCGGATTGCCCCACGCGGGGACCAACGAGGAGAGTGAGGGAGAGAAGGAGGCGAACAGGGAGCAGATTAAGACGGGTGGGGAGGGGGAACAGGGTCACAAGCCGGGAGATGAGAGCGGGAAGGCTGCAGCCGGTCAGGTCGGAAAGGACAACGCTGGACCACACGGGGGTCCAGTGGGTGCTGATGGGGGTGATGAGGAGGAGGAGGCTGGTGATGAGGAGGAGGAAGAAGAAGAAGAGGAAGAGGAGGAGGAACCGGAAGACCCTATGCCTAAGATCCAGGAGCGTGAGTGTCTTTCTAGTAAAGGGCCTGATGGGTTCGAATGCATGTGCTGATGAAAAGGACAGAATGCGAAAAGACTACTGCTTGTGCGCCTCTGAAGCACCACTACGACGAGTGCGCTGAGCGCGTCACGAGCCAGATCGAGGAGCACGGCAAGGCTGATGAGGACTGTGTCGAAGAATGTAAGTGCACCAGAGCAGACTGTCATTAGCCAGACCCGGGTTTGCCGCAATCAACTGACACTTGGAACAGTCTTCCACCTCATGCACTGCACTTCTCAGTGTGCAGCACCAAAGCTGTTCAGACAGCTCCGATAGACACTTCATGCGCCATCGCAAACGCCTCCAAGGCCCATCGGATAGTCGGCTATTGTTAATAGAGGTGGCCAGATATCGACCTTGAGAGCACACAATCGCCAATCAGACTCGCTTGTAATCACGGCCAGGCGGGCGGAGTCCTTTGCTCAGTAGAGTTATTACCTGCTGCGTCTAGCGATTGGGAAGGACTGTAGCATAGCATCCCAGGAAAATGTACTCGATGCATATATTGCAGTTGTTGTTCGCCTCGCGTTTACCACGGTTGATGGAAGCAGACCTGTGGTCTAAGGAATGTTGACTTTTCTTTTCACACATGTCACTGCCGATGAAAGTCGAACTTTGGGTGTAGGCAGCATTCGCATCGCACTATTCGCGTGACAGCTGGTTTCTGCAAGCTGATCTAATTGCGATGTCGGTTTGCTCGGCCTTATGTGGAGGCCGCTTCAAGATGACGTCTGTTGATGGAAGCTTCGACTCTGTCGTGGAGCTTCAGATCATCTTTCTTTCCCCTCTTTGCCTGTCCAAACAGAACGCTGTCACACAGAATTCGCTGCACTCTCATTCCTCAGACCAAGCCATTGACCATGTCGACGACACTCATGCGCAATGTAGCTCTGCGCTCGGCCCTTCGCGCAGGCGGGCCTTCCGGTAGCAAACGAGCAGCTTTGGCAAGCACATCTTTTGTCCGCGGCAAGGCGACACTGCCAGACCTCAAATGTTCGTGAGACATTTTTCTGATGATGCGTACTTATACTGCGCCTTGGACCTCTGAAGCTGATTGTTCTTCAAGATGACTACGGCGCCCTCGAGCCCGCCATCTCGGGTAAGATCATGGAGCTGCACCACAGCAAGCACCACCAAACCTACGTGAACTCGCTCAACGCGGCGGAGGAGAAGCTCGCCGAAGCCCAGTCCAAGAACGACACGTCGGCCCTCGTCTCCCTTCAGCCCCTCATCAACTTCCACGGCGGCGGCCACGTCAACCACAGTCTCTTCTGGGAGAACTTGGCCCCCAAGTCACAGGGCGGAGGCACACCACCCAGCGGCGCGCTGGCCAAGGCTATCGATGCGCACTATGGCAATCTCGAGGGTTTCAAGGACAAGTTCAATGCGGCGTTGGCGGGGATACAGGGCAGTGGATGGGCTTGGTTGGTGCAGGATACGCAGACGGGCGCTGTGGGAATCAAGACATATGCCAACCAGGATCCAGTCCAGGGGCAATTCCGACCGATCTTGGGGATTGATGCGTGGGAGCACGCGTACTATCTCCAATATGAGAATCGGAAGGCGGAGTACTTCAAGGCGGTTTGGGAGGTGGTGAACTGGAAGGCTGCAGAGGGGAGATTCAAGTGAGATTGGCGAAGGACTCGGGCAGGTAGGTATGTAGTGATGACGGGTGCATCGGCGGGAGGATCATATCAATACCTGCAGAGGTACATAGTATCAATGCGTAGCTTTGCTCAAGCAGCGAATGCTGCACATCAACATTCCATGTGGGCACCCGAGCCGCGACGGTGATACTGCATCCTGGGCGACGTTCGTCTAGTGGGCACCTCAATGTACTATCTCTACGCTTGAATGCAGAGCCCGTACATTTGACTACGGAAGGTACCTTACTCTGCGTTGACTAGCAGGCTTGTCGCCTCTTGGCTCAAGGTCAGGGACCGGGGTCGGCCAGGTCATCGTTCGCCGTGTGAGTCTACGTATGATCCATCACCTGGAGAGTCTGAATCCTAATCAAAAAGGCGACGCCTGCCGTCTCTCCATCGTCAATGGAGCGGACGATCCTGTCACGACCTGATAGGAAGGTCCAAGCGAAGGCTCCGCGTAGGCTCGCTTAAAATGTTTCCCGGCCAGAGTTCGATGATCTCTCGACGTTGAGCGTGTCGAATGGTGATTCGCCAGATATACGCGGACTATGTAATAATGAGCGTCGGAAGCTTTAGGCTCCGACCGCCAGGCCGCTCGGGACAATACAATCCTCCATGTATCGACCATCCCGAGTCCCCTTCTGCTCTTTACAAACCGCATCTCACTTCTTCCCTATTGATTATAGTCTTTCTTTTTTTTTAATGGTAGACCAGCGTACACGGAGACCGACATAAGAATTCGCCCGCCCAGGCATCCCTCCATCTACCGCTCGGACCGATCTTCAGTTGCGCTACGAGACTGACGGCTTGCATCTTGCATCTCTGCCGTTTCTTCAAGGCATCCATAATACATCCCGGGCAATATATATTCGCAAATAGAGCATATCAAAGCACCTGTACCATTTCTACGAATATGACATAGAGTGTACGCCTCCTCAGACAAAGCTGTGGAAAACACATCGATCAATAGGACTGTCTATCAACATGTCCTCGGGCGAAAAGGTTTCTTCCCCAAGGGACCATGATGGTCAGGCTGGCGCTGTCAAAGCAGTGAACGATGCCGAGAAGGGTGCTCTAGCATCCTCCGGAGTCCCAAACATTGATGCTTCGGCACCAATCGACCTTACAAGGGTCGACTCAAAACCGCTCAAGGGCAGTGACAGTGGATCAGACGAGCCAGATCCGTTTGCTCATCTTCCCGAGCATGAAGCAACCATTCTACGTCGCCAGCTTGACACGCCCCCAACCAAAGTCAACTACTTTACCCTCTATCGCTACGCTGATGCCAGGGATCTTACCATGGTCTTCACGGGTGCTATCTGTGCCATTATTGGAGGCATTCTGATACCTCTAATGACCGTTATCTTTGGGGCTCTCACGGGAACATTCCAAGGATACTTCCAGGGCACAGTCACCGGCGCAGTCTTTGAAGACGAGCTCTCGGGCTTCACGCTCTACTTCATCTACCTCGGCATCGGCAGCTTCGTCATGTTCTTCATTTCAACAGCCAGCTTCATCTACTCTGGAGAACGAATCGCCGGAAAGATCAGACAGCGCTATTTGACCGCCGTACTGAGGCAGAACATCGGTTACTTTGACAAGCTTGGCGCTGGAGAGATCACTACAAGAATCACCTCCGATACGAACCTCATCCAGGATGGAATATCTGAAAAAGTACCACTCACTTTGCAAGCACTTGCAACGTTCTTCTCCGCCTTCGTTGTTGCTTACGTGCGCTACTGGAAATTGGCGCTCATCTTGTCCAGTACCGTTGTCGCGATCGCACTGACCATGAGCATGGCGGGCATCTTCATCATGAAGTGGAACAAGAACACCCTTGAGCAGTATGGCAAGGGCGGATCTCTTGCAGAGGAGGTTCTCAGTTCTATTCGTAATGCTACAGCCTTCAATGCCCAGGACAAGCTGGCCAAGCAATACGACGTCTTCCTTGCAAAGGCTGAAAAATCCGGCTTCAAGACCAAAGGTTTCACCGGCTGCTTGATTGGAGTCCTTTTCATGATGATATATTTGAACTATGCTCTCTCCTTCTGGATGGGCTCACGCTTCTTGGTCAGCGGGGACATGACCCTTTCTCAGGTCGTCACCGTCCAATTGGTCATTATTATCGGCGCCTTCTCACTTGGCAATGTCGCTCCATCAGCTCAAGCCATGACGACAGCTGTAGCTGCCGCAAGCAAAATCTTTGCGACAATTGACAGGGAGTCTCCTCTTGATCCCGAAACCGATGCAGGAGAAGTCCTGAAAGAGGTCGAAGGCGTCATTGAGCTGAAGAACATTCGTCACATCTACCCCTCTCGTCCCGAGGTGATAGTCATGGAGGATGTGTCGCTCCACGTTCCAGCTGGTAGGACCACGGCCTTGGTTGGCGCGTCAGGTTCTGGTAAGAGTACCATTGTTGGTCTCGTGGAACGCTTCTACGATCCGGTCGCCGGGCAGGTCCTGCTTGACGGTCACGACGTGAGTACCCTCAATCTGCGCTGGCTGCGTCAACAGATCTCTTTGGTGCAACAAGAACCCGTGTTGTTCGCTACCACCATCTTTGAGAACATCGCTCACGGTCTCATTGGAACCCCTCACGAAGGCAAACCAGCAGAAGAGATCAAGAAGCTGGTCGAGAGTGCCGCACTGACTGCCAATGCCCATGAATTCATCAACAGATTGCCAGAAGGCTATGCTACCAACGTTGGAGACCGCGGCTTTCTCCTTTCTGGTGGTCAAAAGCAGCGCGTTGCGATTGCCCGTGCTATCGTCAGCGACCCGAAGATCCTCCTGCTTGACGAAGCAACATCTGCACTGGACACGAAGAGTGAGGGCGTCGTCCAAGCCGCTCTCGATAAGGCTGCCCAAGGTCGGACCACCATAGTCATCGCTCACCGCCTTTCTACCATCAAGAACGCCGACAAGATTGTTGTCATGAACCGGGGGACAATCGTCGAAGAAGGCAAACATGGGGAATTGCTGGAAAAGAAGGGTACATACTATGAGCTGGTTGAAGCACAGAAAATCGCTCAGAAGCAAGAGGCGAGACAGGAACAGGCCGAAGATGTCGATGCTGTCGACAGTGATGACGTGCCAGAGCTTTCGCCCCAGCTCACTCGCGTGTCCACTGGCAGACCCGAGAGCTTGAAACTCAATCGCACAAAGTCCGTCATGTCTGCATCCAGCAAGGTTCTAAAGAACATGAAGCCCGAAGAGAAATCAAAGTACGGCATTTTTTCGTTGATCAAGCTGGTCCTCAGCCTCAATCGAAGAGAGTGGGGTCTCATGGGGCTCGGTCTCATCTTCTGTGTTGTCACAGGTGGCGCGGAACCGACAGCCGCGGTCTTCTTCGCAAAGTCCATCACGGCTTTATCACTGCCGCCTAGCCAGTATGACGAGCTTCGAAGTCAAGCCAATTTCTGGTGCTGGATGTACCTCATGCTGGCTTTGGTCTTGCTCCTCGCACACATTACTCATGGTGTTTCCTTCGCGTACGCATCTGAGAAGCTCATCCACCGCGCACGAGATGCATCATTTCGGTACATGCTGCGACAGGACATGGCCTTCTTCGATCAGGAGAAGAACAGCGCCGGAGGCTTGTCGTCTTTCTTGTCGACTGAGACTACTCATCTTGCTGGCATCTCCGGCGTGACCTTGGGCAATATTCTCACGACGCTGACAACTCTGATCTCATCATGTGTCTTGGCACTCGCAGTCGGCTGGAAGCTGAGTCTGGTGTGCATCTCGATCATTCCCATCCTCATTGGCTGTGGCTTCCTCCGATTCTACCTCTTGGCTAGATTCGCTTCCCGGTCCAAAGAGTCGTATGAGAAGTCAGCGGCATACGCATGCGAAGCGGCATCTGCGATCCGCACTGTTGCATCCCTCACCCGTGAGAAGGATGTTTGGAGTCGTTACGCGGATCAGATCAATGCACAGAGCAAAGCTGGAGTTCAGTCCATCCTGCGCTCATCTGCACTCTTCGCCGGTAGTCAGTCACTTTCATTCTTCTGTATCGCCCTTGGCTTCTGGTACGGCGGAACCCTTATCGGTCGTGGCGAGTACACCATCTTCCAATTCTTCCTTGTGTTCACTGCCGTCATCTTTGGCGCTCAGTCTGCCGGCACAGTCTTTGCCTTTGCTCCTGACATGGGTAAGGCCAAGTCGGCCGCTGCCAGCATGAAGACGCTGTTCGACCGCGTGCCTGCCATTGATAGCTGGTCCGAGTCTGGCAAGACTATCGGCAAGATGACTGGCGCCATTGAGTTCCGGGATGTACACTTCCGATACCCAACCCGCCCGGACACGCCCGTCTTGCGTGGCCTCAACCTCACTGTGAAACCTGGCCAGTACATTGCTCTTGTTGGCTCTTCCGGCTGCGGAAAGTCCACCACTATTGCACTTCTCGAACGCTTCTACGACCCCCTCAGCGGCGTAGTTCTCATCGATGGCCAACCCATCACCGAAGTCAACCTCACCGACTATCGCAACAGTATCGCCCTCGTCTCTCAAGAGCCTACTCTCTACCAAGGCACAATTCGCGAGAACATCCTCCTTGGCGCCCCGGACGAGTCCGTCGTCTCTGACGCTGACATTGAACGCGCCTGCCGTCAAGCCAATATTTATGAGTTTGTCATCTCCCTGCCCAATGGGTTCCAGACTATCGTCGGTAGTAAAGGTTCTATGCTGTCAGGCGGACAGAAGCAGCGCATCGCCATCGCTCGCGCATTGCTGAGGGACCCGACCGTGCTTTTGCTAGACGAAGCAACTAGTGCGCTAGATAGCGAGTCGGAGAAGGTGGTGCAAGAGGCTCTAGATAAGGCGGCAAAGGGAAGGACGACGATTGCAGTCGCGCATCGATTGAGTACGATTCAGCGGGCAGATGTCATTTATGTGTTTGATCAGGGGGTCGTGGCGGAGAGCGGCACCCACGAGCAGCTCATGAGGCGACGCGGGCGGTATTGCGAGTTGGTGAACTTGCAGAATTTGGGCTAGGGTGGAACGAGTGGAAAGACAGTCTGTCGTTTCTGCATGAGCGAGGGCGTTGGACAGGAGGGATACAGGACTCTCCTCTGCTCGGAACTACATTGCATATAACACGCAATTCACTAGAGCTTCGTAATTGACATATCACATCTATGCATCGTCTTGCCACATGTTTGGTGTTCTAAGTACATGTGAACCTGGTTCATTGCCGCGTGGTCCCATCGGTATCCATGGTACTGGCGTTACTGAACGTGATGCTAGTCGCAGGAGATCTGCAGCAACAGGTCTGGAAGGGGTCGGAAGGTTTGGAGCGGGACAACCAACATCCCTTGATCCCTCTTTCTACCTTCTTACACTCCCAATCTGCAACATGACACAACACTCACTCGTCAATCTAGCTAAGATGCTTCATGGTCACCACAAGTTCGAGCGTAGTTGCAAACGACCAGTTTTGTGGCTCAAGCTTATGTATCGAACTGCTGCAGGACTACCATCAGGAGCCTTTGGCAAGACTCCAGTGTACATGTGCTTCAGCATCGCGTAGACTACTTCACCCCTGTCTTCTTTCAGCTCGATTTCTGGAGACTCGCTACTATGGATCTTGTGAGCGCGTGAAACAGTAAGTCCTGCAGGGCAAAAAAATTTGAAGCCTTCACATGATAGAGCCTTGAAGTATGCGGATTGACTGATGAGGACTATCTTGTGAACGCGGACTCTGTGTGAGCCACAGACGATAGTCAGATCGGACGCGACTTCGCTGTCGAAGTATCTGTCTCAATCAGCAATCATTCTAAAGTATCGAATGTGACTCGCGTCAGTATTATCGATCTGCCAGGCCTTCATTGTCAGAGACTATGGCCCGTGACTAATTATCAAGACCGCGATAAGACGGTGTATAAGACGGTGATGTGAGTTGAACAGGTGAGAAATGGCGGCGTGGCTCGCGTTGACAATATTTGGTGACTTTGATCACATGCAATACACGTCTTCTCAGTGACCGATCACGTGCATTTCCACTTCCTAGAGATGGCTTGCAAATTTGTTCGACTTTGTCCAACTGCAAGCACGATACCTGCAAAGCTGTCGGGACTGGGATGGAGGACAGGCCTTCGAAGATGCAATTGATCGCGCTGTTGTACACCGTTATTTCTACTCTTATAAATAACATCGTGGGACGTCACAAGCAGAAAGTCCAACGTCTGCTCGACACGAACTCGACGTGGTAAGCGTCTGTCACATTGATGAGCAAGTCTTTCAACTCCCTTGTCTTGCGTAACTGAAGGAATCATCCACTGACACACATTGGGTTACGAGATAGTTCATATTCCTGCAGGTCGATCTATCGCCCTAGCAATCAGTGACCCATAATGGCCCTAGGTACATACAGCTCCTCAAGATACTTCTCCTCCTCGTCGGTCAACACCTTCCCCTTGATATCCATATTCTCTTCCATACGATCCACCGAGGTGAAGCCAAGAACAGCGCTGGCAACACGCTTGTTGAGCCAAGCCAAAGCGACATGAGACATCTTCCAACCACGCTTGTTCGCAATCTCCTCGACCCGGTCGATGATCTTGCGATCCGCATCCGCTGTGCCCAGACCGGCCATCAAATTGAAAGGGTTCTTGATGTCTTCTGCCGATCGAGGGGTGGTTCCGTGAAGTGCGTTTGGGCGGACGAGGTACCCGCGACCAAAAGACGACCACTGCATTTATATCATCAGCACACGTAGGGAATGCGGAGTGAAGAACGTACAGCAAGGAGGCCGACGCCTGTCTCGTTGCAGAACTTGTTCATCTCACGCTCCTCCTCACGGTAGAGCAGTGAGTAATGGTTCTGCATGGAGATGAACTTTGTCCAGCCGTTCTTTTCAGCGCTACGCTGGTTAGCTGGTGCTCAAGATGAGTTTCTGATGATATCGTACGTGAACTGCATGAGTGCGAATTGGTACGTCTTCATGGAACTGGCGCCAATGTAGCGGGCCTTGCCGGAGCGAACAATGTCATGCAGGGCTTCCATGGTCTCCTCGATAGGAGTCAGGGGATCGAAGCGGTGGATCTGCAGGATGTCGATGTAGTCGGTCTGCATCCTCTTCAAGCAGTCATCCACTGCCGTGAAGATGGCTCCGCGTGAGAGACCTGACCACAACCGTCAGTACAGTATGCCAACATGTGCCTCTCGCAGTCTTACCTCCTCGATTGACATAGTCTTTGCTGTCCGCAATCTTGGCTCCGTACATCATCGTTGGCGTGCTCGGTGTGTCACCCACATATGACCATATCTTTGTCAATAGTACGACCTTCTGACGAGGTATCTCGTACTTCTTGAGTGCCTTTCCGATGATCTCTTCCGAAAGGCCATTGCTGTATACATTTGCCGTGTCCCATGTGTTCAGACCACGATCGTAAGCCGCCTTGAGCAGGGGAAGCGCCTGATGTCGGGTCAGCACCTGTTGGTCGAGATTGGTGGTCTTAGCCAACCTCTTCTTCGGGCGTCGCCCAAGGGAGCCATCCTTTATCTCCGAAGCCCATAGTGCCCAGGATCGGGAATGAGACTTTCAACCCTGACTTGCCCAGCCTCTTGTATTCTGGCTTTGTAGCTGCGATGGACGCCATCACTGGGTCGTTTGCGAAGTTGAAGCCCATGATTGTGGTAATTGTTTTTCTCTTTGATTTGATCTTTCTTTGGAATGGTTTGCTACGGATACGAGAATCTCTCGAGGCCGTGTACGGGGTGTACGGAGTATAAAAATACTGCAAAGGCCATCCGGATGCCCTACCTGTACACCACCTATACTGTCACATCATTGTCGAGCGTCAGACTTCTGCAATGGCACGACCGGTCACCGACACATGAAGGGTTGGCATTGAATCACCGAGATATGGGATGCTAGATACGCGTGTTATCGTCAAAGTGACTGTACATTCGTTGGCTGCATGCAGAGCAACAGGTTGAGGTGCAGGAAGGAAGGATGCAAATCAAACGAAATCCGAATGCACTGGGGTCCCACTTGGCGCGGATCTGTCCGGGGTCGAACCTCTCATCTTTGGTATCCCACATGTTGCCCCCACGGATATTAACCCTTTCTGGCATCATTCGTTACGCCGAACTCATCCTCGACAAGGATTCCCCGGCGGCGGAGGAGGAGGGAAGGGGGGTCACGGCGCTTCTGTTTGCGTCCAATGGGAGAGACAGCCTTGCACACGGCTAAAAAGGCGAACTTAACCTATCGGGAACCGAATATGGACGACGATGTGTTTTGTTCTGAGCATGACTCTCATGAGTAGTCGTGTCCATGAGAGGGTCTTGTGCATGTAGCTTCTCATTGCCCTGGGAAGGGCCGGAGACTTCCTGACTCGACCCGACAACTGACGGAGCTATCGGCTAGCACTCCTTTGTGCTAGCATGGCCTGGGAGGGGGCAGAGACTCCCTGACCCGACTCGACAACTGACGGAGCTATCGTTCAGCACACTGTTGTGCTACCATGTCCTATGAGAGAATTACGAGTCATCCCTTGACGGCTTCGTATTGGTGAGTATCAAGCAGCGATGTGGCGTAGCTGGCATCCTGCCTTCAGGTGCACCACGGGTCAATGGCTTCACACCACGTTCAAATGTGTCTTCACATGATTTTTCTTTATTCAAGTTGCTCATAGCTGTGTTATCCAGCATTTCTCTCGATTCATAAACTCTCGTACTTTCACCTCAACTTTGTCTACTCTCACCCACATCTAATGCTGAAGGTTGCAGCATGGAACGAGAGCGGCTTGCACCATTGGATAATCATCCTCGACACAGATATTCACTCCAGAATGAACTCTCACACAGAGGGTGAATCTATCTCAGGAGCTTGTCATGTGTCCAGAACTGATGGGCACCCAGATGGATCAATGATACAAATTCAGTTCGACATCATTCTCGTGGTTGAGGGAAAGGCCATCGACGCCCACAAGTTTATTCTCGCCCAGAAGTCTGACTACTTCCACGACATGTTCGCCCGGGACTTTGGGGTGCGTATGCCAATTTACCTATCGTGACCATGCGCTGAATCCTGCGGTCGGTCGGGCAGGCAGGCACAGATGGTGCTTCAAGGAACAGAATACCATCGTTTCCAAGAAATGGTCACGTACATGTATACAGGGTTGCGGATTTGAGGGCTATGATTCAGCCCACGTCATCGACAGAGAACGGTTGTATGCCTCATCCAGCCACGCGGAAAAGTACCAGGTGCCCAGTCCCCTAGCAGAGATCAATACGATACTCGCAGGCGCGCTTTAAGGATCGCGGGACTTTGATGTCGCCAGTCGACCTACTCGGGTTCTTGAGGGATAGCTTCGTCCCAACTCTCAAGCCCCACCACGACGAAAATCGTCCACGCCTTCTTCGGGAGGAACCTGTTGTCTTTCTACACTCGGAATGAGTGCATAGAGTTGCTCGAACACCACACCGACTTGGCAGTCAAGATGTCTCGTGCCCTGTGGCTGAACAGCGACAGGCGTTTCAAGGCAAGGGAATGTCGCGAGTGCAGCTTCGTCATCGCACCTGGCGGGACTGAGGTCGAGGTCAAGGATAAGGACGAGGACGAGAGGAAGGACTGGCGCAAAGCCCAAATGTGCTACAATCGCGGGTTCGAGGTCATGTTCACTGAATGGTGAATGGAGAACAGCGCCCTCATGAGAGAAGATGCCCGTCAGGGAGTGCTGTCGCAGAGGCACCGGGTCGGCGAGAAGGGGGAAAGAGTCTACGCAAGTCGACACAATGAGGCTACAGGACCGACCGCCACAAAAAGTTCCATTGGAGACAAGGAGGAGTCTTTCGACCTCCCCCAAAACAAAGTTCCAGACAAAAAATACACAAGTCTAGCCAGTAGAAGGGTATCCGCGCCCTCCCCCCGGTGATGAGGATGAGATAAAAAAAATAAAAAAAAGGAGTGAACGCATCGCTTGATGCCATGCCCATGCCGCCGTTTCATGCCCGCCCCATTAGCATGACGGCCAGCATTACTTGATGATAGATTTGGTTTTTCTTTGCACATGTGAAGCTGCTAAGACAAGAGTTTGATTCTCAACATCCACTACTCTCAAATTCCACCTTTGCCCCTCTCCTCTCCTCTCCTCTCCTCTCCTCTCCTCTCCTCTCCCCTCCCCTTGTCATACACCTCCTCCTAACATCTACTTCACCCTTCGTTTACGAGGTACCAGTGGGTCTTGGCTTCCTTCCTGGACGTCCAGCCCTTGGCCTCCCAGAGCCAGTACCGGTGGGCCTTGGGCGACGGCCGTGATGACCGGGACGACCAGTCGGGGCCGCAGCGCCATCGAAAGCGGCACCACCGACCGACTCCTCGCCCTCACCATCGAAGAAACCACCAGTTGGGAGTGGGAACGAGGGCATGCCCCCCGTTGGGCGGGGGAAGCCGGGGAAGCCGGGGAAGACGCCAGTGGGACGGGGACCGCGGCCGGGGCGGCCAGGACGGCCGGGACGACCAGTGGGACGGGCGGCGCCGGGGACGCGTTCCTCGGACTCGTCGGCCTCGTCGAAGGCGCGCTTGTCGAGATCAGTGGCGTCGCTCACGCCGGTGGGACGGGGGCGGCGGGTTGGGCGGCCGGGACGAGGGCGGCGGGGACGGCCGGTCGCAGCTGCGGCACCAGCCTCTGGCTCGCTGCCTTCGCCCGTGGGACGAGGGAAGCCGGGGAAGAGGCCTGTTGGGGCGACACCGCCGCCGCCGCGGCTGGGGCGGGGACGACGACCACGGCCTGGGCGACCGGTGGGGAAGGCAGCGCCGAAGAAGTCCTCGGCTTCGCCCTCGGCGAGTTCCAAGCTGCGCTCGCCTAGACCTGGGAAGAGGCCGCCGGTGGGTGCGGGACGGCCAGGGCGGGAACGAGTAGGGCGAGCGGTGGGACGAGGGAAAGGAGCGCCGCCGGTAGCTCCGCCGCGGGAGCGGAAGGAGTCGAGGAGGGAGCGGAGCTTGTCGAGATCCGGAGCCTCGGACCCAGCGCCGAAGGAGGGGAAGCCAGTGGGAGCTGGGGCGAACTCCTCGTCTTGCGCGTCCGGCACGGCAAAGGCGAGGGTAGCCAGAGAAAGAGTGGCGAAAGTGAGAAACTTCATCTTGCCTGAAGATGGACTGAAAGAGCGAAAGAAGGGCCGACGGAAAAGACGGGAAAGACAGGAAAGGACTGGCCGAGGAAAAGAGCACTGCTGACAGAAAGAAGAGAGAGCCGAGAGATGGTTGGATATATACTCTTGGGCAAGCACTGGTGTCGAGGATTTGTGGAGACATTCAAGCACATTCTTCCACGCCAGCAGAGGAAACTCTCTGCGATGCTAGTCATGGCAGTACAATGGGTCTGGCAGAGCATGGACTCGTGCTCAGGATGAATGGGATGGATGCACATGGATAGTGCGGCAGGTAGAGTAGTAGCGTGTGGCAGATTGTGTCTGAGGTGCGTGTTTGGCGAGGCGCGAACGACGTCGGTGCTGGCTTGTGGCCACGAGGAAAAAGCGTTGAGGAGGACAGGAGAAGGCGATGCACGATGTCAGTGACGAGGACGGTGCAAAGCTTGGTGTGATCAAGCAGCAGCTTGGACCTGTGCCTGTGTCTCAGAGGGGATAGGAGGGGAGCTTGTGTCTGTGTGCGGTCATCAGAGGGAGAGGTCCAGAGTTCTTGCTGCTCCCAAGGTTGCTTGTCAATGACTCGGCAAAACAGCGGCCCACGGCCAGGCGGTCCGGTTGCAGGGGAGCAGGTCGGTAGGGTGCAGGGGATGAAACGCAGACGACGTCGTCTGCGTGTTTCATGGCAATTTTTATGGAGAATGGCAGCTAGGGTCAGGAACAGGGACGGCGGCAGGCACGGGGACGGGGACGGGGACGCGAGCGCCACAACGCCTCCCACCACGTCCACCACTCGACCCTCCACGGTCCGTGATAACCAAGTTGACGGTCTCTGTTCCCAGCCAGCCATGGCTTCGTAGACCGCGCGTACACTGATGAATGAGCAGGGAAGATTTCTTACCCCACCACGCTTTGGCTACCCGGTCGTCGGTGGCGCAACGTTTTCATGCACCCATCGAGTCGACTGCAACCGACACGGTGCAGGACTCGCGTCTGTCTAATTGCTACAGTATCATATCACAGAATCGCTGGGTGTCCGGAAGAGATGCCTCGAACCGACTCCAAAGGTCCAAACGAGTCTGTGCTTTTCTTCGTCTGGCTGATGGCAAAATGGATGACTTGGTGATCGATCTCGTCGTCGTCTACCAGCGACATGCCAAGCGACCATGATCCCAGACCGACCGTCTCAAGCCAGCTTCTGCCAGGACTGGGTAGTGGACCCTCTGTCTGTCCCAAGGGCACAGGTAAGCTTAACTTGATCCCCTGGCAGCAGCCCGTTTCACCACACCATGTCCCGGTGACGGAGCTGATGGCTCCGATGGCCTCCGATGTGGACGATCCGGTCGACTCCCATCCACCCATCCACCCATCCACCTATCCGCCGTCGTACACTCGCCTTCTGCTCTGGTACAGTACTCTTGGTCACGGTCCTGTATGTAGGTGCCTGCAGGACCTTGCCCCCTACCCATCACTCTCCACTGATGCCCTTCTTGGCCCGCAGAGTCAAGTCCTTCACTCCGGCAACGAGGCTCTCCCCAACGGCATCCACTGCGCCCTTTGGACTCCACAAGCTTGGCCCTTGAATTTGACCTGCTTTGATCCTGAACAATCTGATTTCGGTCCCTGCCCAAATCCCCGTCCCTGTCCCTGATACGCGTTGTGCGTCGTGAGAAACCACCAGGCCCCAGAAGTACGAAGCGTACAGCGCGGCGATCGACGGCTGGAACGCGAACTTGTCGGCCTCTACTACCTCTCGACGGTCGAGGCCTGGTACTTTCCCAAGCTCCTTCACCATCCTCAAGATGTCGGCCTTGTCCAGTGAGCCCCTCCTCTCGGTCAGAGAAGGCCTCGCACTACTGTCGACGGATGGCGTGCTAATCCCGTCATCCGCGTCTGGGGAAACGCCCAAATTGCTCTCTAGGAGCGAAATAAGCGTCAGACTTGTATGCAGTGGTAAATCGGCAAGCTTGTTCATGAGCCCGCCCGACCAAGTCTTGTACTCTGACGGTCGCTTCCCCTTTGACTTTTCCGTTTCGACCCTGTCATTTGGCACCTCCATCGAAGAACGACTCGAGCATGGAATCTCCAGCTGCGACATACCCTCTTCGTCCATTAATGAAAGGTCTCGCAGGGAGCGGAACTTCTCACGCGCCCTCCATGTCGCGTAGAGTAAATTGCTATTCTCATGACCCGTGTCATGATGCTCGATAATCAAATTGATAGCATGGAGCAAATTTGACAGCGTGTTAACGTTGCTCTCGCTCGCTAAAACTACTGATGGCTTGGCCAAGCGAGCAAACGTCTGCATTAGTTTTGAACTCGTCGCTCGCCCTAGACCAGTCACATGGGGTGTGACATTGGTGATGATTGACGTTAGCGACACGGACCAAAACGTGGCCTCGGGAGATGTGTGTTCCAAGAGAGACAGCATCGACTGCCAGTCATCAGATGTGTGAACAGCTGACGCGTAAAATTACTTACCGTGATGAAGTAATCTGAATACCTGCCGTGAAAGTTCTTGATCTGGATACTGCTCGGTAACGTGTCGTGAGCCTCGAATGGTCGATTTAGTAGTTCGCCAAAGTGTTTCTCTGCACTCAGTGTCTGGAGACAGAACACGCACACTCTTCCCACACCGTCCATATGAGACTCCTTTGCATAGTAAACCAGTAAGACCATTAGATCGAGGGCTCTGCCACTTTCCACCACGTAGTGAAGGTACTTGCGATTAGTAAACAGCGCTTCCCACAGAAGAATAATCATCTCAGGCGTCCACGGTATTGGTCGCTGTGCCATGGACAATACATTACTGTTCGACTCCAACGGCCGTCGTAGGATCTTGAAGATGCCATCTGCAAGGAATTGTAGATGCTTGGGTTTATGCAAATAGCTGAACTGCAACCTGAACTCGTTCCGTTCTTTGCCCGCTTCATCCCAAGGAGCACGAGTAAGCATGTTGACGAGCAGGAAGTGCAAGCACACCCGGATGTGAGTCTCCCGGACATTGTCGCCTTGAGGATTTCTAGGGTCAAATGGCAGCCAGGAATCAGGATGGTATTTGATGACCGTATTCAGGAGAGAACACAGCAGTGACTGTACTCGACGCTTGTCAGCATGCCGTGTGATGTACTGTACAGCGTCTACGTTGTAGTCGATATAGTCTGGTGGTATCGTGTAGATGGACTTGCTCTCGAGCGTGATCAGAAGCCGCATGATCTCTGTCCTTTTGGACTCCATTTCTTTGCTCGATACGATAGTCGTGTCGCAAGCTATCCCACTCTGCCATAGACTGTACGATACTTGGCTCTTCCTCGGTTCTGTTTCCGCTTCCGACCACGGGAGTGTGAAGCCAGTATAGAATAGCAGATCGAGAAGGGTCTGGGTAAGCTGTGCAATGAGTGGCTGGTGTGGCTGCACATAATCGATGGCATCAGGAGCATAACCCTGGAAGAAACTCTCATCCTGTATCGCTGAAAATACAGACTCTTCCCACCGCCTGGTCTCATCCACTTCGTATATGTATGGTAGGATCCGGGTGAGAACCCTGACGCAATTCAGCGCGACAAGGCCGTGCTTTCCAGTCTCGTCGGATAGAGAGACAGCTTGATGGCGCGTCTTGAGAAGATGGAGTACTGTTCGTAGTATCAAAGTTTTGAGATTTTCTGCCGCTGTAGCATTGTCGCGCATGCCACGGATATCGGTGGTCGTGAAGGTCTCAAAGACATGCTCTGCAGTCTCGGGACGCAGCCAATACTATATTGGACGCTTTCAGCCTCTGGCACCCCCATTGCGTTCTTCGGAATCATACATACCGTCTGCCAAAAAGGGTCGTCCTTTGGTATCACCCTTCCCCCAGAGGTCGCCTGGACAATGCTTGCTTTGAGATCGCTTTGGACTGCGCCCATGTCTGTGGTTGATCAATGGCTCGATCCCACAGGACCATGTTACTAGTAGAAGGTGCTACGATGGAGACATTGGTGTCGACGTAGTTACTCAAGCAATCGCTGCTCCGGCTCGGCTTGGCTTCACGTTCGAGGCCGGACGATGTGATCGTTTACAGGTGACTTCATACATTGCGCATCTTGGTATATGGCTCACCACTCTGCGCACATAAAAATCTCGTGCACCTGACCGCATCGGTCGTCTTCTACAGTTTGGAATAAGAGGGTTCTCTTTCAGACAATGCCAGAAGACTACTCGCACAAACCGGGGCGCTAATTCTGTCGTCATCTCGTTGCAAGGCGGACCCGTGTTGCAGCCGTGATAAGCAGAGTCACCGCCAATGGATCTCGCCAGGGGCATTCTTCGAGGCGCATTCGCGCAGCCCGATGGCGAACTAGGAACTGTCTCGAAAGAGGACCTGACCGCCTTCTGTAACGGCCTGGATCAGCTCGTTAGCACTCGCACAGGAGCGAACTCGCCAGAGGTCTAAAGAAACATCTTGATCGATGCATCGAAGCTCCTATACTAAGATTATGACAGTCAATAAACAGCACAGCATGGGTACTGAATAATGTGGCTGCTTCACCGAACAGGACCAAAGCTCTGGGCAGGTATCTCATCAAAGTCGTCGAGAACGAAGCGAAGCGTGCTGCCGCCTCGCATGTCACCTACTCGGAGACAGGGGATCCTAGACGGGCTAGACGTTCGCAAAGCAATGGCAGTGCCGAACGTGCCTGGTATTCGGCTCTGGATGCTCAACTGGACAGCGATATTTCTGCAGCTTCTGCTGCGTTGGCCGTCTTACAATTGGCTGATGTATGGTTGAAGGCGACAGGATTACTTGTTGAACGATATAGCACTGGCGAAAGGTTTGACCGCTTCGCGGCTGAGCTTTTGCCGACCTGTTCGGAGCTGCTCCGTCAGGCGTCCCCCGAGACAGGACGAGCAGCCCTGGAATTCCATGAAACTGCTACGATGCTTCTAGCTACATGGAAAGCAGAGGCCACCTTCGACGACCTTTCTATTATGAAGCTCCGAGAAGTCGCGCGGGGCAACTATCGGCGATGGCTTCGATGGTTGCAAGGGAAATGTCCCGACGACTTTAGAAAACTTCAGCAAAGCAGCAGCGTCCATTCTTCGTTGCTGGATATGCCTGATTATCATGGGAGTCACCGTGATGCCTGGCATCAGCAACCTACCGGAAGCATGATTGGTCTCATTCAAGGATCCAAGCCCATCAGTTCCGAGGACATGCGACCCTTGCACGTCTCCGGTACGACGATGGATCCACATCTCCTCGACGTTGTCGATCAACATGTCGAAGAGGCAGAGCGGATATACTCTATGCCGAAAGCGAGCCCGTACCTTGACGATGGCGACGTCCAACTGAACAGTCTGGGCTTTCGAGTCAAGCGCGATGCGCTCACCGGAAAACGCCGGGTCGTGGAAACATACTATGGGCATACTATAGGTCACGTCGAGCATCTCAAGCGGCGCAAGACCAACGCTCAGCCTCCCATCGCACCAGCAATGCAGCCGCGCGGACCCTCCACAACGGCCGTCCCACCTCCCCAAGCCACTTCTACGAGCCGATCATACACCACGGCGTCAGAATCGCGTTCACCCGACAACGCCACACCTTCTGTTCCGCCTCCACCGTCTCAAGGCAGGCAGTTCGTCCCGCCGCCGCCTGCAATCTCTTCATCAAGTTCGTCCCCATTCTCGATACCACCGCCCCCGCCGCCGTCCGCTGGTTCGCCACCCGCGCCGTTCCAGCTCCCGCCTCGCCCGCCAAATTGGCACGGTCCATGGCCACCTCCACCGCCCTTGCCCCCGGGCGGCAGTATGCAGGGTCACCTGCCCTTTGTTCCTCCTCCTCCTCCTCCTCATCCTCCTCCGCCCTCCCACTCGCCTTCCGACAGTCAATACGGTGCACGCAATGGTGATGGCTATAATCCACCGAGCAACGCGCACGGCAGAGGAGGATATGGAGGAGGCAGGGGACGAGGCGGATACGGCGCACGAGGACGGTGGTAATGCTATCACACTCGAAAAAAAAAAAACACACAGACATGCGCGGACCCCGTTTTCCATTGCCTTTTATCTCGTGTTGCCAAAATTCATGACCCCCCCCCCCCCCTCGGCTTCCCCGCCACAATCAAAGCCCTTGCGCCGCCTTCTTCCTCCTCTCGTTGGCCCTCTTGACGTCCTTGAAGAACTTGCTTGGCGGCTGCTTGAGCCCTTTGTTCGCCGACCTGTTCCTCTCCATGTACGCCATGTCGTTCCCGCCGCTGAACTCGCTCAAGGCCCCGGCCATGCGTCTCACGCCTCCCTTTTTCTTGGCGCCTGCCCGACTGAACAGATCGTCCTTGATATCCTCGACCCCGCCCACGTCCTCGCCCTGCAGCAGCACATCCTGCAGGACTTCCATGCGTTCCTGCTGGCTCGTGTAGCACAGTCCCGGCATACGATCGATGCCGTTGAGGTGCGTGATGACTTTGAAGGCGTACCCCTGATCGACGAGGAAGGCCTGGCGTTTGGACGAGTAGTACATTTCGTTCGTGTCCTTGCTGACAAGCGAGTAGAAGAAGGCGTTGAAACCCTCGTCATTCCGCCGCTTGGCCCGGAGGATGCGGCCTAGTCGCTGGGCTTCTTGACGGCGGGAGCCGTAGTGGGAACTGATCTGGATGAGGCAGGTCGCTTCGGGGAGGTCGAGCGACGTGTCGCCGATCTTGCTGAGGAGGACGGTGCTGACGGATTCGTTCTGCTGGAAGTTTGCGAGGACCATTTCGCGTTCGCGCTGCGGCGTTTCGCCGTAGATGCAAGGCTTCTGGAGCTTTTTGGCGTAGGAGATCAGCGCGTAGACATTGTCGGAGAAGACAATCACTTTGTCGCCGCGCTTTTCGTGAAAGTCGATTAGGAATTGGCAGGCTTGAAATTTCCGAGGGTTCATGGTGGAGAGAAGCGAGCGTTTGTTATTGCTGATTGTGGTCTTGAGATACTCGGTGTAAAACTCGGTGGTCATGGGACACCAGACTTCGGCGCACTGGACGCGGGCGATGTGGCCTTCTTCGGAGAGCTGAAGCCAGTTGGCTTCGTACAGCTTAGGACCGATGAGGAAATTGAGATCTTTGATCTTGTCATCTTCTCGAAGCAGGGTAGCTGTCAGACCGAGCTTAGAGTGTGTCTTCACCCGGGACGTCACTCGCCGAAACATGTCAGCGGGGACGACGTGCACCTCGTCAAGCACCATCAAGCCCCATTCTCGAGAAGTGATAAAGTCCATGACCTGCTGAGAGTCATGGGCGCGGCGAGTATTCTGGGTGACCATAGAATATGTGCAGATGATGATACCCGCACGTTGATTTAATCGCTCCTTCTCGCCGGATGTGAAGATGGCGATATCGTCAGGACTGATGTTGGACCACTTCAAGAATTCGTTACGCCATTGAATGACACTCATGGCGGAGGTGCAGAGAACGATGGCCGACTTCTTCACTGTACATGCCGCTGTGATACCTACCAGAGTCTTGCCAGCGCCACAGGGCAGAACGATGATACCGCTCCTGGCACGGCCATTGCCAAACATCTTTGACAGAGCCTGCTCCTGGTAATACCTGATCGAGGCAAAGGGCTTGAGATCGATGTCAAGCGTCGCATTGACCTCGTCGTTTCGAAAGTCGTACTCCTCGGTCAGGGGCAATTCAAGCTTCACATTGCACTGTTCCTGCACGATCTGAATCTTGTCTCCGTCAACCTGGAAGGAGTGCACCTGATCGAGATCGTCATCGTCGTCTTCCTCTCGCAGGTACGCTGTCATATCCTGCTCCGGCTTCTTTGCGTCATCCTCGTCGTCGTCAGACTCTTCGTCGTCCTTTCGCGTCTGCTGTTGCTGAGCTTGCTGTGCCTGTTTCACGCCTGCCGCATCCTTTGTGCCTGGAATAACCAGTCCGCCCATCTGAGGCGCCGCCTCTTGATGTATCTCTTCGCTATCCTCGATTCTGCAGGGCCCGATGACAGGGTCCTGGAGCAGCATCTGCAGTACAGATGCATCGGAACTCTCAATGAAGTACTTGTTGTGCTTTAACACCAGTCGTACTTTGCCAAAGGATTGTGTGGAGGCCCGAATGAACTCCTTCAGACCCTCGGGCAGCCTCGTTTTTGAGAAAGTCTCTAGCTGGCGGATTATGTCGTCAGTCGTCAGACCTACGGATACTGCGGCGAAGAGGCTGTGTGGGGTGATGGTGTATTCATGGACGTTGGTGGTTCGTGACTGGGGCTCGGCGATGTTGATGAGGAAGTTTTGAGCTTGCTTGAAGGATGGAGAGAAGGTCTCAAGAACGACTCGACCCTTGTCGGGATCGAGCCAGAGCGGTCGTACCGCATGATCGGGCTTCAGCTCCAGTGCTGAAAGGTCGCGCTGCGAGCGGAAGAGATGGCTTGCAGTGTCCCTCTCTTTCCTCTGGCTTGCTTTTGTGTATGAGGATGCCGAGAACTTCTTTACGACATCTGCATCGAGTCAGAGGAGCAAGCCCAAGGGCAGAGTAAGCTCATACTATCAAGACGATGGCGCGTAGGCTCATCGGCGTCTCCAGTGTCAGAGTAGTCGTCGTCACTGTCGCTTCCTATACCAATGGGAGTACTGAGGCCAGAAGCCGTCCGCTTTGCGGATCTCTCGCCACCGAGCCCGGCGGCCTTTCTCTTCGGCGCCATCACACGCGATGAAGGTGGACGAGTGGTGGATGTATATGGATATGGCTGTAGCGGAGCTTCGCATGGCACAACTATAAGCCTCGATGACTAAGATGACGATCTCAGGGTTTGACTCAAGGGAGCTGCGGCTTATGCAAGATCCGAACAGGACCGAGTTTTGTGCGAGAAGCTTTGGTTGCATTCGATGCCTTCATGACTTTGTCTTCCCGCATTCACCCTTTGGCAATTTTCAACCCTATCGTCTGACTTTTGTTGTCGCCGCTCTTTAGATCATTTTATCAGCCATTTCGGAATCAGATCCTGCTCAGTACCGGATCACTAACAGCAGGCCTTTACCATCATGAATACCGTAGGTTGGACTTCCGCGGTGAAATGGCGCTAGATGGCTAACACATGGTAGAGGGCTTCCGTCGCGTACGATGGTCGTTGCAGTCGGGTCTATGCATGCTAACATGGCCTCAGCTACGGATGGGGCATCTTGGTCGCAGCAGGAGGTGGAGCGTACTACTTTGCGAAACGAAGCATCAACGCAGATCGAGCGGAGCGAGCTGCGGCGGACGAAAAGCGACGGCAAACGATGCATAGACTACAATACGGTGGCACGCCTCCGCCACCAAAGAGCGAAGACAGTCATGCGAGCCCGGGAAAAGATGCACACGAAGGCGACGTAGCGCCAGCAGCAACAAGGGATGTACCGCGAGGGAAATACGAGGCACCGGAGCCATATCGCAGTAGGAAAGGGGACCGGTTCAGCTAGCGTACGATTGTGGTATACGATGAATGATGAAGAGAGATACAAAAGCAGACATCCCAGGAGGCCCGGCTAAGCTGTGATGCGCCGTTCTCCTAAGCAACCCCCCTCCACTCCGGTTTGTTCATGCGGGTAGTTATCGGTCGGGAATATATATGCAGGTGGGAATCGTGGGGCTCGTGAAAAGTGGTGAATGATGCAGCTGTACTCAGGATCGAAGGCCTGCGTAGTCTTCGAGAGGTGAGGAGCGCATGCAGTCGCGGAAGGTCAGAGGTCGCCTAGTCTGTTAGCATTTCAGCTCGCGCGAGGCAAAGTACTTGTAGGTGTACATACATTCTTGCATAGCTGCCGTCCTTTCCTGTCCTTCGACTCATCTCTGCTGCGCCAGCAAAAGGGGCAGAGAAGGCGAGGCAGCAGTAAAGTATTATGGCGTTGGCTCGAAGCTTCTCCCCACTTGACATGTGCCTGGCGGCGTTGGAGTATTGGCGGACTGTGTGGAGAAGGAACGAAGACGGAGGTGCCATTGCAGAGAGAAGGGCTGTCCCGGCTATGTTGTAGAGAGTGCGTGCGAGGCCTCGAGGGAGCAGCTGGATAATATACTGTATGCAACAGAGGCTTGGAGTACGTGTACCGGCGCACGCGTGGCCTGGCGATTCGTATTGCGGTCTCTCGGGAGGGAATCGGATCTTCCCCGATTCGTGTGTGTCGTTTTGGGGTGGAGAGGAGCGGCGACGAGTAGTCTGGCGGGCAATGGGCAGCAGAGGGTTAAGAGGGACAGGAACTTGGGGAGGTTTGATTTGCTTGCTAATTGCTTGTGTAATTCGAGAGTAGCGGGTGTGTCATCTCATTATGGGGCTGTCCCTTTACTTATTAGCTGCGTACCTTTGTTGTGTGTGGTGCAATCTGTCGCCTTGCGCCTTTCTCATCAAGTCAATCGGAAGACGACCCCAAGGATTATTGGAGAACCCCACGCCCGTCGGACGACAGGCATAGGAGCCCGCCGAAAGTCACACCACACCACACCTCACACCACCCACGACTACAGCACCACTTCACAACACTCTCATCATTCACACCAATCACCAATCACCAATCATCACACCACTTTGCCCACTGCCGCGTCCGGCAGCGCTCCGAGATAACCCCGGGGCGCGCGAGACGCATGACGTCGACGGCAACGAGTAGTTACGCTGGAAGCAGCTAACAAGCTCCCCGTGCCTTTTGCAGCACCCACATGGGCCTGTGGGGTCATGAAGAGCACTGCTACATACCACACGACAGACAGTACTGGTCGTCTCTGTTGGAGAACATGTCCAAACCCCAGACCGGGAGCTGGTTATGTGCCGCACTAACAGTCACTTCCTAGCGGTGTCGTCCTACCGGTGTCGTCCTACCGGTTTCTTTCCGACGGAAATCGTCAGCCTCTCATCAACAAGCAAGCCGCTCCGTGGTCCCACATGGACATCCACGCAGAGAGCTTCTTCTAAAAAAAAAACACCCAAGGCTAGCGGCTCGTGCTGCGGCAGACGACCACTCCCGCCATGCCTCACCTGAACCTCCGACCTGACCTGCCGACAGCACAACGGCAGCATCGTCGGTGTCTGCTGACCATGGCATCTTGCTCATTGCATCAAACCACACTCATCTGAGTTCCACAGTGACCCAAAAGTCGGTGCACACCCACAGGGCCAGGTGGTTGGTTGTGTATCATGGCTCCTTAGGATTTCGCAGAACGGTATCAAAATGGCGCAACATCTTGGGAAACATCTGTCATTCGGCTCACTGGGTCGGATATCCACATACTTCCACTACGGCCTTACGAAGCTTCATCATGGCAATCTGCTTCCCTAGGCACAGGTGCCTACCAGAGCCAAACATAGGGTCCGACACCTTGTTCCTACGAGCCACGTCCTCTTCGTCGTTGTGACCAGAGAGCCGGTGCTCCGGACGGAATCTGTCAGCATCCTCGCCAAAGAGTATCCAACATTCGTACCTCCTGGGACCATCAGCCCATGCGTGCCGCCGCCATAGACCAGAGACCAATGCCTCGATGACATGGTCCTTGCAAGGTCCTCAATGGCGGTGTGGGAGGCAGGGTTTGCACCATCAGTTGCTCCTGTGGGATCACCATCGCTATGCTACCCTGCCAGGGCAGGGGACTCGCCGCAAAAGACACAGAGCGTGAAGAGCTTAGCCCTTGATTCGATCGTACTGTCGCTGGTGGTACATTTCGCGGATCGCATGGTCATTCTCGTTCACAAGACGCTGAGGGTAGGTCATGGGGTTTGACTTGCCGAACCCAGAAGGTATATTCATGCTCCCTTACTCCACGGGGTCGAGCGGAGATACTGGCCGGTAAGTCATCTCGCCATCCCCATCCTTGCGAGATAAATCCCCTCACATACCCCTCCCATTGAAGATCACCCGTTTGCGCAGCGTTCCAGGTAGGTGACTTGGCACTGACGAATCTGACCTCATTCAGGAGTCCATAAGTAGCTCCTACCCTGACACTGTAGCGAGCATGCTCTATACTTTCAGACTATGATCCTTTCCTTCTCTTCTTCATATAAGCAATAGTGGCTAGACTGCACCAGTCGTCTCTGCCATCACCTCCCAAGTGTCTCCTGTCACTCCGCCCACATTCGCCATTCTCGGCCCCACTGCCTCCGGAAAACCCGCATTGGCGATCCACATTGCTCGCGCTTTGAACGCAAGATCATCTCCCTTGACTCTCATTTGAAATGCTTCTGACTGCAAACATAACTGCCTGTCATCTGCTCACATCACATGTCAAGTTCCCCCATCAGATTTGCCCGTGAACACTTTTATGGCAGTCGGTCGTAAGTAGGTAATACTGTAAGGCAAGCGAGCAATCTCCAACCCACAGGAGCCCCCACATGGCAATCTTGATAGATCTGTGCAACAGTCAACACGACAGATCCCGAGTCTCCTACCCGTCGTATTCTGCTCACTTGATGCGTCTGCTCAAGAGTCATTGTGCTCTCTATCGATTCCGGCTGACTCACTTTGCCAAACCTGTATGCCACCTACAAGGGTCGACGACAGTCGTGTTCATCTGACACTGACGCCGCGGACATGGAATGTATCAAGTACGCCGGGCGGGTCGGCCATATTGTTAGTTGGTGTCACTAATGCTTTACCGGCAGCTTTGGCGCGTACGCAGGGCCCCCTGACGTCCGACTTAGATTCGGAGGGCAATCATTCGGCGTCCACCGATCGATCCTCGCGTCCAGATCCGACTACTTCAAAGCCATGTTCACTGGCGGATTCATGGTATGACGAGCTATGGTCGGGGACAGCCGTGTAGATGTACGGTACTAATTTTCCGCTCAGGAGAGTCACCAGACCGAAATCACCATCCACGAGACCAGCGTTCGCCTCTTCGAGAAGCTGTTGGCGTCCGTATACGACAGCACGGAGATATCGCGTCTGCCCCTGCGTACTGCTGACGATGTCTCGGCGGCCTTTAGGCTCTGCGTGCTCGCGGACAAGTACCTCTTGACAGCGCTGAAAGCGCGCGTAATCGAGAAGATCATCACCGTTTTTGCCTCGGCGGATGACGAGGGGAGGGAACAACGTTTGACAAGCACCCTCTCCTTGTTCGCAAAGCACCTTGATGAGACCACATTGAGTCCATACTATGACAGGATTGCGAATCTCATCCCCAGACAGCACATCGCCTTTGATGCCTTGCTGTGTCCGGAACATGAATTGTGCGAGGCACATCCGAATCTGGTGATGAAGATCACACAGGTCTATCTTATCAATCTCTGATCGTACGACTGAGGTTCGACAAGGAGCATTGCAGGGGCCATCAGCCAGCTCGGGGTCAGGATCGTACAATGTCCTCGAACCGATGGTGGTGACGCTGAGACTGCAGTCTATACGTCAAATGCGGCTAGTCGGATACAGCATGATCCTTTGCGAGTTAACAAGTAGTCTGCACGCTGGTAAGGGATCTCTTTACATTCATAACACTGCCATGTATTCAAATAATGCTTGACGTGGACCCGTATCGTCACGTTCACAGCCTACCTTCACAGCCTTCTCCTTCTTGCATTATATGTATCTTCCTCCAGAGGTCTGCCACAACAGCATCATATTGTGTACGCGTGCGACATCGCCTGATACGAAGAGCTATACCACCTCATGCAGCCAGCATGCTATACCATTACTGCTTCAGCACTTACATGCCACAACGAACCAAGTCGATAACGTCCCAGAACAAGCTGCACATTGATGCTGTGATCTTCTGTCCGTTGCTCGCAAGCGATGTGCCAAGGGAGGACAGCAAATCTGCGAAGATGGGACCGCGATCTGTGTGTTGTGAGACGAAGAGTTTGCCATGACAGGATGGTGAAGGATGAAAAGAAGTCCGAGTGCTTTTCAACACAGGTCTCTATTCGATCTCGATGTCTCCGAATTTCTTGGCGAACAACCCCAGCGCCTTGATCGGGAAGATGAACTTGTAGTTCGGATACGATATCATGCTAAACAAAGTGTCAGTCACCACTTCAACCCCATCGTTCTCATCATATATACTCACCAGCTCTTGTTGAAAACCCCCTCGATGCCTTCTTGCAACCACTCTCCATTCTCCCGCTGCCTCCGCATGATCATCCCCACAGCCCTCTCCAACGGCGCCCGCTCCGGGAACCCCGCTTCCACCATGGCAATCACCACCCACGCAGTCTGCACGACCTGACTCTTCTCGTGCTGGCAATACTCGCCAATCTCACAGCTCCTGTACGTCTCCCCCCACCCACCATCCTCCATCTGCCTGTCCAGGAAGAACTTGCAACCCCTCCTCACCCTCTCGCTGTTCGCGTACGTCTCGCCGACACTCGCCAACGCCTCCATGGCAAACATGCCCGCGTACGTGAAACAGATGCCCCATGCCCCGTACCAACTCCCGTCGTCCCTCTGCGCCCGCCTGATGTACCCCACCGCGCGATCCTTGAACCTCTTGATCTCCTCGGCGCGATAGTCCGGGTACTGCGCGTTGAAGAGGCTCAAGGCCGTGACGACAGCGGTGGTGCACTCGACGTAATCGTACTCGACCATGATCTTGCCAAAGACCTCGGCGGCGTTGAGGTACTCCAACCACTCGCCACCTCTCGCGGGCTCGTAGCTGCTGCACCCTCCGCTCTTCTCGTTCTGCATTGTGAGGAGGAGGTCGATGGCGAGGAAGATCCGTTCGTCGCTGACCAGTTTCGGATAGCCGGGCAGAGTCTGGAGGAGCATGACGGAGCGCACGCCCTCGGCCGTACAGTCCGAGACAGTGTAGGACTGGTTCTTGGTGGAAAACGCCCAAGCCCCCTTGTGTGGATGGCGGTAGCACTGTTCGCGGAATGGAATTTCGTCGAGCATTTGCTGCGAATCGATGTACTCGAGGGCTTTGGTGAGGACGGGACGAAAGGACGGAGATTGATGCAGGTCGGCGCAGATGGCAGCTTGAATGGCAAAGGCCGTGTCCCAGGTCTGCACGCCGTTGGTGCCATTCACGAGCATGCCTTCGTCTTTGACCCAGATGTAGTCGTTGGCGCGGGAGACATGTTTCTGGAAGGAGGTGGAGGTGGGTCCTTCGCGAATGTAGCAGACTAGCATGTTCATGGGAAAGTTGACGGGAGCGAGCCCGGCGTAGTCTGTGTTGAGGTATTCACGTTGGATCAGCCACCATACCCAGTCTTCGGCACGTTGGATAAGGGATTTGGTGCGGCAGAATGGGATCCAGATCGAGACGAGGAGGAGATTGACGAGGTTGAGAAGCCATGACTTGGGATGGTAGTTGTCTGCGTCCGAGATGGAATTGCGATGGGATGCAAAGTTTATGGTGTCATGAGATTGCGTGAAGAGTTCTTCTCTCAGCTCTCGGACTAGAGGCGTCTCGGGCATGGTCCACTTGCGACTCCATATGTATGACATTGGCAGGAAGACCATTCGCATGTGGATCCACCACCGCCAGGGTGCAATGGGTACCCAGTCTGGTAGGAGCCAAAGTTCCGGAGGAACAGGATTGACAATCTCCCATTTCATGACACCCATGATACTGAGCCAGAACTTGGCCCAGTGGGGGCCATAGATTGCACCACCAAATTCGTGCAGCTTTCTTCGAGCCTTGATCATTCTGGGATCCTCCCTATCGGCGCCGCAGATGCGCAAGACGACATAATTCAAGGCGCAGCCAAAGACCGAGCTTTCACCCTCGATGTGCAGACCCCAGCCACCATCTTCCGGATGCTGTCGAGCGAAGAGATAATTCCGGATCTCGATCTTGTAATGTTCGGGAATCGGGGTTGACGTGGCGTACCAGGTGATGACAATGCCAGGCAAAAGGAACATTGGCCCTCCGTATTCGCATGTCCAGTCGCCAATGTCCATTTGTAGCTTTGAGAAGAACGTGAAGCCATTGTGCGCTGCCTCCATTGGGGTGCGAGGACGGGACAACTCTGGCTGTTGGGTCGATAGTCCAAGAAGGTATTTGTCTCCCACCGTCTGAGGCCAGTCTTTGGCTTCGTTGGGTGTGATGTAGGTCCAGATCTGTTGTCCTCGCTCGGAGCGGAGTCTCCAGAGAGAATAATCTGTTTTCTCGTCTTGGGCTACTGACATGGTTTTGCCATTGGGCTGATCGGGAGCGTGACTATTCAAAGATACCTGTTCACCCATCGTGAAGGCGATGGCGCGCTGCGAGCGTGATTACAGTATGTTATTGGTACTCCACTCAGCGGAGAATGGCTCTCACGACAATCTCATGCATCTTATTCCAGAGTGTATGACTTTGGACCTACTCGAGTGCGTGGGTTGTGCAGGTTAGAACATGTCCATGGACATGACATCCGTTCCTTGGTACTGGTGCTCGAATCGTACGACGTTCGACGCGCACAAATTTATGCAACGCCCGTGAATACGGCGTGAGTACGGCGCACCATACCAACTCTAGTATAGTCATGTTGAAGTAATGATTCGACATACAGGCTCGATCATTCGGCACATCAAGTATTACACGAGAATCAACTACAGAATCATGGATTTTTGGGAGAGCCGTGGTAGTGCACAGACTGATCTACTTGACTCTGGTCCACCAGCCAGAACGCCTCGCTATGCCATGGCCACTTGACCTGTCAACTCATAATTCAGGATCCTTCTCAAGCACTGCGGAGACAAGTGCTGGTCTGTTCAGCTCGACAACCTTATTCCCCATGACCTCCCCGATGACATCGGTCAAACGGGCCTTGAGCTCCTCCCCATCCGGATGTCCATTCATACTATCGATCGCATCCTTCTCCAACAAGCCCAGTATTCTTGTGAGTAGCATCACTACCATCTCCGCCTGCGATTTCTTGCCCTCGTCTTCCAGTCCAGCCTTTAGCACTATATCATAGGCCTTCAAATTGGGTAGAAGCAGCATACGCACGCCGGCTGCACCCGAGACGCCCTCAAGACCAAGGACAGCTCCGTAGTGCGAGCCGAATGGCTTGTGGGAGTCGAGAAACGTCTTCAGGCATGAACGGGCAATGCGCGGCTTGAGGGTCGACGTCGCTGTGCCGTACCTCTTCGCAATAGTTCTGAGTAGCGAAGAGGCCAGGTCCCGCAGCTCGAAGTGTGCAAGTGGCCGGTCTGTGGTATTGTTGCCAAGATGCTTTCCCGTCAGACATGTCAGGACTGGCGGGACCAAGGAAGCGACGTATGGAGTAATGTGCAGACTGGGATTGTCCAGAAGCGCGGCGAGCAGATGCATCATCTGTGTGAGGACGAAGAGGCTCTTCATGCTATGAGTGACCTTCTCGGCGACAAATTGGACAAAGTACGGGACTAGCTGGTGAAGTCCTGGATCTGACCTGAGACTAGCAAGCGCAGCTCCCCGGTATTCATCATTGCTTTCGTCCAATACCGCAGCCGATATGCGCTCAAAGTATAACTGCAGCTCTTTCGACAATATATGCTTAACAAGCGGCTTCACCGTGACATTGTCACTTCCGCTCACCGCTGCCAGATGTGGATTTGCGCCAGGACCTTTCGGAAGCAGCTCTTGCTGTCGCTGATCCGCAGCGGTAGGGTTTTGAGGTATTGACGGCTGTACGCCTTCGACGGCGAGCCAATGTGCTGTAAGGGTCATTTCTCGGGGTACCTTGGGTAGAGGCGCATTGATGAGCTTCTCGAAATCAATCTCTTCGTCTTCGATATAGAACAGCGACTGTCCAGGTCCAATTGACGCCTCGCCGAATCTCAGAGGTCGCGTTGAGTCGTAGCCGTACAACGGTTCTACATCGAGCAGCCGCAGTGCTTGTGAGACGTCCTGGGTGGTTAATGTGGTTCGCTTGCCGTGGCGCATGAATTTGAGCGCTTCTTCGATGACCTGGCCGATGCGATACTCGACGTCGCGCGCGAGCTGCTCAACGACATCTTTGTTGAGCGAGCCAATGCCCACAGATTCGGCAACATCTATGACATTGTCTGCGTTCCACACGGACATTGTGAAGGTTGTGGGCTAATTCGAGGGGTCGGCTGACTGCAATCGATGTGGTGTGACTTTGATGCGGCAATCACCTCACCGCATTGTGGTAGTGCAGTACCTAGGAGATGCGGTCGTCATAAGACTTGTCGTTACCTCCAAGCGAGGGATGGGGGCCAGTTCAAATCCAAGGCTGATACTGGAAGTAGCTGTCTCGTTGAAGCAGTTTGCGAGTCCTGACGCCGTGGCTTGGCATCCGAAGTTGGATGGCGGACTACCACAACAGAACATACAAAGACAGTTACACACGAGAGCCATGATGGTAAAGGGTTAACCAGGTACTTTACGGGGCGACATTCGAAATCTACGTTCCACATTGACGCACCTCCGGACTCCCCTCTGACTGGATGTCTTCAGTCTGGCACCCGCCATTACGAGGAGTATTATAGCTCTCTAGTCGGCGATGTCAAGCTTGTAATTATCAGGCAATCAGCAGAACACGGCGATAGCGGAGCTACGATCGTGCCTCTTGTGCGGCAGCTAACGCACGAAGCAACGATCTCGACTCGGCGACGCTCAAGGTCATGAGCTCGCACCTAGCAGTGTGGCACGGCAGGCGTGATGCGGCCGTTCCTGCTTCTCACGAGGCTGTGTCTGACTGACGATCCCTCGTGATGCCAGTATGCCTACGACGATCCAAGTAGAGCTGAGCTATCACGACAACGGACAAGGACAGACCGGGGGATCTACTTCTGGCAGGTCCAGGGCATGACGCAGGCACGGATAAAGACGGCCGCCTGTATGGCCGGCAAAGCTGGTCAAAGGCCGAGAAGAGGCGCCCAGAACGACGAGTGGGACGAGATTGGAAGAGAAGGGCGCTAGAAGGCAGCTAGCAGTACACTACCACAGGATCCCGAAGGGTGGGCTTGTTGTCGTTTGCGGGGGGGACAGACCTGGAAGCGTTCCTTTGAAAACTTGCTATCGGCCCTCCTCTTCCCTCATCCCGGTCATCACACCGCCGTTGCCCTCCGGGTCTAAGACAACAAAACTGCTCTTTCCGCTCGCATCATAATTGATTTTTCAGCTACTCGTCCTGCACATTCTACACATTGTCATATTACCTTCCACTGTCGACCGCACTCCAGCCGATTGCCACGTCAAAAACCCGCGTGACCCCTCCCACAGCAAGCGAAATCACAGCGCCCGCACGTGCTACAGTACTCTCAGCCCGCTGTCCAGACCTTTCACAAACAAATCTCCCGTCGCCGCCGTTTGCCTCATTGAGCTCATCTGACACACTGTCATCCACCTACGTCTCAGTCGATATTGATCAGCGGAAAACACATCGCACAGCAATATTCGCAAAGGCTCGTCAAACCCCTCCTCCGGCGTCAACAAATTCCACCCACACACCCACCACCCACACACGCGCGAACAGCGACAATGTTCCCAGCAGACGCACTCCCGGCAATCTACATTGAAGAGCGAGAAATGGAGATCAGAGCTGCACGAAAAGCAGAAATGGAGCGAGCCGCCAGATCTTTCGGACATTCCCAGAGTGCCTGCAGCACTCCCATGGCCTCGCCTGCTACCGGCTTCGGGTTTTTTGCAGGCTTTTTCTCGGCCTTCAACCGATCAGCAGACAACACACCGACGGCCATGTCGAGGAGCACATCCTCGACCGGCGGTGCATGCAACTCGGCATCCGCCTCCAGCGGCAAGACTACCTAGACGGCTCGCGCCAGTCTTTCTATCGGCTGTCTAGATGACACAACCGTGCGCTTCACCAACCACCACTTCTACACTGGACAGTCTGCAATTATGATACCCGGCATGGCAGCCAGCTACTTTGACGACCTTGCGTTTCCGGACGATCATGGGGGAATAAAAAATCATGACATGGGATCATTCACGAAGGGCATTGCATGGCGTTGTGGCTTCGCTTCATCTAAAGTCTTTCGAGTATTCAGTCTCGATGGTGGGTGCGGGTTTACATACTGGATATTATGGATGGCGTGGGCATGATACGACGGCTAATTCGAGGCGCTTTTGACATGAATCTAATTCTTTTCACGGCAACACAATGTACCTTTCCAAGTGCTTGGGTATCGCGCCCAACAGCTTCTTCTCCGTCAACCACTTCCGCGAGAACAGTCTGTCCGCGTAGCGATATGCACCGTCGCACAGTATCGTGACAACCGTATGCCCCGGCCCGAGCATCTTCGCCACATTCCGTGCAGCCGCGACGTTCAGACAGCTAGACGCTCCAAGGTACAGTCCCTCCTCATCCAAGCACCTGTACACCATCTCTATGCTCTCCTCGTCCGGTACGTGCAATGAACCGTCCAACAAATCGATGTCCGGCTGCAGGTTATCCGTGACCCTTCCCTGTCCAATGCCCTCGGTGATACTGCCACCTTTTCTCTCCTTGAGCTGTCCTCCGCTCTGAATGTAACTGTGCAACACCGACCCCGGCGGATCGGCCAAGAAGCACTTTACTCGTCCATCACTGACCGTCTTCAAGTACCGCGTCACCCCTGCGATCGTACCCGCCGTACCACTGGCGCAAGTGAACGCATCGATCTTGCCGCCCGTCTGATTCCAGATCTCCGGACCCGTGGTCTCAATGTGTGCCTGCCTGTTCGCGGTGTTATCGAACTGATTCGTCCACACCGCATTCTCCAACCGCTCGGCGTGCCGTCTCGCCTGGTGGTTGTAGTTCTCCGGATTCTCGAATGCCACCGCGGGCACCGGGTAGACTTCTGCTCCGAGCAGGCGGAGCAGATCGATCTTGCCTTGCGACTGCGTGTTTGGCATGTAGATGACCAGCTTGTACCCTTTGCTGCGGCAGACGTGGGCCAACCCAATGCCTGTGTTTCCTGCCGTGCCTTCGACTACGGTCCCGCCCGGACGTAGCTGGCCGCGCTCTTCGGCGTCCTTGACCACGTAGAGGGCAGCGCGGTCTTTGACGGAGCCGCCGGGGTTTTGGAATTCGGCTTTGCCTAGGATTTCGCAGCCGGTCTCGTCGGAAAGATGCTTCATGCGTATGAGAGGGGTGTTGCCAATTGCTTTACGATATTAGGGAGGGATAAGTTGGTGATCAAGGGAAGGACCTGCCGTCTACGAAGCCCGCCTTCATGATACCCTGCGCTTTCGAGATGTCAATCCCCTTGCCAGCAGGATGTGAGGTGACCTGCATTGCCGCTGACCGCAGAGCGGAGACGCCAAAGCGGCGCACAGCTGTTGAGTACATTGCTTCGGAGGTGTAATGTTCTAAAAGTCGCATGTAGAGCGGAGTTCGACCATCTTCAATTTTTGCCAAGATTCCGACACCTCTCGCGTCATCGTGGTCGGCTTTTCGGCTTTTAACTCCGGCTGTTTGTTTACCATTGATAACGCTAGCAACCTCGAGTACATCTTCAACACTGGCAATGGATGTTTAGTAGCGACGACAGCTGCGAAATAGAACACTGACACAGCGGCCATACAAGATGCCTGGTCGAGTCTCAGCACGCGCATCTCGCGCTGCCAATGCTGGACAAGCAGCACCAGCTCGCAAAGCCTCCACGCAGGCCCTCAGTAATCGCACGTCTACCCCTCCCGTCGCAGACATCCCAAATGAAGGCGCCTCAACGACCTTGCGAAACCACATCAGTACCATCTTCTCCGACAGCCAGAAATCGACGACCGGACACCGCAAGCTCGTCGTGAACCTCCGCAAGATCCAAGAGACATGCTGCTACGAACCTCCCAGCAAATCGCGGGATCCCACCTCGCAATTCGACGAAGAAGACTTCACCACCGAAGTAACGCGCTGTGTGCTGCGCCTCCTACCGATTCGAAAATCTGAACCCTCGGGCGACCGCGTGGTGCGCTTCCTGGGCGTCTTCCTCCGCGTCGCTTCAGACAAAGACGCCTCCCTCTCCGCCCCAGACAACGCAGGCGACGACACGACCGTTCTCCCTGAGACGCCCACGTCGCGCCTCAGCACGGCGCTGTTCACCGCCCTCCTCCCCTTTCTAGTCACAAAGGACAAGGTCGTCCGGTTCCGCGCCACGCAGCTGATCAGCCACATGATCAACCTCCTCGACACGCTGGACGACCGGCTCTTCCACGTGCTGCGCCTGGCGCTGCTGAAGAGGATCCACGACAAGGAAGCTTCGGTGCGGATGCACGCCATCTATGGCCTCACGAGACTGGCCGCCGACGTCGAGGCGTCGGATGCCGAGGACAGCGACTCCGAGGACGACGGCGGCGCGGCAGGGGTCCTGGAGAAACTGCTCGTCCTATTACAGAACGATCCCTCGGCCGAGGTGAGGAGGAGCCTGCTGCTAAATCTACCGTTGGTACCTAGGACGCTGCCGTACTTGCTCGAGAGGGCGAGGGACCAGGACGCTGCGACGCGGAGGGCGCTGTTCGCGCGGCTGCTGCCTGCGCTGGGCGACTTTCGACATCTGAGTCTCACGCACAGGGAGAAGTTGTTGCGCTGGGGACTCCGGGATCGTGATGAGGCGGTGCGCAAGGCGACGGCAAAGCTGTTCAGGGAGAGGTGGATCGAGGACTGTGCGAAGGTCCCCGGTGGGCAGAATGGGGAGGGGAAGATGGGGGAGGTGGAGGCTGCGGCGCCGAACTTGGATGCTCTGCTGGAGTTGCTGGAGAGAATTGATGTCACCAATAGTGCTGCTAATGGCGTTGCACTAGAGGCCATGGGGGAATTCTGGACGGGACGACCGGATTATGTCAACTACGTGGAATTCGATGAGGGGTTTTGGGGCGAGCTGACGCCCGAGAGTGTCTTTGTGGTGAGGACGTTTAATGAGTACTGTAGGAGTGCGGAAGGACGAGATGCAAGGGAACAGAGGAGATTGATGGAAGTGCTGGAGAGCAAGATGCCGGAGGTCACTCGGTTCGGATTCTTACTGGAGAGGGAGATCAAGTTGCTTGTCGAGACGGTCCTGAGAGCGGCGAGTGGCGGACCGCATGGCGATGGGGACGAAGAGGCGGAAGAAGAGAGCGTCAGCAGAGAATTTGTAGTCGAGCAGATGCTGGCTATGGCGAACACGTTCGACTACTCGGATGAGGTTGGCAGGAGGAAGATGTTTGGCTTGCTTAGGGACGCAATCGCCATGCCCGAACTGCCCGAAGAGGCCACTAAGCTGGTCGCCGAAGTCCTAAGATTGGTATGCGGAGATGACAATCAGGGCAAGGGAGAACGAGAGTTCTGCGGTGTCGTCCTCGAGGCGATCGCAGAGGTGCACGACACGATCATGGGCGAGGACGAAAAGGAGAAGAGCGAAGATGGCGACGAGAGCTTCCATTCTGCCCGGAGCGAGCTGAGCGCTGGATCCACCAAGGGCCGTAGGAAGGCCCAACAACAAGATGCCGACGGCGACATGAGTATGGACGAACCCGTTGACGAAGAAAAGGCCATCCGAGAGATTATGGTGAACATGAAGTGCCTGCACATTGCGCAGTGCATGCTTCAGAATGTCCAGTGTGATCTCGAGGCCAACGTGCACCTCGTCACCATGCTGAACAACCTGGTTGTCCCGGCCGTACGGAGTCAGGAAGCACCTATTCGCGAGCGGGGCCTCATTTGCCTTGGACTTTGCTGCCTACTCGGCAAAGTATGTCGTGCCTCTTCAATGCCAGTATCCCTCATGCTAATGCTCTCAGAACCTCGCCCAAGAGAACCTTACTCTCTTCCTCCACTGCTTCGCAAAAGGCCACCCGGAACTCCAATCCATCGCCCTGCAGATCATCACTGACATCTTAACTACCCACCCCACTCTTCTCGCGCCCGCTCCGTCGGACGCCGACACGTCGACCACGACGCTCGACGGCCCCTCTCCCCTCCTCAAACCAGTCCTCAAAGCCTTCTCCAAAGCCCTCAAGTCTGAGAATCCCGAAGTGCAGTCAACCGGTGCCACTGCTCTGAGCAAGCTCATGCTGTCTCAACTAATCACCGACGCCGACATCCTCAAGCAGTTGATCATCACCTTTTTCGACCCCGAGACAGCGGCGAATGCACAACTACGCCAGGCGTTGGCGTATTTCCTGCCCGTCTACTGCCACTCGCGATACGAGAATGCGGTCCGGGTCGTGGGCGTTGCGACGGGGGTGATCGGTCGGCTGGGAGCGTTGAGAGAAGCGTTCGTCGAAGATGAGGATGCGGAGGCCGGGGAGATGGTCACTACTGCGTTTGTGGGCGGATTGTTGGTTGATTGGACCGATCCGCGGAAGATCGTCAGTGCAAAGGAACAGGGTTTCATGATGGGTACTGAGAAGGGGCCCGAGGAGGAGAGGACGAGCACCCATCTCCTGATGGCGGAGCAGTTGCTCGAGAGGATGGTGACGGGGCAGACGAGCAAGGAGGAAAGGAAAGTGCTGTTTGGCATGTTAGGAAAGCTACACCTGGGTGAGAAGGGGCAGGGGTTGGAAGCCGTGAAGGCGGTGTTGGAGTTGGTGGCCGAGGCGACCGAGGGGAGGTTGGCCGGAGATGCGACTAGTCGAAATGTTTTGGCCAAGTTGCAGACGGCGTTGTTGAAGTTGGTGCATGATGCTGCTGGTGCAGAGCGGGGAGTCGAGGAGACAGCGCTAGATATGGCGAGTGTAACTGCCACACCGGCTAGAAGGGGCGCAAAGGGGCGGAAAAGTGATGAAAGTGATCTGGAGGAGGTCACACAGCAGCTGCAGAGAGAGTTGGAAGCAACCAAGATCGAAGAGGAGGATGAGGGAGAGGAGAGCAAATTGACGGTGATCGGGGAGGCCAAAGACGATGAGAGTCTGGTTGATGCATCGATTGATGCTTCTCAACTGCCAGACGAGAAGGAGATGCAGAGTCTGATGGAGAGCTTGGAGGATGAGGATGATGACCTCTGATTTTACGCACACACTTTAGGGCGTTTGGAAGATACCTTGATGAATGACTTTTCTATTTCACCATCTGCCGTGTTGGTTGATCTCAGATAATCAGGATTGGTCACCACACGACACTTTGCCATAGCGCAACAATTGGCGTTTTGAGCCCTTTGATGATGGATGTTTACGCCTGCTTTCCATGTACGAAATCGATCTGCATGTCGGCGTCACCGAGCTTGCCAAGTAAGGTATCTCGAGACTGCCCTATACCGATTGTATCCGTGAGAAGAGCAACTTGCGAGACAGTGGCGTACCCGTCGGAGCCACTGCCGGCATCAAAGGGTGTTTGCACAACGAGTTCGGGACTCAAGACTCCCTTGGTGGGATTCACAGCGTCCATATCCCACTGCAATTGACCAAAACTGAGATTGGCCTTGCTATCAAACACGGCCGAGAAGAGTTCTTGGAAGGGATCCAGCTTCTGGTCTGGAACTACCAGAGTGACTCGTCCTACACCCAGTGCTCCGCAGGGATGAGTTGTCAACGAATCGTCCTTTGGCACTCGCATCTCTCGAGGAGTGACATCGTGACACCAGAAGGGAACTTCGCCACGTCGTACGTGCTCCGGGAAGGTGACCTTCCACTTGATCTCGTTGCCATCTGGCTTTGTTCTGCCACCTGGCTGGGGGGGCCTGTACCTTACACCGTGCAGGAGGCCTGGCTTCACTCTGTCAATGCGGTCGTTAACAGCGTGGATGTCGTCCGCACTGTTGGACGTGAACGCCCAGTCGATATAGCCTGCGCCATGCTCTCCCCACCAGTGGCCTTTCTTCTTTTCCGGGTCGTCGTCTATGAAAGCGATGAGCTCTATGTAGCTGCCGTCCTTGAAAACAATCAGCTTGTTCTCCGTCTTCTCGTCCGCGTGTCGACCACCGGGTGCGATGGTGAAATTGTCCGTCAGCCAGCGGGGCAGGTCCTGCAGCTGACCGTAAGGCAGCCCGACAATGATGTGGTCAATTTTCGGCGCCATGACTGCTCGCCAACGTGATGGCGGTAATGGTCGGCGCGCGAATGGGATCGGCGAGATGACGAGCTCAATCTGTCGGGTTATCGGCAGCTCGCGTACAAGCAAAATCCAAGCAAAATCCAAGCTTCCTGGGCAAAGGGCACAAGCTTTCCGGGTCGACGCTTAATCTCCCCACTCCCACTCATCACCATGCCCGCCTTCCCGAACCAGACATCTGACCTTCTTGATCAGGCCCTAGATCTTCCTCCATGCAAGGTACAATGACATGAGAGGCGATATTGTAATCTTGAGCCGTCAGTCTTTGGCATGGAGCCAGATGGCTCTCTGCGATGGGCAGCACGCGAGGAGGGGTCAATGATGTGCGCTGTGTGGTACAAAGTCGAGGTAGTTCCCATCGCTTTCGGTCAGTTGGTTCTTTGCTCAGGTAGTATTTTGCGTATCGTCTCGCAAGTATGTCTGGCTTCAAGATCACCGCCGCTCTCGGAGCTGTTAGCTTTCTCCTCGGGGTTGACGCGCACCCCTCGTCACCATCAGCATCAACATACGCTGTCAAGGAGCGTCACAACGTCCCTGGGTCTTGGACTCGCCTCGGAGCAGCTGAAAAGTCGGACTTGATCAACCTCCAGATCGGTCTGAGGCAGAGCAACCAGGGCTCCATCGAGCAGCATCTCATCGAGGTTTCAGACCCCGAACATGAGCGCTACGGCGAGCATCTTACCGCTGCCGAAGTGGCCGATATTGTCCGCCCCGCGAAGACTACCATCTCCAGCGTTCATGACTGGTTGATGAAGCACGGCGTTGGCGATGTTGCATACTCGCCTGCCGAGGACTGGATCTCCATCGTGGTGCCAGTCTCCAAGGCCGAGGAGCTACTGCAGACGACCTACTCCAAGTTCCAGCATCGTGACGGACATGTCGCCAACCGTGCGCCAGAGTGGTCACTACCAGTCCACCTCCACGAGCACATCGATGTCATCCAGCCCACAACCTCTTTCCTGACACCAAAGGCCGAACTCAAGCCTGTCCGCAGCAAGCTGTCCCAGGATGAGAAGACATGGTGGGAGACATCCGGCAGATTCAAGTACGGCCATGGAGGCGCTCCAACCCCTCCAGACGTCTCGGGCATCTGCAACGCGACCTTTGTCACGCTTGACTGCCTCAGGACCCTCTACGGCACTCTCAACTACACAGCCAAAGCCGCCAAGAAGAACTCAGTCGCCATCAACAACTATCTCAACGAAACTAACCGCCGCGACGACGCGAAGAAGTTCCTGCAGACCTTCCGCCCAGAAGCCGTCGCTGCCGCGGACGAGTTTCAATTCGTCATCATCGACAACGCCCCCAACTACCAGGGCCCCAACCTCACCGAGTTCGTGGCGGCCGACGCCGATGTCGAGGGCAACCTTGACGCGCAATTGGTCCTGGGAATCAGCTACCCGACTCCTCTCACTGCCTTCTCTACGGGTGGTAGCCCTCCCTTCCTCCCATCTCTGAGCACACCGACCGATACCAACGAGCCCTACCTCGCCTTCCTCAATTTCGTCCTGGCCGAGGACAAGCTACCTCTGGTATTCAGCTCCTCCTATGGTGACGACGAGCAAAGTGTGCCTCAGTCTTACGCTACCCGTGTCTGCGCTGGATTCGCCCAGCTCGGTGCCCGCGGTATCACGTACTTTGTGTCCTCGGGAGACGCCGGGGTGGGTTCGGACGACACGTGCTTCTCGAACGACGGCAAGAACACTACCAAGTTCACGCCCGACTTCCCCACCTCCTGCCCCTGGGTGACGTCTGTTGGCGCGACGGCCAACTTCAACCCGGAGACAGCGGTCACTCGGTTCGCATCCGGTGCCGGATTCAGCAACTACTTTGGTGCACCCAAGTACCAGCAGAAGGTTGTCCAGAAGTACATTGCCAGCCTGAACGGGACTTACGACGGATTGTACAACAAGACTGGGCGTGCGTATCCGGATCTGTCGGCGCAAGGAAACGAGGATGTGATTATCTACGCTGGGTAAGTCAAGACCAATGCTACAACCTACTCGAGCGAAAGGGGCTAACGTGTCGATAGCAACGTCATCCGAGTAGGAGGCACAAGCGCGTCCAGCCCCACGGTCGCCGGTATCTTCGCCCTCGTCAACGACGCCCTGCTCGCTGCTGGCAAGAAGCCGCTGGGCTTCATCAACCCGTGGCTCTACAGCAAAGCGTACAAGACCTTCACCGATGTGACCATTGGGTCTAGCTTCGGATGCAACACGGATGGGTTCCCTGCTCAGGCTGGATGGGATGCAGTGACAGGATTTGGTACGCCAAATTTCGGGGCGCTTGTAAAGGCCGCGTTGAAGAAGTAGAAGAACGATATGATGTAGATACCTCGAAAGGTCGACATGATGTAAATACCTCAAAAGGTCGATATGATCTAGATACCTTCTAGATACCTCCAACATGGTGGATAACACCTGCAGTCTCGTTTCGTACCAGGTCTTGATTGTTCAGCTGACGGAATGATCTCATTGAGAAGTCTGGCGGGGTGCAGCACGACCAAGCGGGAAGCATGTGCAGGGTATACTGGCATGGCAACATCTACACAACATGCACGAGTCTGAATGAGGGATCTGGGGATGAAGGTTCAAGCAAGGTTCCTACGGGAAGGTCTTCTCGCCCGCAAGGTCGGCCGTACATCAGATCCGTCTGGCAGCGGGTTGTTAAGGTCGAAAATTGGGTCTCCTGCTGTGTCACCTCTGGCTCTGTCCAAGCTCAGGATGCAGATGTGGGTCATCCTTGTCTTTGGTTTCCGGGCTGGCAATAAAAAATGCGGATGCATCAGGAGAAGCCACTGCCACGCTGATCATGGAGGCTCACCAAGTCACGTGTCTTTATCGCAAGACAAGAAGATGTTGAACGATACATGCGTCGTGTTTGTCGAGGGAAAGAAGATCGACGCATTGTGTGGCTTGGATAAAAGCGGGTCGGGTCAAGCCACACCCGAATTGTGGGGAAGACCGGTTGTGATGTGACATGTAAACAAACGTCAAAAAGATGCAACTTCCGACCTCCGACCACCGACCGCATCTGTATGCAAACCGCACGCTACTTTCCAACGATCACCCGTACCTCTCCAGTCACTCGTTCCCTATTTGTATCCGGCATCTTGCTCAACGCAGGCGACCTCTCCCCAGCCTTGGGCGCACGGTATCACCCTTCAAGCACAGCGCAAAGTTTCATCCGACCTGACGACCAAGAAGAATATCCTCAATGCGACGTTAATCCTCTCCAACCTAGAGCTCCGCATGTCAACATAGTACTGGGCAACTCTTGCGACGCTTAACAAGATGGGTGGCCCTCCCCAACAGATGCCCACGAGGTTTCCTTGCTGGTGCAGAGCTGTCTACTCTTGGGGTGGAGAAGTGTGTCATCCGAGCATTGTACGGCATACGATCTAACATGTTCCCAGACCAAGCGCGATCTAGGATTCATAGAAGGCGACCTCATCGAGTGCTTGAATGCTGGTGACGGCGCATGGTGGACTGGGCGCTTGCGACGAGATCAGAGAGCAGTCGGTCTGTTCCCTTCCAACTTCGTCCAGCTCCTCGGCGACGACTTCCAGCCAGCGCCAATCTCCCGGAACATCTCCCCCATGCCCTCCGTATCTACGCCGCAAAAGTCAAGCAGCACATTCCGGAAACCCTTCCAGGCGTATGAGAAGCTGGGCTACAAGGGCTCAGAAAACTCGTCTCGCGAAGGCACCCCGGAGAAGGAGAAGCCAAAGTCAAAGTGGAAGCCATATTCCAGCATGAAGACTGCGCAGCCTCCTACGAGTACGCTTAAAAAGACGGGAAGTACATCACCGCTGAAACAGGAGAACGCCTTCAGGGTCCCTTCTCCCCCAGCAAGGTCTGTCGCGCGGATGAAATCGAGAGCGCATAGTCCAGCACCGCCGCAAGCCAGAGCACGATCTCCAGCTCCTCTAGCGGCATATCGCTCTCACTCCCCGAATCCTATGATGCGCCCGGTATCTCCTGCCGTACCACGGGCCATCTCGCCGGCCCCGAGTCAGTATCGACCTCATTCGCCTAACCCTCAAATGACGCGAGCGTACTCCCCGAATCCAGACATGATGCGCTCCTACTCACCCAATCCTCAGATGTATCCTCCAAACTCAGGGATGGACATTCAGCAATATCGACCTCATTCTCCTAATCCTCATCAAGAGTACCACGACTCTCGTGCTCCTTCGCCACAGCCTTGGAAACAAGATGATTACTATGGCAGGGCACCATCTCCATCATTCGATGTCGGATCTTCACCTCCACCTCCTGCTCCACCGCCACACCGTACCATGTACCAAGCCAGCCGTGTACCATCGCCCAATCCTAACCAAGGTCATGATCATCATATGGACGGTCGGCATTCCCCTGCGCCTCCCCATTCTCCAGGCATGACTCCATCGCCATTAAGAGATGCCATGAATGAGGTCATGTCTTCTTTACACGATATGAGCGGAGTGGCATCACCAGCGCCTCGTGAACCGTCAAGCGTATGGTCACCCGACGCCTTCGAGGAACTCAGATCTCAAACACAGCATCCATTGCGAGCGCAGTCAGCACTCGGGCTGAGTCATCAGTATCAAGCAAACAACACCGACAGCGATTCCAATTCTTCCTTGCCTCCATCTCGTGATGGTCCGCCGGTCTTGAGCAATTACGTCCAGCGAATGGAACAAAGACTGAAGCATTCCAAATCTGTGGGTGTGGACTTTTCCGGTACAGACGACGACATTCAGACCGTGTCGGATCATCCACCCTTGCAGCAGGTCATGAGGATCGGTACCGGTGGAACGCGTCCACAGTCGAGGACCAGTGAGCGTTCCGAGTCGCAAAGACAGCGCATGGCACTGCATAGAAAGTCGGCATATGAGTTGGGACGATCCGCCCTGGGCAGGACGTCAACTACCAAGAGCAGCGCCACTAGCTCGTCCTCGGGGTGGAGGAGCAATGCCACTTCGCAGAGCAATAGCACCCAGGCAACCAGCCAAAGTATCATGAGTAAGAGTTCTGCGGGAGCCGTCAGCGCTACCAGCGCCGGCAGTCTTTCGCGTCGCAAATTCGGTATGGGAAGTCTCAAGGGTAGAAGACCACTCTCGGTGCTCTCTTCACGATCCCAAGGCGACCTACATGATGAGTTCGATAGATCTCGTCCATCAAGACCTGCGTCGCCCATCTCGGGGCCGAGTTATCACTCGAGCCATGCCACGCAGCCTGGCGCTCCAACGCCCGTGGCGGACTGGAACACAAATCCCATGGAATCGGCTGGTATTCTAGGCGGTCTGTCAGCACCCAAGGCGAAGAAGTCTAGCTTCTTCAAGAAGATGCTTGCTACCGCGAAGACGACCGCGAAGACGGGCGCTGCGAATGCGAGGTCGACCATCGGATCCAGTAGTGGTTCTCGTCCATCCTCTCGCTCCGGTCCCATGGTGCGCAAGTCCATGATCCCGGACGGCGTCACTGCCATTTCTCACGAGTCCGAGAATCCACTTGGCTCCTCTGCCCATCGCGATATGGGCCTCGGGGGCGGCAGCGAGTGGATGCAAGTCCGTCGCGACGTCAATCGAAGCAATTCTCTGTCCAGGAATGAGCGCCTCGAACGCGCGGAACGGTGCCAGATGCTGGACATTTTGGTCATCAAGCCGATCGAGGAGCTCCTCGATCAGGTCGAGGGCGACGAATCCTTGGACGGCCTCCCCGTCTCCGAACCCACGGATTTCCAACAGCCCAGTCTGGCGCTCGTTGACAAGAGTACGCGGTTCATAACCTCTCTACCCCCGAGTCTGTCGCCGCAGACCCTGGCGCAGACGTACCTCTGCAGACCTTTCCGAAGCGATGTCCAGCGGCTCAGGGCCATCTTCACGTGGGTCAGCGAAAGGATTACCTGGGAAGAAGACTTTGTCGGACCAATCGAGACGCGACGAGTGGTACAGACTAAACGTGGCTGTTCCGAGGAGATTGCCAATCTAGTCCGCGATCTTTGCGTCGCGGTCGGTCTGCACGCAGAGGTCGTGCGGGGCTATCTCAAGGGGCCAGGAGAGGCTTTCGATCAGGATGCTCTCAATCATCCGAATCATTGGTGGAATGCGGTGCTGTGCGATGGAGAGTGGCGTATCATGGACTGCTCTCTCGCCGGGCCAACCAATCCGCGACGCAGCGAGTACAGCAGCGCCAACAGCAATGTCGCCGAGGGGTGGTGGTTCCTCGCAAGACCAATGGAGATCTGCTACACCCACGTGCCATGCAGGGTTGAGCAGCAGCATCTCTGCCCGCCAGTCGCTCCGGAGATTCTGCTTAGCCTGCCCTGCGCCTGTCCGCCTTACTTCCGACACGGCATCGAGATGGTGGACTTTGAGTCAAGCATGTTGCACGTTGAAGGGCTGGAAATGACACATCTGAAGCTGGCGGTCCCGGAAGATGTCGAGTGCGTCGCCGAAGTCGAGGCCAGGGCATTCGCCAGGGACTACGACGGGGACCTCTTCGAGAGCGGCGATGTAGTTCGCAAGCCCGTATTCGCGCAGCCGCAATGGATAGCAGGTCGAAAGACATTCATCATCAAAGCCGTCCTCCCAGGCGACGAAGGCACCGGCGTGCTGAGGATCTACGCCGGCAAGCGAGGGTTAATGGTAAGTCTCCACCGCTCCCCATCTAATCCGCAACCCACTGACCGAACCCCAGCACTCGATAACCTCTAATCCGCACGCCCTCGCCCTGTCCCTCCCAATCTCCCACACCGGCCTCAACCCCCCCTTCGCCTTCCACACCCGCCACCCCACCCCGCACGCCCAGCGCCACGATCTCTACGTCGTCCAACCCCAATGCCACCGCCTAGTCATCAACAACACGTTCGTCTTCTGCGTGCGTCAACACCCCTCGTCCCTCTCCCGCTTCAGCCCAGACACATGGGGCAGCAACAGCAACGGCTCCGGCCCCTCGAGCGCCCACGCACGCTCCCAGTCCTCGATGGGCGTGCGTCCCGTCTCGCCGAACCCTTTCGTCCGTCCCACCTCGGCCATGAGCATGATCAGCGTCAATACTGTCTCGGCTTCCGTGGCCGGGAGCAACTACAGTAATGGCTCTGATGGTGGGCCCGGCGGGATGAGTGACAAGCAGCTCAAACCGGCCAAGTTGGCGGTGCAGAGCCCGAGTGGCAAGATCCTGCGCTTGACGCGGAAGCAGGAGTATTTGGGCAGGGAGGGCGCCGAGGGACAGGACTTGGGGAGTAGTTGGGAGACGGTGATCAAGGTTGGGGAGAGGGGGACGTGGAGGGGATTGGTCCTTGCGGATCGCTCTGCGAGGTGGTGCGTGTTTGCTGAGTGGGAGTGTATCTGAGGAGAGGGGACGTGAGGACGGTGTCTTTTTTCTTTTGTGTAGTCTAGGATGGTAATGGCGTTTGGCAGGACGGGGCGGAAAGGATCGATACGATTAGATGAACGCATGTAGGTGTTTGGAAGGTCAATGCATGGGAGCGGATAGAGGTTATTGGCGAGTGTCTTTGTAAGAAGTAAGAAGCGTCAAGTGGACAGTTTGCTCAACGCATCGCTGTGTCGCCTGATCATTCATGTCTCGAGAACGACGTTAGTCGACCTCCATTGTCACAGCATCCAACGCACGTCTCGTCTCGTCTCCTTCCTCCCTCTCCCTCGCCATCTCTTTCACCCTCTCAATCTGTCTCTTCCTCATCCCCTCCCTGATCCTCTTCAGCATCAACCTCTTCTCCTCCTTGCGATACGGCAACAACTCCTCCAGCTCCCACTTCCTCACCGGTCTCAAATGCTCATCCATATACCCATACCTTATGAACTTGAACATCGTCGCCTCCAATCTCAATTGCCTCCTCACCTGCTCCCTCATGACCAGCTCGTCCGGCCGGATCAGCCTCGCCCGGCCCAGTCCGTACAACTCGTACCCTCCCCGTCCGCACATGGCCACCGGCACGTCCATGATCGTGTACTCGGCCTTATTCTCCCACGCCTCCTGTCCCTCCTTCGTCAACGGTCCATAAATCCTCTCCCGCGGTGTATACCCATGCTTGACCCACAGTGACAACATGTCCACACTCGCATTCCTCCTCCCCCTTAGGAAATCCCACAGCGTACTCAGCGTCCTCTCCTGCATGAGGTACTCCCTCACCATCTTCTCCCCGCCCAGATAATTCACCGGGTCGGTCCAGTACATGTCCAACTTGACGAAGAAAAGGTGCAGTGCCCAGAGATCCGTGTCGGTGAAGTATGCCCTGTTTTGGATCAGGCCGAGACGCGGCGCCGAGACGGGTATGTCGAGCAGGAACCAGACCTTTTGCAGGGCGAGGGCGGTGGCGGTCGCGGGGACGACGTGGGAGGCGGAGATCAGGAGGGCGATGATCTCTTTGATGACGAGGTGACGGTAGACGCACATGGAGAGGTAGCGGAGGGAGGGGATCGGTTTGACGGGGAGGGGATCATTGGAGCCGTGGTGGGAGGTAAAAGGCGCGGGGGGCGAGGATGTGGTCGGTGGCTGGGTCATCGTGGGCGCTGCGGCCCCGTCGCGGATCGAATGGGCGGAGACGTAGGTCGAGGGAAGACGGAGGGCAGGATCGGAGATGCAGAGGGTTCTGTAGTGCTTCCAGGGCCAGATATCCTCCGCGTTGGGAGCCCAGAGCTGAGTACCTGCGAGGATAAAGGTTTCGTAGCGGGAATTGAAATGGTAGTGGAACGGGGCGGAGATGGAGTAGAGATTGATGATGGCGCGCGAGGGCATGAACGAGACGACTCGGAGGAGGACATCGATGTGATCGCAAAGAGCTGTGATCATGCTGAAGCCGGGAGTCGCCAGTGCTGCCCTGGTGAGTGGGTCTAGTAGTATCTCTCGACTTGCGTTGACTGCCACAGCCAGTTGTTTTGCCTCAAAGGCAGAGCTGCTGACGCCATGTGCTGGTCTGGGATCGGCTTGGAGTATTATTGCGAGATCATAGTGTAAATGTGCTGGGATTTTCAGCTTCACCACCAGATCCTGTCGCGGTGGTGACGTGGCAGAAGGTGCAGGCTCACTTTGCAGAGATGTGAGTTCTTCGACGGTCCGCGGTCGCTTGCTGCTGCGATCCGAGTTGATCTCTGCGTCATCGCGTCCGGACTGACTGGCGGTGCGTTTCGCCATGCTGTTTGCGGTGCGATCGGATCCTGGAGATGCCAGCTATATTTCCCTGCAAAGTCAGTGCTTCGGCCAAAGACAACAGGAAACCCAACCATGAAATTGCTCACATGTTTACCTAAGCGGTGGTCATCATGTGCGCCCCAAGGTGGCCTTGTGGTAGGCAGACATTCAGTTCAGCGAATGCCTTCCCTCGATTTCACTGATACCTGACTGACTTTGCGTGGCCTAGCACGTTGATCAAATTCGCCCATGAGCAGTTCCACGAGACGTCTGGGGCATGAGTAACACGAATCAAAACACATGCCTTGGTCGATCAATGCCAGTCTTGTCTCTATAATTCTGAGATCGCAGAGTGGTATCAAAGAAATTTCACGCAGCCTGTTGAAAGGCGCCGACCCACCATAATACATCATAACACCTGCGCGAATGCTTTCTGCCTTTTCGTCGTCCCTTCGTTCTAGTTCCGGTTGAGCAAGTTCAGGAATTCCTCCCGTGTCTTCGCAGTACTCCTCATGCGACCCAGCATGCAACTGGTAGTTGTCGTAGCTCCAGTCTTCTGCACGCCTCGCATGACCATACAGAGGTGGCTAGATTCCATGACCACGGCAACTCCCTGTGGCTTCAAGACCTCTGAGATTGCCAGAGCAACCTGCTTGGTCAATCTTTCCTGGACCTGCAACCTGCGCGAGAACATTTCTGCTATCCGTGCGATCTTTGAAAGCCCAATGACTCGCCTGTTGGGAATGTAGCCAATGTGCATCTTGTCTTGTCAGCGGGTCAGTATTACCGAGCGCGGATGTCAATGCTCACCTTGCCTGTGAACGGGACGAGATGGTGCTCGCAAAGACTGAAGACCTCGATATCTTTAACAATGACCAATTCATCATGATCCTCGTGGAACACAGCGCCATTCACAATGTCCCGCAGGTTCTCTTCGTATCCCTTCGTGAAGAACATCATCGCTTTGGCGTATCGTTCAGGTGTCCCATACAGACCCTCTCTGTCGGGATCCTCTCCTATGCATTCCAACATGGTCCTGACAGCACCAGAGAGTTTCTTTAGGCGCTCCTGCTCTTGCTCGGAATTTGCTTCAAGGCGGTTCCTCGTCCCAATGCCTGCGGGCAGTCAGAAAGAATGAATGGAAGATGGCGACAAAGGCTTCAACATACTCGGCCAGCTGAGCCCGTCAAAGTCCACTGTGGGATTGTGCGTGTAGGGACTTATGCTGCGAGAGCTTGTAGCTGGAGGCGTGGGGGGTACGGCTTGGTCCCGAGGGTCCCGCGCTGCTTCCTCCTCGAGGACGTTCATATCCTTCGCTTGCGGGACCGTCCCCAAAACGTCGGGAGATATCTCGTCGTAGTCGAGGTCAATTGGCACCTTGCGCGGGCCCATGGAGGACCTGATCGCCGCATATGCACTCTCTCTTTCGCGCATGTCTCGGGCGACCTGATTAGCAGGGGCAGAGGCTTTGCCGTTCTTCATGTGGAGCGGAATGGCTTTGGGCCTAATTTCGTGGGCAGAACCGTCCATAATGCAAGACTGCAGGATTGCGGAGGAAGTGTATGCTGTTTCTGATCTTGTTCGGCGTTCGTGGTTCGGCCTGCTCGAAGATGTGCTCAGATCATATGGTTGGAATATGATGCTTGGATGTAGTAGAAGAGGTAGTCCATTATGTCTTCACTGGTGGAGTGTTAAAGATCTTTCATGTCAGATCTCCCCAGGAATCGTTCGGCTCCCGTGCTACGAGTATATTAAGGGTCGCTCGCCGGGAAAAGTTAGCAGACATCGGAGAATTACCAAAAAGTTGAGTTCCCGAGCACGCCTATGATGCCAAGCCGCACCGTCCCTTCCAAGGTCTCGCCGACGCAAAGCGGGGATGTGAATCTTCTTATGTGAAAACGACGCGCAACATCCACATTCATCAGCCAGATGACATTCCCATCAACTGCATCTGACAGGTGTCATCCATGGGTTCATACTAACAACTATATGTGTACCACTGTGAGCATTTAACGAGAAGCGTCTTGTACGGTCAGAAGACAGAAGGTATGGCGCATGTCTGCTGCGGCATCGCCGCAACGAGTAACTCAAAAAACGGGCGCTGTGAGGTTGGACACCTACCGAAACTTCATCAATCGTCACGATGCTCTATCAGTGAAAGCCGAAGATATGACCGCATCGCAGGTCCAAAGGAATAGCTTGCGTGTCGGCTCTGGATAAGGAGCATCCGCAGACTGCGTTTGGAGGACGTTCAATTCTAGGCAGGCACTGCTAATATGTTTGGGCACTTTCCGGCGGATAGTTTGGGCATTCGCTGGCCTCACGTCGATGTTGCTCGGCCATCCGCTTGCAGCACACTGGCACACAAGGAGTGCTGTCTACTACCAGACCATTTATTATCAGGCACCATCAGTCTAGTGATGCAGCCGAGGGTCTTCACTCATCAGCTATCTGGACCAGTACTACGGCGTCCTCCCTGTGATAGTAGCGAGCATACCACGCGGTCTGCCTAGTCTACAGGAGAAAGACAACCTAGAAGCTTCACTAAGACAGGACCTCCCGGATACCAGTGGCCTCACACAGCTCGGGTCAATGATACAGGGTGGGTGATGGGTTATTACATAGTCCTCGCCTCGTGATATCCTCGCTCTGCCAAGTGCGCGTTGAGAGGTCTCTGGCCTCTTTCAATCGCGAATGGGATGGCCGTTCAGGAACTGCGAGTGACAGACTCGCTTCACTCCTGCCTCAATCACTCGCTTGCACCGCACTATGGCTCTCAACATGCTAGACGGCCACAAAACAGCACGCAACTCGCTGCGCTTAGTCAGCTGACGCCCTGAACAGTCGGTTTTCGAGGATTGGTCCGTGCGGCGTCGAGCCGCTCCCTACTCCATCGAGATTCACCTCCAGCAGGCCATCACTCCAGGACAAGTCCGCTCGACATGACAGACCTGCTACAATGAAAGAGGCCGGGTCCAGGTGGAGGGCGATCTACACATAAAGGTGAGATTCTGAAGACTACCGCATGCACTTTTCCTTGTTACTTTGCCACACGCATTGATTTTAATTTTTGTCGATCGCGGCCGTCGCGGTCGCAGGAGGGCGTGGTTTTGCCGAGCGCGGAGGGATTCTCAGTGATTCCGCATCGCCCACGTACTCCTGCTCTCCTCCCATATGGACGAGTCGAGTATATCCAATCGTGACGTGCGGTCGAGAGATAGAGGAAATGGCAAAGTGAAATCGTCTTTACCCAGGGTGGATTCCAAGAGGCAGCTATCGGACCCGCAGGCACGCTTTGCCGTGCGTGGAGAAGACCTCTCGACCTCCAAACCCTCTGCTTCTTCTCGTCACGACCGTAGGCAGTCAACCCCTCCGCCTACCCACTCAGCCCGCGGCGACACCTACCTTCGAGACACTCGCCTTTCATCGACTCGTGCGGATAATCTCAACAACTCATCTCATACGGAGTCGGACGTCGTCGTGCGAGACGGTCAAATTTCCACCCCACCGCCGCAATCGCCCAAGCGCACTCGTAGTACAGAACGCGACCCCGAAAGGTCAAGTCAACATTCAAAGAAACGCAAGAGCAAGGTCACGAAACCAGAAGAGGTGGCGGACAAGGTTCCAAGGTCGCTACGCAAGCTGGCTACTCCTGGCAGGCCGGTTGAGTCTTCCAGAGGTGACAGAGGGTACCACGAGTCGGGCAGAGCGTATCGCGACGAACGCCATTACGACTATCTTCCGCCGACCAGAGAGCGCCCTTTCGAGGGACGTCAGCGTCGAGACGGGTATCCAGAGGATCTGTACCACAGCAATTCGGCCCGAGACCCTTACTATCCGCGCCGTAGAAGTCCAGCGCCCGCGCGCGGGTCTACCTCGCGCGAGTACATCTCTGACAGAGAGCGCGACGATTATCACCGCAAATACGAACACAGGCCCCCGCGAGACTTGAGCCCTAGACGACGTTCGCCGTCGCCCGACGATTTGATATCGGCGCTTGCTTCGCACAAGGGTCGCTCTGCAAAGTCGAAACAGCCTTTCGCTGATCGCTCTCGTCACTCATCGCGCTCGCCGCCTCCGCCGCCGCAGTCGGCCCGGACGCCCCACGAACGCTCAGACGGCCGCCACTACTCGGAAAGGGACTATCGAGATCACTACGGGAAAGCAGAGTGGACGAGAGCTCGTCATCCCGAGACGCACCGGGAGCGTGACGGAGGAGACGACATGTACGGTCGAGGCGGACATCATCGAGGCGGCTACCAAGGCTACAATCAACAATATCCAGGTCAACAGTACTACGGTCAATCCCAAGGCCACCCATACGGACGAGGAGGCTACCATCAACAACCGTACGCCAGCCATCACGGTTCTCCGCCCCATGGATATTCGCCGCATGGCTATCAAGGCTACTCCCACCAGGGCAGTCCCTATTACCAGCAATCACAATATCCGCCCCAACAAAGCTATCATCATCCACCGCGAGGGGCCCACGCGCACGATCCTCCTAGAGCGCCGGTGAATAGATCTGTTGGTCCACCTGCCGGTGCTCAAAAAACCAAAGGCGGCCACTTTGCAAACTTGTCATGGACACCAAACTCTAAAAAGACTGAATCGAATGCCTCCGTAAAGAGCACCTCGCCCGCACCTACGGCACCTGCTTCCGCCGTTGATGAAGAGGAGGACAACCCCTTCAGACCTCCGAAAGACTTTCGAGCCGAAGACGAGGCAGCAAAACGGGAGAAAGCCAAGCAAGAGGATGAGAGAGGGCGAAAACCGATCAGCTTCACGATCAAAGGAGCAGCAGACAAGAAGGATCCCCCAAAACCAGCGTCGACTCCAACAGTACGGATGGTGAAAGAACTTGTCATTCGCAAGCGGATGAAGCCACGGCCTGAGCTCGACCCTGAACACGTCAACTCCGAATCAGTCTACTACCGCAAAGACGGCAACGAATCTGTTGTTGGATCTGGTACATACGGCAAAGTTTACAAAGCGATACACGTCTATACCAAGAACTCGGTAGCGCTGAAGAAGATACGGATGGATGGCGAACGAGATGGATTTCCAGTCACAGCTATTCGAGAGATCAAGCTTTTACAGTCACTACATCATCCCAACATCGTCGCTCTCCAGGAGACAATGGTCGAGAAAAACGACTGCTTCATGATCTTTGAGTACCTCTCCCACGATCTGACCGGCCTCCTCAATCACCCTTCCTTCGACCTCACGCCAGCCCACAAGAAGGACCTCGCAAAGCAGCTCTTCGAAGGTCTCGACTACCTCCACCGTCGAGGCGTGCTCCATCGTGATATCAAGGCCGCTAACATTTTGGTATCCAAATCCGGCCAGCTCAAGATCGCCGATTTCGGTCTCGCCCGCTTCTACGCCAAGAACCGCAAGCAAGATTACACCAATCGTGTCATCACAATCTGGTACCGACCACCCGAGTTGTTGCTCGGGGAGACTCAATACGGTCCTGCGGTCGACATCTGGTCTGCGGCCTGCGTCCTCGTCGAGATCTTCACAAGACACGCCATTTTTCCCGGTGATGGAGGGGAAATCAACCAGCTCGACAAGATCTACAACGTTCTAGGCACGCCATCAAGAAGTGTCTGGCCCGGCATCGTTGACTTACAATGGTACGAACTCCTCCGGCCACAACAAAAGCTCCCGTCAACATTTACGGAAAAGTACCGCGATCGCGTCACGCCAGAGGCTTTCCAGTTGCTCGAGGCTATGTTCCAATTCGATCCGGAGCTCAGGCCGGCGGCGAGCGATGTGCTTGAACATCCGTACTTCACCGTCGAGGAGCCGGGGCCGAAGACCCCGAGTGAGCTCGCCCAGCTGGATGGGGATTGGCATGAATTTGAGAGCAAGGCGTTGCGAAAGGAGAGGGACAGGGAGGCGAGAAGGGTGGAGAAGGAACGGCGGGAAAAGGAGAGGGAGGGCTTGAAACGGGGGGCTGAAGGGGAGCAAGGGCCGGACAGTAAGAGGGTCAAGGTCGAAGTTGAGGCGACTGTGACGGCGTAATCTTGGCATGGGGCATGTGATACCATGGCGAACGGAGCATAGCGGCAATGGCAGTGCTACGGCATCATGAGCAATACAGGACACCCACGAATGAACCAGAGCATATGACAGGACAGATTACGGCCTGACGGGGTCTTGTGACATGGCTGCAAATGCTGGCATTTTTGATACACGCATTGAGCTCTCTAGGCTGGACTTCCCCGGTTCGCTTCCCCACCCGTCTCTGTCCCCAAATCCTCCTTCTTGACCTTCGAGCCCTCACTCCCCTTCACAGCGGGTAGCTTGAAGGTCTGACTCCGCCCACCCCTTAAGCCCCTCCAGAAAGGGGTGATTATCCCACCTCTAGTGCCCTTCTGCTCCTCTTCAAGATCCCTAGCAGGGACAGGCGGCCATGCGCTCCACTGCAATGCGCCCACCCAGGGTTGCACGTTGTACCTCAGGTACAGGGTGCAATTCTCCAGCCCCGCGATCTTGCTCGTCGGCGTCGTGACCTGGTACTTGGGTCGCTGCGCGTCGAGCTTGATGATCCCCTCTGTCTTGCCCTTTGGATACGCTTTCGCTTCGTCTAATGCCGGGTCGTGAGTGCGGAGACGCTTGCTCTGTTTCTCGGCCGGGGAGGAAGAGCGCTGGCGTTTGCGGTCGCGGGACTGTTTGGGGGAGCGAGTGGTCCCAGGGTGGATGTAGGTGTTTTCATGCCAGGGTGCGAGAGACGAGGGGATGATGGCATCCCAGATGATGGCCTCGGAGGAGGGGACGGGGGATTTGCTGGTGGAGGGGTGGTGAGAGGGGAAGACGGCGATGATGTAGACGAAGACCTGTTTGGTGTTCCAGGAGAAGAGGGATGAGAGATCAGCCGAAAGATCGAACTTGATATGTGCGTATTCTTCTTTCTTTGTGGAGTAGTAGTGTGGTCGGCCTTTGACAACGGAGACATTGGACATGTGTAGCTTGGCGGAGGGGGTTTGGGGGTGGATCAACGAGGAGAGGGCAATGACAGCAGCGACGGAGAAGGCGACAGTCGTGAAGAAACCGAAGGCATTTTGCACGCGCACGAGTGTGGAATGCATCGTCGGTGGTGGTGAGAAGCAATTCCTTGCTCTGGGGAAGGGTGAAGGTGAAGCTGGAGGACAGATTGATGTTCAGCCTGAGCTCTGACGCTGATCGGGTACGGCAGCTAAGGGTGCAGCCGCGTCGGGGCGCGCCAAGATTTTGAGCCGCAGCATTTCGGTGAAACCCTTCTCCGAACACTCAAAGCCCGCCAAACTTGTTGCGTCGACGACTTCGAGATTGACGATAGCAGACCACTAACGACAGCAGCAACAATGTCCACCAGACCTACTGTCACAGTCATCGGTGCCGACGGCAAGCCGTCCGACAAGTCCCACCCTCTTCCCAATGTCTTCAGGGCGCCAATCCGTCAGGACATTGTCCAGTATGACCGACCGCGAAAAGTTCGACCGGATGGTTGCTAATTACACAACAGGTCGGTCCACACTGGAATGGCAAAGAACAAGAGGCAGCCATATGCAGTGAGCGAGAAGGCTGGTCACCAGACTTCCGCCGAGTCTTGGGGTACCGGTACGTCAAGATCAAGAGCTTGGACTATTGAGGACATCCATTGACAATGATCAGGTCGCGCCGTCGCCCGTATCCCCCGTGTCTCTGGTGGTGGTACTCACCGTGCCGGTCAGGCTGCCTTTGGTAACCAGTGCCGCTCCGGTCGCATGTTCGCCCCTACAAAGGTCTGGAGGAAGTGGCACCAGAAGCTCAACTTGGGCCAGAAGCGCTTTGCAACTGCATCCGCTCTCGCTGCCTCGTCGAGCGCCGCTCTTCTCCTCGCCCGCGGACACCGCATCTCCAACGTTCCTGAGGTGCCCCTTGTCGTAGCTTCCTCGGCTTTCTCCGGTGCTGCGATCGCAAAGACTTCTTCGGCCGTCGCTCTCCTCAACGCTGTCGGCGCTGGCCCAGATGTCGAGAAGGTCAAGAACTCCCGCAAGCTCCGTGCTGGCAAGGGTAAGCTCCGAAACCGCCGCCACAAGCAGCGCCGTGGACCTCTCGTGGTCTACAACCCGGAGGAGGATGGACGTGAGCTCATCAAGGCTTTCCGCAACATCCCAGGTGTTGAGACCTCCTCTGTCTACGCCCTCAACCTTCTCCAGCTCGCCCCAGGTGGTCACCTCGGCCGTTTCATCATTTGGACCTCCTCCGCTTTTGCTGCGCTCGACAAGGTCTACGGCTCCACCACTGAGCCATCAGCACTCAAGAAGGACTTCCTCCTCCCCTCCAACTCCGTCGCACAGCCAGATATCGCGAAGCTTATCAACAGCTCCGAGATCCAGTCTGCGCTCCGCCCTGTCAAGGGTAGCAACATTACCAAGCGCACCAACGTGCAGAAGAAGAACCCTCTCCGCAACAAGCAGATCCTGCTACGTCTTAACCCGTACGCGGCGCAGTACAGCAAGGAGAAGTTGGGCCAGCTTAAGGTTGATGAGGGCAAGCCTAAGGAGGTTGGCACCGAGTTCAAGGGTCTCCTGCACGACAACTAGATGCCGGGCTTGAGGATTTTGTTTTTGAGCGTGGGGCAAGGCTTGCCGAGGTACACAGATAGGTGTGAATGCATCAGCGACGACCTGTCAATTCCCATACTGTGCTCTGTGCAATATAATCATCATGCCTGTAATCCGGATCAGGCTGCTCCCGTGGTTCCAGGATGATGCCGACAGTATAGATATATTCCATTGCCCTGCAAAAGTCGAGACTTGTACACTACGAGGTCAACAGGTGATTCTTATCACTTGGGAGGCACTATCCCATAACGTCGCCATGATACTACTATCATTTCCAACAGGCCCAATCCGCGACTCCCTGTATTGTCTCCGTTCCCACGCCGCACGAACCAGGCTTATCCCCCCGGCCTCATCAAACAGCATCCATACTCGCCCTCGTGCTCAACACCTCGTTCCGATTTCCCAACTTACTGATCTGGAGGAACGCGTCAACGCCGTAGCCTTCGAGGCTATGCACCTCCAGACTCCCGGCCCAGTACTCGGCGTAGATCCTGCTCATTGGGAGACCGATGCCCAGTCTCAGGCCCGGCGGACGGGCGGTGAAGGTGCTCAGACTGGAGTCGTACCTGTCGTTCTTGGGCTGAGATGGGCCTTTCGCGTCGGTTTTGGGGGCGACGTCTTGGGAGGAGGCGGTCGGGGGTGGACGGGCATCCGTCTGAGCGAGTGCCGCGGCGGAGGTGATGGAGTTGACGCTTGCGTCTTCGGGGGGCACGCTGGGGGGCACGGCGATCTCCTGTAGCGTGCCGGCCAGACGAGGGACCTGTTCTAGATTCTTGAGTCGGCGGGCTCTTCGCGGGCCTTTGGTGAAAGACCAGAGGTAGGGCAGGACGTCCCGGTCGACGCCGCCTCCTTGATCGGAGACGCGGATTATGACGTGCTGGGCGGCTTCGCAGATCAGGACCTCGATGGGAGGGACTGACGAGGTTGGGGATTGTCGAGAGCGAGCGATGATCGCCTGGGTCGAGTTTCGGAGGAGTTCGCCGATAATGTATTCGATGTGGCTGGGGATGTAGGGGAAGGTGGTCTCGATGTCACCGTATAGTTTGACTTCGGGAATACGCACATCGTTACCATAGGCACGGCGGGCGAGGCGGAAAATGGTGCTGGAGCAGGTCTGAATGATCTCGCGGGCATTGCATTTGAGAAAGACTTCGCCGACAAAGTCCTCATCTTGAGCGGAGGGATTTGAGAAGGACTTTCGGACGGAATTGGGAGCATGGTAAGTATCGGTCAAGGCCAGATGCTGCTCCGCTATGACTCGGCGAGAGATCCGCGAGCGTAGCATGGTTCGCATGAGCTGGTCGCAGACTTCGGATGGCACTGCTGACTGGATCTCGAGGACGCCCATGGCCAGAGAGGGAATGACGGAGAGGTGCTCGTGAAGGCACTCGCGAATGACAGAACATAGATGGTCATTGTCTGACAGGGAGCGTACTTCGGGTACGTTGCGTAGCTTCTCAAACGCCGAGTAGTATAGCTCATGGACGTGAGAAATGTGCGGGTTGGTCAAAGCAGAGTAGGGGAGCGTCTGCATGTTACGCAAGCGATGCGCGATGCTGTACGAGTCTTAGCATCACCACGATCCACACGTTCTGGAAACATGGTCGTTTGACCTCTTCATCGGTGTCACGTACCGTGTAGGTAGCTCAAGGCGCACATAGTTTGCCGAGCTCAAAAGTCGCCCCTCTGTCAAAGTCCTTCCAAATACAGTCAATTGACGCAGACTGATCGGTCGCGCCTCTCGCTCCACCCATCTGTAGCATAGTCAGCACTGCTTGTGAGTCTGATGGGTCATTACCTACTCATCTAATGCCGTCGCTGGCCGCCATGGAGGCGGAATAGTGCTGCTATCAGTGCCATCTTTTGGACTCTGGACAGCTGTTGCAAAGCGACGCGCGTGTCTAATAAATGGTCGCTGAAGCGCGCATCGTACTTTCAGCATAATCACACATGCTCATATGAGTGGAAGCAATGATTACGAACTACTACCAACCCATTGGGAGGTGTAGAAAGAGGAGACGTCGGTGACGGCTTGGGCGGTTAACGCCGAAGTCGGAGCCGAGTGTCACATGCAAAACAAGTCACGATCACTCGAGACAAACTACAACTACCACGACAGAAGCCCTCTTGTGTGTCGCCGTTGGTCGCTTCGACAAAGGTTCATTTCTACAGTACTCTGAGCCCAAGTCTACTCCGCAGAGGCCTCGTTCACAGCAGGGGCACCTCTTCCTCTGCTCCTGGCACTACCCCTTCCTCTATCCACACCACCTCTGCCACGGCCCCTGCCCCGATCTGCATTCAAGTTCGGAGGTGGTGGCACACTGCTGTAATTTTGTGGCTTGAAGTTTGGGTTCCTCGTCTGGACGCCCGCCATTGGATCGGTGTTGTCCACGACCGTATAACCACCTCGACTACCACCACGCCCACCCCTTGGCACGAAGCCGTTGGCAGCCCCTCTCCCACCTCGCTGTGGGGGGCCGCCGCGGATCGGCATAGTCTGCTGAGATCCCAGACCTCCGCGTCCACGGCCGCGAGCAGCTCCGTTCATGTATGGGGTGCCATTCGGCTGCGAACCACCAAGGGCCCCGCGGAAGCTGCCTCTCAAAGGTCCAGGTGCAGCGGCCTCCCGCATTTGACCCAGCCCGCCAGCTGCTGCAGGTGCGCCATAGCTACCTCGGGCTGCAGTGTACCCGTTCTGTTGGGCTTGGAGGGGTGTGAACGCTGCCGAAGGCTGACGAGTCTGTGCCGCCTTGGACGTAGCCACAACCTGCTTATCAGTCAAGTTCAGTACACTCGTGACAGGTACAGTGCTGCCTCTGAATGGACTACAACGCTCGCCAAGAGTGGTTCCAGACATGAAGGTGCTGTCGAATACAACATCGAGTAAAACAGTCCTAGGCGTACGTGTGATTCCAACCACCGTACCACGAAGAGCAATCGGAACCCGGCCAGAATCTTGCGCGTACACAACGCGATCGCCGAGAGAAAATTTCTGATTCCCAAGACGCTGCTCAGCATCACTTGGCTTGAGGAGAGCATTGCGGGGAACACCGCCCACTCGCTTGCCATCGACTTGATCGGGATTCTGGTTGTTCTGGTCGGCTGCACTCTCAATCGCCATCACCGCGTCGCCGTCCATCTGCTCGGCATCGAGCGGCACGCGCTCAAGATGCTTTGCTTCTTTGCGCTTCAGCCATTCGCCAATTTCCTTCATCTTTGCTTTGGCGACTTGAGCATCGGGGTAGAAGTCGACATCCTGGAAGCCGTCGCCTTCGGGGTTGCGAAGGATGGTGGCGATGAAGTCCGGGAAGGTCGTCATGTACTCTGCAATGAGCTCGATGGCCTTCTGGCTGTACTCCCACCCCCTCTCTCCCTTTCTGCTATAGCCAAGAACCTTCTGTTTCTTTGCCTCAAATTTCAGATTGAGGCCAAGGTTTAGTTGAAGGCCCGACGACATGACGCGGAAGGACGACGTGATCTTCGAGAGAGCAAGAGGATGTAGATGCAGCATCTTAGCAACCGCAAATCCGGGAGTGTAAGGAGTCAGCCGTTCCTGTTGTCTTGCAACATCACGACCAAATTCGGGTTCCTTGCCTTTTACAGTTGATATCCAGATCTCAGCTTTGCTGCCAGTGTGACCTGTCACAACGAGTGGGCGGCCATAGTTGAAGTCACCAAGGAAGAAGGCTTGGGTTCCGTTCGGGAACTCTTCTTCGAACGGTACAGCAGACTTCTCAAGGAAGCGCTGGTCGGGCGAAAGCACCTCATCGACCACCATCTGAGTCAGGTAGTCTGTCTCCTGACCAGGAACCTGCGCGTATTCCTTGACGGTCGCTCCTTCATCAGTCTTCCTTAGCCCTACCAACATGTCCACATGCACCATGGACTCAGCATCCCCAGTGATGACGCCGAGTCTTTTGCTGTACATGCTCTCAAGACGTTGCGACTTCTTCTTCCAGTCCGCGATCTGATTTCCCTGATGAGGCTGCTGAACGATGTTGGCCGGCTCAGACCCTTTGCTTGGATCTTGCAGGACATAGCTGAACAGCTCATCGGAAACGCGGGTGACCTTACCCTCTTGAAGAAAAGGATAGCCAACATGCACTGCTTTGCCGAGTTTCTGCTTCGCCAACTCGATACCAGCGCTGGTTTCAGACTCCAAGATGGTGATGACCATGCTTTCGTTTCTGCTTTCGGACTGGAAGACCGAGACACCATGAAAGCCTAGTTGCCCAGTGTGCACGAGATTGTGCAAGCTGGGGAAGCCTGCCAAGGCCTGCTTTCCTAGCTTGACACCCTCTACGAGACCTACATAGACATGTAATCCTTCCATAGTCGGCATCTCGAAGATGTTTTCAACGCACTTGCAGTGCGGCAGATCAGGGAAGATGCCTGGTAGCGACGAAGGATACACGTAATCGAGGTCCTTCTGGTATGCGAATTTGAGGGTGACGCCAAAGTCGTTGCGAGCCTGCTCATCTGGCGAGAGCAATTTGTCCTTGGGTGCCATGGCGGCTAACAGCCGCTTCTCATCGATGAATGGGATCTGCACCACGGCCTCCCAATCTTGCTTCTTCCCGTTCATATCCAGTTCGAAGTCACGAGGATAAAAGTCGATGATCGGCGAGTCCTTTTGTGTCATCAGCTCATGGTAGACTTCAGGGACAATCTTCTTGCTCCTGTCCGGTAAGACACCCATGAGCTGTTGGTATGGACGGAAGGGCTGTCCGAGCTTGAAATTCATGTCGGCTTTCAGACCCTTTTTGACATCCGATATCATGGGCGAATAGTGATACCCGTAGTACCATGGCCAGGAGGCTACACCGCGGTAGTAGTAGAATAAAACCCACTGCAGACCTTGGACATAGTTCTCGGTAAGCTTCCGCATCTCTGCTTCATTGTCCAAGCCCCAGCTGTATTTCTCCTTGTAGTACTCGTCCTTCCATTTCTGGAATTTTTCTTCATATTTCTTTTCCATCTTTGCCTGCGCGTCCTCTGGGGTTACATCAACGATCTGGCCCTTGTCGTACTTCTTCATCACTCGGAGGAGAGCAGTCTGAGCCTCCTCGTCCTCCTCCTCATCATCGTCATCATCCACGGGCCGAGGTGGAAAAGAGATCTGCATGTGCCTGTCACCAGCATCATCCGCGACACTCTTCCACTGCAAATGCATATCCGAAGCCAACTGTTCCACAAATTTGCGATCGCGAGCTGGGAGTGTGGTTGGGAGATCAAATGGTGGCGGATCAGAATCCGCCGACCTCCCGTTGATATACTTCTTGACCTGGTCATAGATCGCTTTCTGAGCTGTCGACATCACAATTTGGTTCTTGGCCCGCTGTCTGTCCATCACATCTTCCTTCTTCATGGTCTTGTCCTTCATCCAACTGGCATCAGAGTTCTCCGACTCGAAGTGACGGTATTCGACGTGCGATAGTTCATCGAGGAGCAGACCAAGCCTCTCTAGATTGATCACGCCGCCTTCGTTGATGTATCCCTTGGCCTTTGGTAGTACGTTCTTGTAGACAGCAAACATCAGTGCCAAAGCGCCTTCGTTAATGTGCAGGTGCGGAAGATTAGGAAGGAAATCGTTGCCAACAAAGAATGCCATCAGAATGAAATCGTCGATGACCCGCTCCATGTCGAAAGTGAAAGATAGAGCACCAGGCTCTTTGAGTTCCTGAAATTCCAGCTCCAGGTATTCTCGAACGATGCAGAGATGCATGAGGTAGAAGTTCTGATGTTCCAATTCCTTGGATTTACCCTTACTCTGTCGTCCGAAAGTGACCTCTTCACGAAGCAAGCAGAAATGTGGATCATGGCTGAGCAAGCCCAACATGATTAGATCAGCATCCAAGCCATAGAGGCAGTGACGCATGTTCGGGTCGTAGCCTGGCTGCGACTTCGCCTTGCGGATATACTCCATGATCTTGTGTTCTCCTTCTCCGGGCACTTCGTGTCCAGACAATACCACTTCGACATTCTGCCAATCATAATCCTCTGAGACCTTCTTGTTGACAAAGTACTTGAGTTGTTGCGTCAAACGGGCCATGAACTGTGTACCTGGTGTGATGCAATTACTGTCGAATGCGTCTTCTTTGGGCATCTCTGTGCCTGCAGCAATGGCTTTGTTCCTCGCATCTTCCGCATCTCTTGCCGTCCTGAACCGGCGCGCACGCTGCTGGTTCATCTTTGCTCGAGGCGCAACACCATCGATGGCCATGAAGAAGAGCTGCTTGGGCTTGATCTTCCCAAACAGGTGCTCAATGTAGTTGAATATGGCGATGAACATCTGGTCTTCGGTCATGCGCTTGGTGACGGAATCGGAGTCATTATGCGTGCAGTTGTGAATAATGCCGTTCATATCAAGCTGCTGTAATCAGTTGAGATCGACCAGGCAGCGCCAACAACATACATAAAGACAGTCGAATTCAGGTATGCGGTTCTCCGCGATTAGCTGGGAGATCGCGGGATACCGCTCACTCATCCAACGAAAGAATTTGGGTACACCCATGTTGCCTGTATTTCAAGAGCAAGATGTGGTCGACCAAAATGGAAAGCGATGGTGATTGAGGATAACTCGCCGGAGGATGAGTAGCTTAGAGATAGCTGGGGAAGAGATCGCGGGGCCACGGGTAACTGACACGGAGTCGTTGAAGGAGGAGAGGAGGTGCTGTGGCGGCGGACTCGACATGATGTCGTGGTTCATCAGCTTCCGCACAGGCCAATACTCGAAACGCTAGTCCAGAAGGGGGATCTTGATTGACTTTGAGAGATTCACGCGTCCCCTTCTCTCGACGCGCCCTGCCGCAACCACCAGGTAGACGCTTCATCAAAGGATTCACCCGCCTCCAGAAGTCACGGAGATTCTGCAACTGAGCCTCACCTGACATTATAGGTCAGACGGTCACAGTCATGACGATGGACGAAACGATGGCAGGTGAGTTCCACGGTCTCCTTCTGTTACCAGCTCTACCTCCCTCCTCCCTTGCCCCTCCCAGTTGTACGGGTAGCATGAAAGCCGCCTGCATCACGGTCATCGAGTCAAGTGATCACTTGATCTAGTGGTTATTTTACTATCCGATCCATTGACCATTCAATCATGCTGATGTACGATCTCGACACAGACTCCCTGCAGCAGCAGGAGCTGACAGCCGGGCAAATCGATAATAAAATCATCAACGAAGAGTACAAAATCTGGAAGAAGAACGCAGTATTCCTTTACGACATCATGTACAGCAGGGCTCTCGAGTGGCCATCACTCACGACCCAGTGGCTTCCAGACGTTCAAGCTGTACCTGGGAAGAATTTCTCGCAGCATCGCATGATCGTTGGCACTCACACCGCCGACGAGTCACATCAAAACTACCTCCAGATAGCCCACATCAATTTCCCCAACAAGCCGCCAGCTGACCCGTCAGAGTATGATGCGGATCGTGAAGAAATTGGGGGCTATGGATCTGCTAAGGAGCGTATTGACTTCACTATCAGCCAAAAGATCAATCATCCTGGCGAAGTCAACAAGGCTCGCTATCAGCCCCAGAATCCCGACATCATCGCGACGATGACAAATCAAGGCACAGCATTGATCTTCGATCGCACAAAGCACCAGCTGCAACCGCGAGACAACAAGGTCAACCCACAGGCAACTCTGGAAGGCCACGCTCTCGAAGGATATGCCCTGGAATGGAACAAACATACCGAAGGCCAGCTTATTACGGGAAGTGAAGACATGACGGTACGCGTGTGGGATGTCGCGAGGGACTTTGCGCTCGAGAACAGGACCATTACTGCAAGCAAAGTCTACACGCATCACAGCTCAGTCGTCAACGAAGTGCAATTCCATCCAATTCACGGGGCAAATCTGTTCGGATCGGTTTCCGACGACAAGACTTTTTGTTTGGTGGATATGCGCAGCTCGCCCACCTCAAGACCGGCAATCCGGATTGAGGCTCATGGCGATGCTGTCAACACTCTGGCCTTTCACCCTAAGCAGGATGTCTTGTTCGCGACTGGATCAGCGGACAAGACGATCGGAATCTTTGACCTGCGCTTCCCAGATCACGGCAAGATACACGCCCTTGAAGGACACAAAGATATGGTGAGCAAGGTCGACTGGCACCCGAGCGACTCGGCGATTCTCGCGAGTAGCGCAGACGACAGGAGGATCATCTTTTGGGATCTTAGCAGGGCAGGAATGGAACAAACGCCCGAAGACGCGGAGGATGGGCCACCTGAAATGTTTGCAATTACTTGTGCATCCGTGGGAGAGTTATTAACAGTGTCGCAGGCTTTTCATGCACGGTGGTCACACAGCTCGCGTATCTGATTTCAGCTGGAATCACAACGATCCTTGGGTTATGTGCTCTGTCGCAGAAGACAATCTCATCCAGTGCTGGAGGGCATCGCGAGCTCTGGTCGAGACCCTTCCTCCCGGTATCACCAACCACGAAGTGCAGTCCTAGCATAGCCGTATAGACGCTGATGGATCGGCAGCTCTCATGAGGGACGTGCAGGACTAGGGATCTTGTGGGACGTCGCAGCTGGAAGGGTGACTGCCAGGACTCGTGGAGAGAGGCGGTGGCTACTGCGCAGATAGAGCAGCGGTACGGCATAAGCATCGTTGCAAGGCGTAATGGCGCCCAAAGTAGGCAGCAGCCCACGGGCTGTTGCATTGAGCTTTTCACCAGTCCAACTCGGTCTATATTTGGTCTATAATGGATGTGATCTACAAATCGTTGAGACAAGGATATCAGGCATCAAGCCGCCGGGAATGTCGCACATCCAAGAGCGTCCCTAACCATCAGGGTATACCAAGCTGTCGGGAGGTATGCGGCTGAGATCCGATGAACCAGTCGGAGCTGCAGAAAGATGCCGCTATCGATAACCCTCGGATGCGACTACCAGCTCGGATGTAACTACCACCTACACGCAACTTACCATTCCTCACCCTCGTGTCACGGTCATTTTACTTTGTGCGCAGTTATTAATCTGCCCATCCCTTCCGGCCCATCTATCCCTCGTCTGTGCTCATGTCTGTCCGCATCTGGGCGACCTGATAGCACATGCCATTCCGACCATCTGCTGCCATTCTGAAGCATGCGACATCTGCTCCAGCAACTAGTCTACGGCATATTCCTCTCTTCCTTCCCCAAGTAAGAACATCCCTTCGTGCCTTGCCAGCTGTCCGGGCATTTTCTGCATCGCCACAAGTCTCTTCGTCATCGCTTGTTGCCACGCCGGCCAGACTCCAACAGCCGCAGCTTGACCGCTGTCGGACCTTGTCCTCCCTCACCACCCACACACCGATCGCAGGAGCTTTGTCAAGATTGTCAAACATGGCTGAGGGTCAAATGAATAGTCGAGCAACCATGTCGCATCGTCTTGCCGACAGTCTGGAGAAGCCACAGCTCGACAACCGCACGTATAGAGTCATCGAGCTGCCGAACAAGCTGGAGGTTCTCCTTATCCATGATCCCGAGACGGACAAGGCCAGCGCCGCTATGGATGTCAATGTTGGAAGTTTCAGCGATTCAGACGACCTGCCTGGCATGGCTCACGCGGTCGAGCATCTGCTCTTCATGGGCACGGAGAAGGTGGGCATCTATAGGCACATACCTACCTTGCAACGCCCTGCTAACCAACTTGCAGTTTCCTGGCGAGAACGATTACAACCAGTATCTCCAGAAATTTGGCGGCTATTCGAATGCCTTTACTGCCTCTTGCGATACCAACTACTACTTCGAGCTTTCCGCGACCTCCACATCAAATAGTCAGGCTACCTTGAATGGAGCCTCGACCCCCGTGCATAAATCGCAGGCACCGCTCTATGGTGCACTCGATCGGTTCGCGCAATTTTTCGTCAAACCCCTGTTTCTCGAAGACACCCTCGACAGAGAACTGAGGGCAGTGGATTCGGAGAACAAGAAGAACCTACAGAGTGACAACTGGCGATTGCATCAGCTGAACAAGAGCTTGGCCAACAAGAAGCACCCTTTCAATAAGTTCTCGACCGGAAATTATAAGGTCCTCCATGATGACCCACTCGAGCGAGGAGTTGCGATTCGGGACGCATTCATCGGCTTCTATAACAAGCACTACTCGGCAAACAGGATGAAGCTGGCCGTACTCGGGCAAGAGGATCTAGACACATTGGAGACGTGGGTCACAGAATTCTTCAGTGAGGTGCCGAATCAGGATTTACCCCAGCTGAGATGGGATGACATACCTGCGTACTCGAAGAATGAGCTGGCTACGCAGATATTCGCAAAGCCCGTAATGGAGATGCGAGACTTGGATATCTACTTTGTGTATCCTGACGAAGAGGAACTGTGGGAGACACATCCCGCGAGGTACATTAGCCATCTGATCGGTCATGAAGGCCCCGGGAGCATACTGGCTTACCTCAAAGCCAAAGGCTGGGCCAACGGACTCGGCGCAGGTCCCTTCCCTATCTGCCCTGGTGGTGCACTCTTTAGTATATCCATCAAGCTGACGAAGGATGGGCTTACTCATTACAAAGAAGTGGTCAAGGTCATGTTCCAGTACATCGCCATGATCAAGGAGCAACCGCCGCAGGAGTGGATTGTAGAGGAGATGAAGCAGCTCGCCGAAGTCGACTTTCGATTCCGGCAGAAGATTCCGGCAAGCAGAACGACAAGCTCCCTCAGCGGAGTCATGCAGAAGCCATATCCGCGTGACAAGTTGCTGAGCGCTCAGAGCTTGATATGGCGATTTGATCCAAAGGCCATTACAAGAGGACTCGATCATCTCACGCCCGAGAACTTCCGCTTGACTGTGGTCGCCCAGGACTTTCCTGGCGACTGGGACCAGAAGGAGAAGTGGTACGGCACAGAATACAAGTATGAAAGTATTCCACAGGACTTAATGGAGGAGATCAAGAGTGCTTATCAGCAGCCGAAGTCACAGAGACCCGCTGAACTGCATCTGCCCGGGAGGAACGAGTTCATCCCAAAGAACTTGGAAGTGGAGCAAAAGAAGGTCGAGAAGCCATCACTGACCCCCAAACTGGTGCGGAACGACTCTCGCGTGCGGACGTGGTGGAAGAAGGATGACCAGTTCTGGGCTCCAAAGGCCAACATCAACGTTGTGCTCCGGTCAGCTGTCGTCCAGGTGTCGGCAATGAATGCTGTGATGACGCAGATGTTCAAGAACCTTGTCGAGGATTCGCTCACAGAGTACGCTTATGATGCTGAGCTGGCTGGACTGGAGTACGGCATCTCAAATCATGCGAGCGGTCTCGACATTGTTGTCAGTGGCTACAATGACAAAATGCACGTCTTACTCGAGAAGGTCCTCGTGTCAATGCGAGATCTCGAAGTTAAGGACGAGAGGTTCGAGATCGTCAAAGAACGAATGCTGCGAGGCATGCGCAACTTCGATTATCAGCAGCCGTTTCATCAAATCAGCACGTACAGCCGATGGCTTGTGTCGGAAAAGGGCTACATCAATCAGCAGCTACTTGATGAGCTACCATCTATTACCGCCGATGACATTCGCCGCTTCATTCCTCAGATCCTGTCTCAAATGCACATTGAGATCCTGGCCCATGGTAATCTTTATCGCGAGGATGCCCTCCGGATGACGGACATTGTCGAGTCGACTATACATGGACGCAACTTGCCATCATCCCAATGGCCCATCCGCCGGACACTACTTGTGCCTCAGGGTGCCAACTATGTTTACAAGCGGACTCTGAAAGACCCGGCGAATGTGAACCATTGTATCGATTATGTCCTCTTCACCAACCTCAACACCGATCGTCATACCCGTGCTCTGCTGCTGCTTTTCGCCCAGATGGCCGACGAGCCAGTCTTCGACACTTTGCGATCCAAGGAACAACTCGGCTACGTGGTTTCGTCTAGCCCAGTCACTCTTCCTACCGTCTCAGGATGGCGCATTCTCATCCAGTCGGAGCGGACACCAGAGTACCTGGAGAAGCGCATTGACATTTTCCTCGTCAAGTTCGGCGACACAATTCGTGACATGAACCAAGCAGACTTTGAGTCGTTCAAGATCGCTCTCATCAACAAGAGACTCGAGAAGTTGAAGAATCTTAATCAGGAGACGTCGAGATTCTGGCACCATATCACGAGCGAGGTCTTCGATTTCGAACTTGGTACGCTATGACCGATCAATTTCAAGTTGCTTGCTAACCTTTTCACAGTGTACCGTGACGTTGAGCACGTCGAAAAACTTACAAAGGACGACATGATCGCTTTCTTCGAGACCTACATCTCCCCCGAATCTGACAAGCGCGCCCGTGCCGCCGTTCACCTTCTCGCTCAGACATCTCCCGAAGAGCTGGCTGAAAAGACCGATCCAGCCGAGAAGGTGACCAAGGTCAATCAGGCCCTCGATCAGCTCTTGACTCAGCTGAACATAACCTCCAACCGCGCTGTCCTCGAGAAGCGCGTCGCTGGGCTCTCCGGCGCAGACCTCAATGCCAAGGGCATCGCGGCCGCACTCTCCGGTCATCTCGTAGAGGATGCGAAGACGTCGGCGGAGGAGGTAGAGAAGATCATGGCGCAGGTTGCGCCGGTGTTGGAACAGGCGCTGCCCCAGCTTGGTGTGTCGGCGGGCACTGCAAAGGATGACGGCACGGCCACCCCGAGCAGTGACGTCCTGCCGCGAAGGAAAGAGGCGACGGTCGTGGAGGATGTCAGGCTTTTCAAGGCAGGGTTGGCGGTCACGGAGGGAGCATTGCCGGTCAGGGATATCAGGGAGTTGGAGGATCGGGAGGCGAAGCTCTAGATTTTGCTGATGGTCCACACCGACTGCGATAGATCACATGGAATAGATGCGGCCTTTGTCAGCGTTCTCTTGTGTTGCGAGATTCTGCATTCGATCGGTGAGAGGGAGTCTACCGACTCAGGCATGCTCATCCTCACAATTACGATTGCTGCGATACTGTGAGGGCTTGCGGCACGCTAATCATCATTCTCGATTTCTAGGTGTAAAAAGTATCGAGGCTGGTAGTTTGATTGTGCAGCATTGGGGGTTTGCAAGGGCAGCGAGAGATTCTATTTTTGCAATCTGCGTTAGAACGTGATAATTTAATCCGCCGTTTATGTTGGCACGTTCAATGGACGCTGCAGTGGCATGGTGTCGGGGTCGCTGTTGAAATGCTTGATCTTGTATACACGTCATGCTACGAAACCAAGTAAAGGGTTGAGCACGTCTGCTACTTCTGCTACCGAATCACGCTACTTATCGCTGCTCCAGTGGCGCTCCTGTGTTGCTCTGGATCCGAGGTACTTCCTCCGGTGCGCTGACAGGTTCGAGGGGGTATGACGGGTTCGGCAATGACTCGATGTACTTTCTGTTCTTCTCATGTGCCTGTCGTAGAACGTTAGCCGTCTACCGTCCACATCATAAGCGAGAGGACGGGTGACTTACAAAGGGTACGCCGCAATATGTGCACCAGCAAATCTGTGGCTTGTCGACGTTGATGAAGATCCGCGGATGTCCTAGAGGACCGCCTCCGCCATCGCATGATACCGTTCTCTGCTTGAGCCAGCGGACTGGCTGCTTGTGGATGAGGTCTATGGCGGCGAGCGGGCGAGGCTAGACACAGTTAGCATCTCTTTCCAAAAGGACCTTCGGACCATGTAGTAATTGGAATTGCTCCCTACAGTGAAGCCCTTTGTCGATTCCACATAGACTCTGTAGAAAGCGGAACATTCCCGGTATGACTCTGAGGTTTAGTACGTACCTGATCCTCCATTATCGTCTGCTCGAATCGTGGTCCTACAATCGCCTTGTCTCTTGGGTTCTGGCTCTTAGACCACACCTCCGACCGGTTCGGCGCTTGCATGACCCTCATCTTCTCTCCGTCCTCCACCGACTCCTGTAGCGTCCTGTCGAAGCTACCTTCGGAGCTTGTGGGGACTGCATTGGTGCTGGAAATCGGCGATTCCGGTTGTCGTGGGTTCGGGTCGTTTGCTGGAATTGGGTTGTCGGTACGGGCGAACGAGGCTGTCGGGTGGAAGGCTCGACGAGAGAATAGCGAAAGCCCACTACGTGTGAGCGGTCGCGTGATAGACTGCATTGCGATTGCGACTTTCGATTGACGGATCGAAGCTGGGTTGGTGTTGGAGTTGAAGGTCGGAGTTAAAGTGAAGATGCAACGGGAGTATCCGATTGGCCAGTTGCCCCGATGCTATGGAGGTACCTCAATCGACAACGATATTAGAGCTCGTTTAGCAAGAGGCTCAATCTTTCGTGTGAAAGCAGCTACAACAGGGACTTGGGACTGTTGTGGACCGATTCAATGGAATGCGGCATTACATTCGAGCCGTACGTACAATCCTGGTAGTCTATTCCGGTAGTCGAATCTGGTAGTTAAATCTATCCATACGCGAGCGGGGGGCTGCAGACGTCCGGTAACCCGCAACACTACTTTCGTGGATCTAAGGCACCCTGTCAGCGCGACCACATAGCGGTGTGATTGCCATACCAGGATCTACGCTATGCTTCTCCTCGGTCTCACCGGCTCGATTGCAACCGGCAAATCGACCGTGTCCCAAATCCTCTCTTCACCACCCTACTCCCTCCCCATCATCGATGCCGACAAGATCGCACGACAAGTAGTCGAGCCTGGCACTCCCGGATACAACGCCATCGTCTCCCACTTCTCATCAAGTACACCTGACCTACTCGAGCCGCCATCATCTAGCACTGGCGGAGAAGCAGGGACGAATGGCAAGGGACGGCCGCTGAACAGGCCAGCGCTCGGGCGCCGAGTGTTTGGACAAGGTCGGGAAGAAGACAGGAAGGTTTTGAATGGCATTGTGCATCCCGCAGTGCGCAAGGAGCTGTACAGACAGATGCTGTGGGCTTATCTGCGGGGGTCATGGGCTGTGGTGCTGGACATCCCGCTACTGTTCGAAAGCGGATGGGAAGCCATGTGCGGAACCATCATGGTGGTAGCGGTCAAAGATCAGGAAGTGCAGATACAGAGGTTGAGGCAAAGGGACAGCCATCTCACGGACGAGGACGCGCGGAATCGTGTTGCGAGTCAGTGGGATGTGAGGGACAAGGCAAGGCGGGCGGAGGCGAGGGGAAGGGAGAGGGGAGTGGTCGTGTGGAACGATGGGGGTAAGGAGGACCTGAAGAGAGAGATTAAGAACGTCATGGTGGAGGTGAAGAAGAGCAGTCCTCAGTGGTGGGCGTGGCTGCTATTGGTGAATCCTGGTATGATGGCCCTGGTAGCGTCGTGGAACTACTTTCTAGGATGGTGGTCCAAGAGGCAGTGGGAGCAACGGAAGGCGAAGGAGAAGGCCAAATTATAGGACCAATAATGAATGTCAGTGACCACCCAACTAGTACTATCCGTCAGTCCACATGCTATGCTGCGGGTTCTGCGCATCTGTAAATCTGAGACTTGTGTTATACGTTTTTATAGGTCTGAACTACCACAATTCCTAGGGCCACCATGAATTTGATGCTATGAGCTCGTAGCAGAGGAGAACCTAAACGTTGTGGTAGTATATTGAATCGTTCTCAACACTTTACCTGGATCCGTGAACGTAAAGCTTGCGTTGTACTTTTACAGATCCAAACGACCACCATCCCCAAGGCCACCATGTGTTTTTGATGGTTTGACCATCCAATTTTGATGCCATGAGCTCGCAGAACACATAGTAGCTTACAATGACACCTAGAGTCGAAAAAAAAACGTTGTGCGTCTCTTTGGTTTACATGTGCTGCATTGGCGTTAGTATTACTGTGTCGGTGAAAGGGTTGGGAATCGAACTTACTCATCCTTAGTGCAGGGGCCATGCTAATCTTCTCTGTATAGTTTCAAATTGACCAAATGTTCCGAAGAACCTCATTACAGAAATCAAAAAATATTAAGTACTCTCAATTGTCTACAGCTCCACCTGCGCACATGTCGAACCAACTGATCAAGATTGCGAGGCAGCATCTATATGTAGAAAACAGTGCTCTTGGACAGCTGGTATCTACAAATGGGCTACAGCGGTTTCGTCTCAAACAGTTCTCGAAATCCACAATTGGCTCATGCATCCGTCGTTTAATTTAACGATCCGGATTATAATGCTGTGGAAATGCGCCCTGCCTGAGGACGCGACCGAATTTCAGGGGCACATATTCGTATATATTCTTGGTATCTCGTTACCACCGCCGACGTTGGAGGGAGTACCAATGATACTGACTGCCCCTTTGCACGACCCCCGCAACGCCTCCCATCTTACAGCCTCCGCTGCAATCCTTCCAGTCAAGCCTTCTCCCCCTGAATAGTAGCCACGACCTTACGACTGTGCTTCGCGGCCCTGAACTCCAGATACCAAATGCCTTGCCAAGTGCCTGTCGCTAGCTTGCCATTGGAGATGGGTATGCTGACACTCGCGCCAATGAGCGCGGATTTGATATGCGCTGGCATGTCATCCGGGCCTTCGCAGCTGTGTTCGTACAGATTCCCCTTGCGGTCTTCCGGGACTATGCGGTCGAGTGCGTTGGACATGTCGGTGCTGTGAAGTGTTAGAGACGAGGTGGCGGGATTGTGATACTGCACAAAAGGCATATGGCGGCATGACTCACCGCACATCGCTATCCCAGTTCTCGTTCAGGCTCAACGCGGCCGAAGTGTGTTGCATGAAAAGGTTGAGGATGCCAACTTTGTACTGTCCGATCTCTGGGACCTGCTTGAGCACTTCGTCGGTGATGAGGTAGGAGCCTCGCGATTTGGTTGGTAGCGTGAACTGGCGTTGGAACCACGACATGGTGGTAGTATGTATGGGTGTACCTGTCGATTCTGTTGCCGTTGAGGTGGCGATGGGGCAGCAGTTGCAGGTGCAAGATGGGATTGGTGTCGTGACAGGAGTCTGCGGGATAGAGGAGAAGACGGCCTTCAATGGGTAGAGCGGGAGGTATAGCAGATGGTTGAAGAGGCCTGGGAAGAAGGCAAGGATGAAGATACCAAGGAATAAGAAGCTGTTTACTGCGTTCGGTTGGAAAGGCATAAGATGTGGCGGTAGTAAAGGGAATTTGATGGCGGGGCGACGTCATGCGATACCACGGGTGAGATGCCGGCGGGGATCGAGGGCTCCCACACCTCACGGCGCACAACGCAGACTACACATAAGAACACTGCCACTCTATTTAACATGGTAGTACTTGGATAGGAATCTGCATTTATACTGCCGCACGTTAGGCTTGATAAGACCACTGACACTCTGTTTACATGGTGGTACTGGGATGGGAATGTGCATTTGTATCGCCGCATGTCGGGCTTGACTCGCTCAAAGTGCGAACCTCTCTATCTCAGGCGCTCGTAGGAGGAGCCTCTGAAGGTGCGATGTGGGAATTGCTAATGCTTCAAGCTACGCCATGGCCATCATGAGCGTCATCCGCTACCCGGACTGCCCGATCAACGCTAAGGCTTGTCGTCTTTCGCCTCCTCCCTCACAAAGTATGCGTTCCCATGACGCGGGTCTTTCTCCCATCTCCCTAGCCCGAGGTCCTCATCGATCGTCTTGAACATGCGCAGCGTAGTGCGACCGTCCAGCTCGACGACCCAGAACAGGGTGTCAGGAGTCGCATTAGCCGGCTTCATTGGATCGTTCTTGAAGACGTTCTCCCTGGCTGCCAGCTTCAGGTTGTCCTCGTTGACCTGTGCGCGAGTACGGCCGATCCAGAAGCTCTCTTCGGCGGCGGCGTCGTCATTCTCCTTGGATTCGATTGCAGCACCAGAAGTGGGAGCTGACGCTGGCACTGTCTGCGAAGCACCGGCCAATGATGGAAAGCGTTCGGACGCGGGATAGCAGTGGTACTGCTGATAGCCTTGGGGCTGGTAATTCTGCGCTGGGTATGGCTGAGGTGCATAAGCATAGTGGGGTACGTATGCAGGCTGCTGAGGGTAGCACTGATAGGCAGGGTACTGGGCAGGTGGATACTGCTGGTAGGAGTTCTGCGGATAGCAGACGTACGGTGGCTGCTGGCGTGAGTACTCATCGTTCACAGTGGTGTCAGCAATGGCGCTCACCTGAGCTGGCGCGTTGGGCTGCTGGTAGCTGAATGTAGGTCCGCTCGCGACCGACTCGGTGTCACCGGAGGATTGAGTGCGCCTTTTCTGTGCGACAAAGTCTTCGTAAGCAATGGTGCTCGTATCATCAACGATAAGCTTGCTGCCAGGCATCGCGTCCTGCGTGAGCTCGATGTAGGGCATAGAGGTCCAATGCGATGTGAGAGCTCGTGCAGAGGGAAGGTGAGAAGTGCTTCAGTGCTAAATGAGAAGGTGGTGCGAATTTTGACGACTCACTGTCATGCTTGGTCTTTCCCTGTACCTGATGCGTTTCGTCCTTCGCCTGTATCGAACCTCCTCGATCTCTCTGTCGTCGAATTTAGCATCTACGAAGAACCAACAGATGGGTAAGCACATTGAATGATTCTCATGATCGGAAAAAAGTATGTTTTTACCAGTCTCACCAGATCCTCTTCGAGTCTTCACGTGCTTGAGTGAATTTGCAGCTTTAGGTCATCACATCACTCTAAGGAAACACTACATATACCGGCAGATACTGGGGTTTCCACGGCTGGCTCGGCGCTTCAAACTAGTAGCTGCTTGGCCTTTATCATGTCATCTGCAAAGCGCCTATCAGCACCTTCGTCTGCATCGCCTGTGGGAGCATTTGCCGCTTGGGCTTGGTAGTACATCTCGAGGGCTGGACGGCATCCGTTGATATGTCTGTCTGCATCGCCTGTCAGAGTAGCAGCCACTGATCCATACGTATCTGCATGATGCTTTATGAGTGAAGCGATGGCCGATATTGTCTTGCACTCGTGGTAGTATCTGGATGGAGGAGGAGATGCTGCTGTAGCTAAGATATGCTGACTAATGGAGACGCTTCACCAGTTGTTTTCCGTCGGAAACAATATTGAATGATATTTATACAATGTATCCGACGTGGTATTAGTGGTAGTATCAAACGCTCAGAGACTAGCAAATCAGGTACCGCGTTTCAACATGACTGGTAGTAGTATATACCTGAACTTGAGATGTAAGAGGGCGCCAAGCCGAGCTCAGGGTGTCCCTTTAGCGTCGCGTGTCAAGAAGCTCCTAAAGTTCCAAGATTCCATCTCCTCAACACTGTTCCCGGGTCCTGCGACGGCGTGTAGCTCAACATGCTGTTCTTATTTCAATTGCTGGCTGTTGCCAGCTCAATGATTTCCCTTGCTGCCGCGACAGCCCTTACTTTCAACATGGCACCGAACACGAAAGAGTGCTTCTACTCTCAAGTGAACAACAAGGGCGCCAAAGTCGCATTTTACTTTGCCGTATGCTCTCCCTCATCATCCCATTCCCCAGTGACTGACTCCCCAGGTCCAATCCGGCGGCTCATTCGACAGTACCTGAACCCCAATCTCCCCCCTTCTTCCCCTCTAACACCCACCAGTCGACTACACCGTCCACGGCCCCGTCGAAAACAACCCGCAAGGCGATCGGGTAATCCTCTCGGGCGAGAAAGAGCGTCAGGGCGACTACGTCTTCACCGCCAACGTCCCCGGCGAACATCGCTTCTGCTTCGACAACACCATCTCCACCTTTGCGGACAAACTCATCGATTTCGAGATCACGGTCGAGAACGAGCCGCGAGCGGCAAGCATCCCAACCAAGCAGGGCGCCGCGCCCGAACAGGCGAGCGTTCTGGAAGAGAGTGTCATGAAGATCAGCAGCTTGTTGAGTTCGGTAAGTAGGAGTCAGAAGTACTTCCGCACGAGGGAGAACCGGAATTTCAGCACGGTACGGAGCACGGAGAAGAGGATTTGGAATTTCAGTCTTATTGAGAGCTGTTTGATGGTGGGCATGGCGGGACTGCAAGTCTTCGTCGTGAGAATGTTCTTTACTGGAGGGAGGAAGGGTGAGTTTGCTCCGTATGCGTTGGGGTGGAAGAGGAATTGACCATGACAGGCTACGTGTAAAGTAGGCGGTGCTCTGACGTTGCGAGGCTTGGTCGTTGAATGCATCATGGTTTGGGAGGTGTTGATGTGTGCATGGGGCTTGGCTATTGCCATATACACAGTGGACCAACATGGCAAGCGGCTAGCATGGTCGAATGAAAAAGCTTCGTTACTACATTGCAAAAACGATACATGCGATCAGATACATGACTCCAACGTTCCGACCATTTCCACGCGCCGTATTCGAAATGAAAAGAGAGTCGTGAACATCCAAACACAGCGAGCCCCGAACAGCGACAACACAGGACCGCGCAGCCTACTCCGAGTCTTCGTAGATGACGATATCCCCATCATCTTTCGCCACAACTTCCTGCTCAGCAGGCGTAGCCTCCACGACACCCACCACCTCTTCAGTCTCAACGACTTGCGTGTGTTCCCCATCCACAAGGACGACCTCATCCCCCTTGATACCCTCGGGGAAGAAGTCTTCCCTCTCAACCTCACTCAAAGGACTCCTCTCCCCATCGTCCATCTGATCAACCTTGACCACCTTTCTCCTCCTGACACCCTTACCCTTCTTCCCGCGTCCCTGCACAGCAGTGGCGACAGGTGCCACAAATCCACTGGGGGCGACGTTCTCCTTGCCCCTGTCCTCCTTTGCTCGAGCTGATTCTTCATCGCTGGACAGGTCGAGGAATTGCGTCGAGTGCTCCATCAGGTTCTCGGCTTCTTGCTCGGGTGTATCTTCGTAGATAGTGAAGGACAGGGTCCTTGAGACGCTTGGCGGGGCGAGGAATGGGATAGCAGGGGGATTGATAGATACTGATGGTTTGTTGAGTGAGCCGGCAAGGGCTTCTTCGAGGGAAAAGAAAGGAATGGCAGCGTCCTGTGCTTTACGATGAGATGGCGGGTCGATACGGGTGTAGGGAGCGGAGATACGGCGCTTGGGATCGATCTTCTTGCGAGGTGGCGAGCGGCCTGCTGGAGCGGTAGAGGGGGCACGAGGTGTCGAGACATTGGCTCGCGGAGTGGTGGGTGCGAGTGTCTTGCGGAGGAGCGAGGATGTCATGGGACCTTGCTTGGAGAAGGAGAAGTTGGATGGCTTGAAGACGCCCGAGTTGCCTTTCGATTTCTTGGTGGGGGAGAGGAAGAGGCTTGGGTCGACATTCTCGCTGTCGCCGTCTTCGTAGATGGGGGACGAGTCCAGGGACCGCTTCTTGGACGCCGACACGGGCGACGGGGAGGCTTTCATCATGTTGGATAGTGGTGACTTGACATTAGCCGGTGTAGAGAGCAAGCCTGCATCGCGTCAGGGAATGACCGGGAGGAAGCAACAAGACATTGAAGAAGCAGGATCGGGATTCGTACCATTCTGTCTGTTCTTGACGCTTGTGAGATGCTGCAGTCTTTGGCCACTCAGCTCTGCGAAGGGCTGCCGCGGAGTCGAAATGGTTGAGGCCATTGTATTCCCTACGCACTGTCTGCACAAGTCCGTATACGCTCAGTCTGTCACGGATGAAGGCCGTCCAGGTAAGCGAATACGCTCTCAAGCTGCGAGTACAGACCCTAGGTCTTGTTTACTTTGGGTATGACGGGAGTCGAGGAGGATTTGAAGAAACGAGTGACGAGGGCGAGGGAGGAAGAAGAGAGGCAGGGCGTGTACACACAGAGTTGCCGCCCGATTCCAATTGAGGCAAAGAGCTGTGGATGGGAAAGAATGAGTGGACGAGAGCGGTCGATTCTTGGACGTGTGTGCTCTACAAACGCGTCGACAGCGTGCTCCCGTCAGATTCGTGTTTCTCGCCTCTGATTGGGCCAAGACAAACGACTGCTCCACGGCAGACGCCAAGAAGAAACATGGGCTGCAGTAACGAAACGAACCATCGTACAACTTTCTCACTACCACCTGTCTCGAACTACCACCTGCACTGTCGACCGCCTGTGAACTGTTTCGTATGGTCAAATCGAATATCCAGTCGACGTGTCACAGGAGTGATCTCTGGCTTTTTCGCTATTGCCGACGAGGCATGAGACGGTTTGATGCTGTACAATGGTCGAATATCTACGGAACTAGTGCACACCATTGACACCGTTCACACCATTCGTCGCCTGAGACCGGTGCTGTGCAGTCTTCTCGATCCAATCGTATTTATCACCCAACGAATTCGCCGCCCTCAGATCGCCACTTCTGGCGTGACCCTCGAAGTTCTCTGCCCTGGCTGCACGACCACACAGCCTTCCGAGCTCACCACTTGACTGAGGGTTTCGGACCTCCTGGTAGGTGCATGTGCGAAGGTACTTTCCCACCCAGAGACCGCCAGTGTACTTGGCCGCCTTTCTCGTTGGCAAGACATGGTTTGTGCCGATGCACTGTGAGGAGTTAGCATCGTTTCTTCTTTCCGCTGTTGATCAGACGTACCTTGTCACCATAGCTCACACAAGTTCCCTCTCCCAGGAACAAAGCACCGTAATGCTTCATCTTCTCCAGCGCCTGCCTGGGGTTCTTCGTCAAGATCTCAACATGCTCGCTGGCAAACTCATCCGCCACCACAAACGCCTCGTCCAGCGTCTCGGTAACGATGACCTCTCCAAAGTCCTTCCAACTGACGCCCGCAATTGGCGCAGTGGGCAACACCTCCAGCAGCGCATCCACAGCCGCCATGCTCTTCTTCGCCACGTCTTCACTGTTGGTCACCAATACCGCCGGCGTATCTGGCCCATGCTCGGCCTGGCTCAACAGATCCGTCGCCACAGTATACGGATCCGCATGTTCATCCGCAACCACGAGGATCTCCGTCGGTCCCGCAAACAAGTCGATCCCAATCTCCCCGAACAACTGCCTCTTCGCCTCGGCCACAAACGCATTGCCAGGCCCCGCGATGAAGTCTACCTTTTGCATCGTCTCCGTCCCCACCGCCATGCCCGCCACCGCCTGCACACCACCCAGCACGAAAATCTCGTCCGCACCCGCAAGGTGCATCGCCGCCACTGTCGCCGGCGGGATCTCGCCTAGAATCGGCGGCGTGCAAGCCGTGACGTGCGGCACACCAGCAATTTTGGCTGTGAGGATCGTCATGTGCGCCGACGCGAGCAATGGGTACCGTCCACCGGGGATGTAACAGCCCACGCTCTGGATTGGGTTATTCCGCTGTCCAAGGAAGACGCCCGGGGCGGTCTCGATCTCAAAGTCCTTGATCGAGTCGCGTTGGGCGTGAGCGAATAGGGAGACGTTGCGTTGCACTGTCTTGATGTCTTCGATTGTCTGGGCGGGGACGGTGGCGATGATGCGCTCAATGTCCGAGGCCGAGAGCTTGAATGAGGGAGGAGACCATTTGTCGAATTGTTCAGAGTATTGCCGGATGGCCGAGTCGCCATTGGCGCGGATGGAGGAGATGACGCCTGATACGATGGCGCTGACTTTGGGATCCGAGAGCGAGGGGGAGGTGGAGGTAGCTTTGGGGGATTTGAGGTGGACGGGAGCCATGATTGTGATAAGTTCAAGGGAGATGGAGAGGCTGTTGATGCTTTGGCAATAATCGAAATGCTTACTAGAGGGGCATGAAGATGGAGAAAGGAGTTGTAGTGTATATTAGATCACTCCCAACTTGGCTGGACCTGTAGCTATAAGCACCCCTCACTGCGGGTGTGAGCGTGGAGGTCCCGAGAGTAGTTCATCAAGCTTTGGAGCTCTACAATACCCATCTTATTCCCGATGGTCATGGTTCCATCTATGCGGACGAATACGGGTACCGTCTTCGAGCGTAAGTGCTCATTCGCCAGCCAGTAATTCGTATGGCGGTTGTAGAGGTGACGGAGAGAGAATGAGTGCGTACCCGCACTCGGATGTGCCGGAAGGTGGAGGAGATCGCGGGGTTATGTGGTCCCGAGCCAGCACGGCCTTTCCTTGTGGTTCGGGGCATGTTTCTAAATTACTCGCGAGAGCTGGTGTTCATCGGATGACCATTGGAGGCCTAGCCAGACGCGTGTTGACATGAACTACCAGCTCAATGCACGGGATGAAGTACCAGCTCAGCGCAAGAGGCAGTCAAGCACTTACCGATGAGTTCGAGCAAATCGCATTCCCGCCCAAGGCATTCAAGAGATCCTCTAGTAGAGCACCTACCTTGAGACCATCGTAAGCCGTAAGCTTTTGGGACGATACGTAGCATGAGGTACTTGCAATAAGCCTTGCACCGTTGGCCACGAGTTAGTAACTTTTCCTCTTTCCCCTCTGCCCGCCTCTCACTCTTCCAAATGAAGCACTGCCACCTCCACTACTGATACCGCCCCTGGGCGAGTTGATGTTGACATCTCGTCCTCTCCTGTCGCTAGAGAGCTTGCTCCTCTGCCGACTCTCGACCCTCCGCCTTTCCTCCCTCTCCCTCCTCGCCCGCTCGCCAGCCTCGCCTCTGCCCCTCTGACTTTGTATCATCTCGTCCACGTCCTGCGGCTCATGGTCCTCCTCGCTCTCCCCACTACTACCGCTCCCCTCTCCGCTCTCTCCGCTCTCCCCGCCCTCCTCCCTCCCTTCGTCTTGCCCCGGCCGTCCCCTCTCCTTCACCACCTTCCCAAAACTCCTCCTCCCAACAGCTCCGGCATCTCTCTCCTCTCCTCCCCGATCAATCTCCCCCAGCCCAACACTGACAAACCTCGGCCCCTCCTCCGTCCTTCCCCCGACGCCCTCCACCGTGCTCAAAACCCACTTGGTGTCCCCCTTCTCCCGACCCAACCGATCAAGCGCTTCCATCCTCTTCGCCTCCTCCGCTTCGATCGCCTCGCGCACCACACGCTCGTCTTCCGTCTCTCGTCTCCGATCAGGCGTGTACGTTGGCGTGGCCGTTCCATTCGAGAGACGCTGACGTTTCGAGGGATGCGAGGGCGTGGCAGGATCCAAAGGCTGAGAGGCGGGCGATTCGGGTGCGGACGATGAAGGAGTTGCGCGGGAGGCCGAGGCGCGTTGCATGAACTGAGATTGTCAGGACCGTGATGGGTAGTTCAGGGAGGGGGATGAAGCGTACCTTCATTGTGAGAAGTCGGGAAGACATGGTCGCGAGGTTGTGGCGCCTCAGCGGTCGCCAGCTTCAAGTGGATGAGAGCTTAGCGTTCTTGGAGGTGGATTGTAGGGCTCTTACATCTCGAAGCTGTCTTGAGCGTAAGTTTATGCGAAGTCATGTGCGAGTCATGTACAGAAATTGACCGAGTCATTCCAGATGTCCCCTACCAAACTTCCAAAGGCAATACCTTATTTCAAAATCACACAACCAAGAGAATCATGACATGGTCGATTCTTTCCATTCGTCTACCTCTGGTTGCAACTATCTACTGCACGCCTCATCCCGTCATCGAGCAGAAGCGAATTTCGCCTCTTGTCTGATGCCTGAAAAGCGCAGCACGATCCACATTTGCCCGGGCTCTGGCCCATAACACCTTCACCCCAACGCCGTGCCGGAACGATTACTGCCCAGTCATCGAAGGTCCTGATCTCATGTTTGATCCTCCATTTGCCATCATACAGTCCCCATGCCTGACTAATCGATACCTGTTGACATATACGAATCACTTCTGTTTTCGTCTTACCTGATGTTCAACCTTTCAGGCTGTGCCCAAGTGTTCCTGGTCTTATTCGCATGCTCCAGACCAAGCTGGTCGTCGCTCTGCATCTTCTCGCTCAGCACGTCCTCCTCGTCGACATAGACAGGTCTAGCATAAGCCTGTCCGCCTCTGATAACCGCGAATTTGATCTTCTCGAATGCTTTTCCTTTGATACCAGTACGCTTACTCAGTCGCTCTTTAGTCTCCTTGAAGATCTCACCCTCCTTGAGCAAGAACACAAAGGGCACGTTGTGGGTCTTCGATGGGTCCTTTTCGTAATGGAAAGCGCATGTCAGACGGTCCGGAGAGTCTTCGGCTATGCTCGCCTGGTCTTCCGGCGTCACTTCCGCATAAATGGTGCAGAACTCGTTGATGTTTGCAACGGGCAGGTTTGGAGCGACCAGCTTCTGAATCTTGCCGGAGTGAGCCTCAAGCAATCGTACCTTCTCTACTTTGTCATCTGGTATTGAAGCTTTCTTGGCGAGAATGGGCAGGACGTCAGCCATAGTACCCTGCTTCGGGACAAGGATATCATATTGTTCCTACGACAGTCAGAGATATACAGAAGCACGGGACATGGCTAGTCTTACCTCTTTCGTCACACCGTCTGGTAGCCAGAGCACCTTTACGATTTTGCGCTGCTCAAGGTCTGCCAGACTCATCTCCAAGACCTCGTAGTACAACGAGTCTTGCGATTGGTTGCTGTATCCGTAAGAGGCGTAGCCACTGGCAGAACCAAAGAGAATGCTGGTCATGTTCACAGTCGGTGTACGCTTCACCACTGCACGAGGTCGTTGCGATTGTACGTTGATGGTTGTGAAGCGCAAGTGAGTAGCATCGACCGTGCTGCCCGAGGTCTTGGAAAGATGTTCGGCTACTTTGACGGCCAGATTATCGTAGGTATCCTTCTTCGAAAGGTATAGACTGAACGCATAGTCGTCCTCGGGCTCCAGCTTGAAGCCCTGTGGTGCTGAAGGTTTCGGCGCAAAGTGAACGACGATCCGGTTGAGAAGGTAGTCGTAAAATGCTGGTGCCTCCAGATATGCCGATGGTGACTTTTGCTGGATCGCTCTGATTTCGTCATCTGTGTAGTGTTTCTGAAAGCACACGATGTCACCGTCTTGCAGTTCCGACTGTATCAATGTCTGCTTCGGCTTCATAGTCTCCACGAAGTTCGGCTTGATCTCTTCGAACAGCTTCAAATTCGTCTTGCCCTGCTCCCAGCCCATCAGCTCAAGGATTGGTGTAGCAAGATCCATGACACGAGCATCCGGTGACATATATGCATGTCCAGCTCCCTTTAGCTCCTGCTGTTCGACATCGAAATGCTTCAAGAAGATGACCATAGGCTTCTTCTCCGCCGCTCCGTTGGTTTGCGCTTCGCTGTCCCAAGTCACAGTACCATCGGAGCTCTTCACCTTCTTCTCCATCCAGATCTTGAAGAAGGCTTGTCGATTGCCATACTTAATGGCAGCCTCCTCCAGAGTCATCGTCATCAGAGAGATCGGCTGATCCGGTCGCTTCGTGCCATTCTGCCTATTAACCACCACCCAAGGGCGAAGCGTTTCCGCGTCCTCGCCACTCTCTTCGGCGTAAAGCTTGACAAAGTTTGCGATGCTCATGGCCTTGAGTACGCGCATCGGTTTTGGCATTGATGGATCCTCCTCATCCTGATTCTCCCAGCTCACAATGTCGAAACCCTGCCATGACTTGAAGTTGGCGTCCGTTGCTACCTGTACATTCATATAGAGATGAGCCTCCTCGCGCTCTTTGCGACGTCTTTCGAGCGTAGCTTTCTCTTCAGCGAGTCGAATTGGCAAGTGTTCAGGGGGGCTGATCTTGTCATTGTCGAACAGAATCTGGTCCACCTTGGACTCTCGGACATAGACCAGCATATAGGCACTCATCGATCGCTTCGTCGACCAGGTCCTCGAGAATGGGTTTTGCATCTTCAGTCCTCCACCAACTCCGTTTGTGCCATAGTCTCCTCCAAAATTCTCTTCCATAGCCTCTCTTTTCGTTGCTTTCGTAACACGATCATCATCAAACTTGTAAAAATCGCCATCCTTCGTAGGCTTGATGAAAGCGTAATAATGCCCAGCGTTCATATCTCCACTGTGGACGAGCACACCATGTAGATTGTAAATGTAGGGTTCCGACTTGTCAGCGGTGTCAGAAAGATAAGGCGAAGCATCCCAGACCTCCGGAAATTCGTATCGATCATTCACCTTCACCATCATGTCGCGTTGAAAGTCGTACTCAAAGCGCTTTAGCTGCAGATGGAGTACCTGTGGAAAGCTCTCGAAGATAACGCCCTTCTTCGCATCCTGGAGTCCAAATCCTTCGGCATGGTATTTGTTGTCCCCTTCTAGAGTTTCGACTTCGACATAGTTCTTGAAGCTGTCGTCCAGAGCTTTGCATCCCGAAACATTGAGCTGTAGATCCCAGAAGTCCTCGATCCTCGAAGATTCGTAGTCCACATTGATACACTTGAGGTACGTCTTCATCTTCCCCACGAACATTTGTGCTAGTGCATTTTCTGCCTCTGTACCCTTCATCTTCTCTTCCATCTTCTCCATCAAGATTCGTGATAACTCTTGAACGTCTTGCTGCTCGAAGATTTGCCGTGACTCCCAGCCAAAGGACTGTGTAAGTTCCGCTGTGCCGACCGCAAGCGGATCAGTCTGGAGCCGGTAGAAGAGACGTTGCAATGCCCATGCGCTACTGTTGCGAGGATCCTGTTCGCCCTCGGTCGGTATCTGGTAAACAGCTCTGCGAAAGGCGTTGGTGAAGTACAGCGATTGGAGGAGAGAGTTGAGGTAGCAGGTCGCGCCCTGATTGCGAAGTCCCACCATGCCAGTTTCCTTCTTGGAGTCGTAGCTTGCATTTGTCAGCCAGAGTGATCTCCAAGTTTGATGCTCAAACTTACTTGTTGAAATTGTGCCACAAGACTCCGGTCGGGTCTTTGATGATTCTCACGTATGCTGTCACCTTTGCTGAGTCGTTCTCTACCAATGGTCTCTCTTTGTCATCGAACTTTGTCGCGAATATCTTGCTCTTTTCGGCAAAGCGCGTGAAACCCCAGTCGCCTTCCTCTTGTGTGAATCGATGGTTCGCTTCGTGGTGCAGATAGATCGTAGGGTCGCTTGGGTTCCATAGGACGAGCATGAACTGCACACATGCATACCAATTCTCCGGGGGCTGTTCCTGGTCGAAACCTTGCTCGAGATAAAAACTGACTGATTCACTTGCGTTGTTACCAGCAGGGAAGAAAAGTATTCTCCAAGGGTGACCGCCAGCCTGGAACATGGGTCCATGTGTTCTCTTTGGTAAGGTTCTCCACCCCTCGATCTCCCAGGTGTGAGTCGCCTCGGCTTCTACCTCGAGGTCGGGTAGTTGTGGCATCCATCTCTCTTTCATCGCGTCGAAATTGTCGGCTCGTGGCTCCTGTTCCGGCTCATCCATAGAATCGTCCGGTGTAGAGATGACTGCGACAGCATCTTGCTGCTTTTCATCATAATCCGAGTCCACCAGCATGTCGCTGCCGAGCTTCAGACGTGTCAGTGATTGCTCCAAAGTTTCCATGCTCCCGACTGGTGACGCGCATGGGTCTGGCGATGATTCGTGAGGATAAAGACCTACCTGATCCATTTTCGTCAAAGTGCAGGCAGAAGCTTGGAAGGAGCGATCCCGCTAGCTGCAGCGACGCCGTATGTTGAACACTGATTACAGCAAAGACTCCGATATGCAGTATGACCGCAAGGAACGCGGGATTCTTGTGACGAGTGGAATGCAGCAGCAGCAGCCACACGAGATGATGTGGTGTAGTCGATCGAGCTCTGTGACGTTGGACCTGTGCCCGCGCTCCCACCAAACTTGGCCCGTGCGGCCTTTAGTGACTGGTGCTGTAGAAGTAGAGGGCTTCTGTTTGCAGCCACACATACAAGAAAAGATATTCATGTTGTCCCTTGCACGACACACATATTCTTCGTAAGTCGGTGTAATGCACTTGAGATGAAATACGTGACTTGTGCTCATAGTGCGAAGGTAGGTTTTGTCGAGGCATCTAATCGACGTGATACACCGGCCAGGGTGCTAGAAACTGCAAATCCTTCCTCCAGCTGCTATATCCCGCCTCGCCGATTGACTATCGTCGTAGTCACTCCTACAATGGCCGTCGGTACAGTGGCAGTCATAGGCTCGCTCAATGTCGATTTTGTCACCAACGCCCCTCGATTGCCAGAGGCCGGGGAGACACTCTCGGCAACATCTTTCAAGACAGGCTTTGGCGGCAAAGGGGCAAATCAAGCAGTCGCATGCGCGCGTCTCTCGTCAGGCGACGATGCCACTACCCGAGTTAAGACCATGATGGTCGGCAATGTCGGGGCGGACTCGTTTGGGGTATCCTACCTTGAAGCGCTCCGACAAGAAGGCATTGACGTCTCGCGTGTTTCGACTGTACCGGGACAGAGTACCGGTATTGCCAACATCATTGTCGAAAATGACACCGGCGAGAATAGGATCCTTTTAGCTGCCAACGCCAACTTTGCGGACATGGACAAACCTCAAGACCTGGTGCCGGATCTTGCTACGGTGGTAGTATTCCAACTCGAGATTCCCAAGGATCAAGTCGTGCACAATTGCAAGACGGCAAGGAACAAGGACAAATACGTGATGCTGAACCCGGCTCCCGCCATCTCCCTACCTGCGGAGATTTACAGCAGCATTGACTGTATCATCGTCAACGAGACCGAGGCCGAGATCATGTGCAAGGGTCAGGATAAGGCGTGGTACGATTTCTTCTTTGCCAATGGTGTCCGTGACCTAGCCATACGTACGCTTGGCTCAAAGGGTGTCGAATACGTCTCAAGAGAAGGCACCGACGCACGCAAAGTCTTGACCATACCTGCACAAAAAGTGAAGGTGGTCGATACTACGGCTGCGGGTGATACCTTTGTGGGGGCACTTGCTACCAAAATCGCAGAGGCCGGAGCTGGTCGTCTGATCGAACCTGGGAAGGCAATCGACTTCGCAAACAGGGCGGCGGCCAAGACGGTCGAAAGGAGCGGGGCGATGGATGCTATTCCCCGTTTCGATGAAGTCAAATAGCACGCACACATCGAGGAAGCCTTGGACTGCGAGAATTGAACCGTTTCCGTCCAAGGAGACTATGGGTCCAGGCGGAATTCAGTCATGGCAGTGAAGAAGTGAGGTAGTCAAGCAGTACCTAGGTAGGCTAGGAAAGGAGCGAACGTCGATCAGGGTGCTAATTCAGAGAGTCCGGGCGGATGTAGGGACGAACACGTACTGGAAAATGTCTTTGAATCATGACCGTCAATTGATCCTTCGAAGCCCAGAGATGCTTGAGTATAGTCAAGTTATACGCCAGACTGAAGCCCAGGCAACATCTCGGAATCTTGGTACACCTCTATGGATCGACACCTGGACGTGATACCCTTTGATCATGGTGCATTGACAGGCTTGCATAACGCTTCCTCGTTGAAGGGCTTGAGTTTTGGTAGTCTTGACAATCGGGTCTCCGAAGCTGGTTCTCTGCGAGCGCCCACACTGGTACGTCTCTTCAGGTTGACGTACGAGAGAGGTTCAAACCTGCCGGACTGGCAGGATGCACGCACATAGTCGTCGTAATGGATTGGATTGACGGGCATCCCAACTGGGCTCTTCATGTCGTTGAACACCCAAGACACCAAACTTGGACTGTATGACCCTCCCCGTTCGTGGTCGTGGTTCGTGGTAGTAGTCTGGCACGGCAGATTGACCAGTTGCCGACCCCCGCTTTCGCTCCGATTTCACCCCACCGGGACTCGATGATGCTTTGAATATCAGTTCAGACCTGACAAACTAGGATAGCGGTCGAAGAAATTTCTGTGCCATTCTGTTCTTCTATTACATGTACATATAGATATCGTCTCCATTGGAACTCTAAGCCAGACAAAGTCAGGCCTCCCCTATCTCTGATATCCGGATTATCGACTACTGACCATGGACGGAGCTCTCAAAGGTGGCGACTTTGCCCACGATAATACCAAAGCCCCGAAAGCCAAGGGCGTGCTATCTCTCTTCGATCTGACTGGCAAGACCTCCATCGTGACAGGCGCAGGAGCCGGTATCGGATTGTCCGTCGCCCGCGCCCTCGCGGAGGCAGGATCCAACGTAGCGATCTGGTATCACTCCAACGAAGAGGCGATCCAGAAAGCCGCAGACATTGAGAAGGAATTCAAGGTGAAATGTCGCGCGTACAAATCCGACACCACAGACGAGGCACAGGTGAAGAAACTCACCAACGACATTGTCCGGGAGTTCAACGGACGCCTGGACATTTTCGTTGCCAACGCCGGGATCCCGTGGACGCAGGGACCGGCGCTCGAGGGTCAGTCTTCGCATTACCGCAAGGTGGTGGAGATTGATCTTGATGGGACATTCTACAGCGCCAAAGCAGCGGGCGAGATCTGGAGGCGTCAGGCGGAGCTGGGCACGGATATCCATGGCCAGACGCTCGGGAATTATAGGGGTGGTAGTTTCATCGCTACAGCGAGCATGAGTGGACATATTGTCAATCTACCGCAGTTGCAGGCTGCTTACAATGCCGCCAAGGCAGGGGTGATTCATCTCTGTGAGTAGTGGAGGCGATCACTAGGAGTAACGATGCTGACTTTGATGGTAGGCAAGAGTCTGGCGGTAGAGTGGGTTAAGTTTGCGAGAGTGAACACTGTTAGCCCAGGATACATTGCCACTGAGATCTCAAACTTTGTGCCGCCCGAGACGAAGAAAATCTGGAGGGACAAGACCCCGGTAATATGGGATGAGAACCTTGGTAGTATTCAACGCTGACTTTGTGCAGATGGGTCGTGAGGGCGAGCCAGAGGAGCTGCAGGGAGCTTTCCTCTATCTGGCCTCGGACGCATCGAGCTATACTACTGGGACAGATATCATTGTGGACGGTAAGCTGAGCCACGATTTGAAACTTGTCATGCACTGTGCTGATCTCAAACAGGCGGATACTGCTTGCCATGATAGTAGTGTAAACTCGATATACCATATAGAATGCATGACTCCACCGACAACCGTGCAGGAAGCAATTGGCTGCTTGAGAAAACCACTGCTTGGCTTGTCGACTGGTCATTGACCAACTACATATGAAATGACATCTTCGCGTCCATAAGGTATTGTACTCATTGGCTCAGGAATTTTGTCATGAATGTCCGCTGTTTAGCTAGTGAAACATGCCCCTCCATGCCCCGCGTCTGGCGGCAAGCAGCGGATACCTGTAGGATCCCGCCCTTGGCCGGTGCTTACTGAACGGTCCCCGACCTGAAGGGCAAACACACAGCCACATATGAATCCTCGCACGCAGAACACGGCCATGACAGAGGCACATTCGCAGGAGCACTTGCAATGACCCTCACTCTGCCGTACATCATCGTCCCCGTCGTCCTCCTCTACATTGTCCTCCAACGGCACCTTCGGTTCCGCCGCCGCGATGCCCTCACCTCCCGCTTCCCAACCAGGGCCTCCCTCTCTCAAATGACCCTCTCCCAGGCCTTCGACATCCACTACACGCTCAACGCAATCGAGTTCCCCACAACCATCTACCAGTCGATCTTCTTCGCCCTGTTCAAAACCTACGGCATCCCCTCCATCTCCCGCCTGCTCCTGGCCACAACCCAGCTCTCCTCCCCGCGCACCGCCTCCAAGCGCGCGGCGGACACGGGCGTCCTGCTCACCGAGCTGTTCCTCCTCCCGCCGGATTCCCCGCGCGTCATCGCCGCTTTCGCGCGCGTTAATTATCTGCACTCGTCGTATCGCAAGGCGGGCAAGATTACCAACGACGACATGCTGTACACGCTCTCGCTGTTTGTGCTGGAGCCCGTGCGGTGGGTGCAGCGCTTTGAGTGGCGGGAGCTCAGCGAGGTGGAACGGGCGGCGATGGGCATGTACTGGCGGTGGGTGGGGGAGGGGTTAGGGGTCGATTTCGCACCGGTGAAGGAGGTCACGACGACGACGACGACGACGACGGAGGAGGGCAAGGCGGAGGGCAAGGAGGGCAAGGAGGGCAAGTGGCGGGACGGACTCGAGTTTCTTCGGGATCTGGAGCGGTGGAGCACGCGGTACGAGGAGCGGGCGATGGTGCCTGCCCAGTCGAACGCTGAGGTTGCCAGGGGCACGACGGCGATCTTGTTGACGAATGTGCCGGAGCGGTGGAGGGGTGCGGCGGAGGAGGCTATCAAGGCCACTATGGAGCCTAGGTTGCGGAGGGCGATGATGTTTGAGGAGCCGACTGCGAGGGCGGTCTGGTGGATGGGGATGGTGCTGGGGCTGAGGAAGTGGGTGGTGGGACATCTGATGCTGCCAAGGCCAGAGTGGATGAGGTGGGTTTGGTTTGAGGGGCCGGACGAGGCGGGACGCTATCATGCCACGCAGTGGACGGACCATCCTTGGTACGTCAAGCCGACTTGGGGAAGGAGATGGAGCTTCAATGCTGTGCTGTTGAAAATGGTGGGAGGGAAGTTGCCGGGCGATGATGGGGATAGGTTTCTGCCGGGTGGGTATAAGATCCCAGAGGTTGGACCAGACTACCAGAAGGGCAAAGGGGGGAAGGAGATGGAAGAAGACATGGCAAAGCTTGCTGGACGTACATCAAGTGGTTGTCCTTTTGCTGCTTGGTAATTCTGTAGAGCATGCAGGAGGAAAGATTGGTCCACAGGTCTCTTGCACCTGACCAACATTTCAGCTACCTGGTTATTGTATCAAGCTTGTCGGAATGAGGAGTGGTCCAGATTCGCTCGTTCTCGAGTAACAAGTACGAGTACGCAGCCAGGTGATCCCATAGTGTTCATCGGAACCTACAGTAGGTATCAATGATGCAAGACGAGTCTACAGATCTCTTGCAGCTAATCAAGGAACTCAATTACCTGGTAGTTCTATCAAGCTTGACGGAATGAGGAGTGGTCCAGGTTCGCTTGTTACTCTTGCATAACAGCTTCACCGCCAGGTGATCCCATAGAGCTTATCTCAACCTGAACATCTCTTGCACGCGGATCAAAGATACCCGAGCACTGCGAAGATTGGTATAACATCTCTTTCACTCGATCAATAACGTCCGTCCAATCACTAGCTCGAAGAATGACACACTGAACCTCGGCAAGGGGCAACGGGGTTGACCGACATCACGTCGACGAGGTCAGAAGCGAGATAGGCAGAACGGAGAGCAACTCTGGCGAACAGGTTTGGATGTCAAGTTTTCAAGGCTGAAATGATCGCCAATGATCCACGCAGCGATGACAGGTGCTCGCGCTATCGCGGTTCAGCGACGTTCGAGACCAAGGTTAGTTCGTCGTCTGAGATTGCATCAAGGACATGAAGCTGGGGAAAGTCCGGAGAGGTCGCCTTGGAGGTGGGTTAGTTGGTATTTGGAAACAGGGGAGGAGGTTGAAGCGATCACGGCAAAGGATGCAGGATCGGTCGATGTGAGCCGCGTTGAAGAGCTTGACGCTTCTGGTTGTGCGAACAAGGTTGCGAACGGCAGCTTGGACCAGCATATCGCTGCTTGAGATGCATAGAATGACGCACGCCCCGACTATCAGGGTTCTGTTCGGCAGACGGGATTGTGCCTCGATTATGAGACATGGACGCCGGCGGGATGAAGGGGAGAGGACGGGAATCCATAGAAGGATTGCTAAGCCGTGAGTGCATTACTGACGCTGTTGGGGGGACGCGTCGGAGCGCTTACGCACATGGCGCTCTTGGAAGGACGAGGGGTAGGAGGTATGGCGTCAGGCAAAGGCTGGTCATCTACATGGCAATCTGCTTGTGCAATGCAGAGGGGTCTGGATGGGCCTGTTTCTCTACGAGTCGTGAGGGAGTAGCGTGGGTAGATGAAGCCGTGGCTCGAATGGGAAGATGCAAAGCCAACGCCTCGACGACCCACGGAGGGCGCTGTCAAGATCAGGCAATACACAATATCTCCGGTCGACCTCGTTGGCTCGGAGTGGGAAGCGACACGGGTACGGCGGTAGGGATTAACGATTGATGGCGGACTAAGACTGGATGAGATGCCGCAATTGTGGACTGGGTGAGATGCACAGCTGCGTGGCGCTCAGAGGATAAAATCCCACCGAACCAAAAAAGAACCGAGAGAAGATGCTGTGGTAACGTTATGGCGAGCATGTACAGGCAAGGCGAGATGAATGATGCGTAGCATAGCGGTCTGATGATGGGAAGCAGACGTGCAAGACAACAATGAGCTCCTTATCGCACAGCCCGCACGTCTCCTCGTGTAGTTAGCTCGATGATTGACAGTATACGACCCGTCTCGCATTGCTTCTTGATTCATCTGCTACCGTGACATTCGACTCTCGGCCATCTCGGACCCCTGGACATCTGTGCGCACCCTCTGCCTTTGTTCTTTGACTCGAGTTGCTCGGATCTTTACGAGGGCAAGAACGTCAGTCGCCAGTCTGCCTGTTTCTTTCCCATCGCTCGATCCTACCTACACAGCTTCTCCCGACTCCATCACCACACGCTCTCTCTCTCTCTCCTCTGCACTCAGCACTCAGCACTCACAACCCTGCATCATTTGCTCACTTATCGTCAAGCCACGACGCTACTCGACAGGAACCGTGTCAAGAAATCCTGCTTTGACGGCCTGACGGACTGGATCCAGGGCTGAAATCGTGCCCGCATTGACCCCTCAAATAGATTGCGTCTTACAGCAACTGGTCAGACCGACCGCATCACACTCTCTCAAGCTTTACCGTCCTCTCCCACCTCGGACATCGTATATTGATCCAGCCTTGGTTGGAGCCTGGTGCAATCCACCTTTTACCTGCTCGCTCCCGCCCTCGTCGCCTTCGACACGGCGAACACATCCACACTCCGACACCATCCTTGCCAACACGCATTGCAAGGGTCGTCGTAGTGTGGCAGCGGCTCTGCACCGGCTTTATCACCACCCTGCACCCCTCCAATATTCGCCAATCAGTCAAGCCACAACGTCTTCATCATGTCCGCCGCCCTCGACTATCCCTCTCAATTTGGCGCAGTCCCTCATCGCAAGCCCCTACCTTCAGGCGCCGCAACCACGTCCTATCCCAGCGGCGTCACGGGCAACGACCAGATTTACACTCGACAACCTTCACATTCGCATACACGCAGTACATCCTCCTCGGCCATGCCTCAATACACCGGGCCACCGCCATCGTATACAAATTACAACTCTCAGATCCACATGCAGCCCATGACGCGACGCACTCTCTCCAACGCGACTTCTAGCACCAATTCCTCGGGTGCCGCCGTCAATGTCATGAACCGCGCTCCGACCAACACCTCCTACGCAAGCTCCATCCGCCGCTCCACCTCTTCCCGAAGTCAGCAGCCGCAGACGTCCTACGTCGCTCTCCTCCGCCGCCAGAAGGCCACGGTCTGGTGTGATCGAGCCCAACACGAGGATCCTCGCGTTCTCGCCCAGCAGCGCCAAGCAAAGATGCGCGCCAACATGGAAGTCGTTGGTGGGGTGAATCCGGCATCGCGAACCTCCAGCTCCTCCGGTGGTGGGGTACGCAGCAAGATCAGACACCACGGTGCAGTCAAGGCCTCGGCATTCCAGGGACAGAACCTCTCGGGCGCTGGCGTTCCCATGAGGCTGTCTGCCAGCGAGGTCGACGACAATGACAGTGACGATGATCGTTTGCGCGGGACAAGATATGCCAGGACGGGCAGTGGGCGGAGTAGTCTCAGTTCGGGACATCGGGCAAGCATGACAGCTCAGCCAATGCAGCCGAGATTTAGCAGCAGTGGGGATACTCCACCGAGTCGCAACAGCTACAGCCCGGGAGATTCTGCAATGCTCAGACACGGCAGCAATGCCGAGGAGACTCCGGTTCCCACCAACTTCGACGCCAGTCCAGACTACTTTGCTAGAGACACGCGAGGCGGCACGGGCATCAGCGGAGGGAGCGGGAGCAGCGAGGAGAGGAGTTTTGGCGACATGAGCAACCTGCCGCAGAGGAGGGAAGATGTCGAGCAACAGCAGGCGAAGAAGAAGACGAGCGACGAGTTGAGGAGGAGGGGTAGCGTTGACGACAGGACCATGACCATGAGTGGTGTCAGGCTGTTCGTCGCCAATCCCGATTTGAGCGACTAATAATGAAAAGAGGGCATCCTTGGCGTAATGGTTTTGTTTGGATCAGATTACACAGTCGCTTGGGTATACCACTTTGCACATCGGGGCTGCTTTTGCTAGCTGAGTATGACAGATTGACACTAGATATACCATACATCAATCCAATGTCACTGCTATTTGATATTGGTCATCGTCGAGAATATTTTGACTTGCTGTGATCAGATTCTGGTGGTATTAAATAAGTTCTGGCCCCGTGGCTGCATGATCTATTATCTCATAGTCATGAGAAAAGTATGGGTATTAGACGCCCCCCTCCCTTCGCAATGCAAAATTATGACACGACTTGACAGACCTCATCACGACTTGCGTCTCTTCTTTTGCGTCTTTGCCTCTTGAATGGCTCGTGCCTCCCTCTCCTTCCTCATCTCCTGCTCGACATCCCTCACGCACAATCCCTGTCGGCTCACCTTTTCCCGCAGATACTCCATCGTCTTCTCATCATTCATGTCCACGTTACTCATCCTCGCACCACAGGCGATGTTCGCCGCCTTGGGCTGGTCCACACCCGCGACGCCCTTCCTCTTCACCACCACCGGGTTTCTAGGATATATCCTCCTCCTATCCCTTCCGATGCCCTCACTCCTCGGCTGCAGTGTCGACCCCCCAGCGACCCTTGTCATCAGCTCAGCCACCCTGTCCCCAGCGGCCTGTTTCCTCTCCGCCTCCCTCTCCTCCTTGGTCTTGTGCAGCTCCTCGTAGCTCTTCCCCCTTCCCCTTTCCAACTTGTTGCCCTCCTTGGTCGTCTCGTTCCTCTCGTCAGCCCTCTCAATCTCGCTCCCTCCCTCGACGTGGTGGAACAGCTCCGGGTTCGTACTCCAACACCGCAGTCCAAGATCCCTGCACCCTTCCAACACCCTGACATCGTACGCCACCGTGCCGCCGTCCCTCTCCCTGGGCGCAATCTCCGCCAGGATCCTCGCCGCCGCCAGCCTCGTCACGGCGAATCCAAACGTGCACAGCGGCCTGATGCTCCTGTGCACCACCCTCACGCGGTCCGGGAGATCGATGGCCTCCAACAATGTCCTGGTGTGTCCGTGCATTTCCCTCTTGGTCAACAGGGTCCCGTCGTAGAAGCCCGCCCTCTGCACGCGGAAGTTCCATTTCCCGGGCACAAAGTTCTCCCCGCAGTGGCCCAGGTACAGTACGTCCCACTCGTCCGTGCTGCCCCAGTACTCGTCGGCCTGGTCGTCTCGCATGGCGTTTTCGCGGTCGGCAGTCTCGCGGCCCTGAGCCCCGGACATGAGCCAGCGGGTGGTGGCGGCCACGCGCGGCACCTGCGTCGTGCGAAGGTGGATGTCCCAGTTGACGTCGTCCTCGAGGATGAGGACCGAGGTGAGGTTGGTGCTCAGGAACCAGCGGAGGACGTTCAGGTGGCCTAGCCAGGCGAGGGCGGAGCCCTGGGAGATGGTGCTGCCGCGGGTGGCGCGTAGGGCGGCGACGTCGGCCGGTGTCCACGCGGGTTGCATGGGGATGGTCAGTTGGAAACCGGTCAGGGAGGCGGCGAGGATGAGTTCTTGTTGGCGCGGGGAGGTGGGCAGGGAGACGGCTGCTATGGCGCCGAACTGGAGGGGGATGGAGAGTCAGCTTTGTGGGACATGGATGGGAAGGGGAAGGGGGGTGAGTGGGGACCATGGACGTACGCCGAGGGTCGAGTTTGCTTCAGGGAGTTGTGAGGGGAAGGTGAGGAGTCGGTTGGTGGAGGGGTTTGGGACCTTGTCATCGCTGCTGAGGACGAAGTAGAAGACGGTGAAAAAGGCCGTGAAGAAGAAGATGGGGCGGAGTAGGCGGGGTGGTCGGCGGTTGATCATCGTGATGGTGGTGGTGGTGGTAGTGCAAGGGGAGATGGCGACAGAGAAAGGAAAAATGACACCACGGGAACAGCCAAGGTTACAGACCCGGGTGGTATGAGGATACTCGGTGACATGTCGAGATGGAGTAACAGAGAGGTTATTTACACGTGGAACTCCCCCCCCCCCGTTACCATGCTATCTGGATAAAGGAGGCCGCGTTGGACGTGGACCCGCTCGGCGGAGGGACACTGGACGGGGTCCGGCATCAGGACGGCGAATGATGACTTGAGGGAGTGCAACGGTCAAGCGAGCGGGAGAGCGATGGCGGTCGATGGCAGGCGAGAAAGAGGCGCAAGATTAAAGAGCAACGGCGGTCGTGTTGCTGCCAACGGTGTACCTGCGCCCATCATCCCTGAGGGCCGGAGCTATGACGCGGATTCTACATTGGCATGGAGATGGCCTCAGGGAGAAGCAGATACGTTGGCGACGGATCGGAGGAAGCGCATCGAGCTGATTTTGTGTGGTATGTGTGTGTGTGGCACCTGGTGCTTATGGCATTTGTATGCCTGAGGCAGGCCAGGTCGAACGTCTGGTGGTATAGAAAAGACAGAGAGGGTCGAGACGCTCCGGTTCAGGCCCTCAGGGTACCTCCCCCTTCTCTCGTCCAATCACACACATCTCCCGTCTTGTCCAATCACATGCTCGTCCTCGCTGGCCATCGCTTCCGTCCGCAAATCAGAAATGTCGATCCAAAGAGAGTCGCGGTCTCAGAGTGTGGATTGGGTCTTGCATCTCTAACACACAATTCCATCTCCCAAGGAGGGTCTCTCTCGTTTCCCCCCTCCCTCTTCCCTCACGGGCGGCGTGTGCAACAGACGCGAGACAAGCCGCAGATCTCGTGTCGTCAAGGTCTATTCACCGCTCCGTTCGTTCTGAATTCTCTTTCCTTGCATCCCGCCGGCCGTTGCGATTCAAATAAACATTTACATCACCGTGCAGGCGCGCCTTTCGGAACTTCAGCCTCGTCGACAAAAATACACCATCTACTACCACCAAACAACTACCACTTACCGCCGCCCCGCGTGCCACACCACACCACACCACAAACTCCCGACGAGCCATGAAGTGAATGGAAAATCTACGAGCTGCTTCTCCCTCTGTGTAAGTACCCACCATGAATTCATCCGACGCCAAACCCTCTCGCTATCGCTCTGTGCGCACTGCAAACGCCCAAGCCGCAGCGTCAAGCGACCCTACGAACGACTCTACGAGTGATCCTGCCTCGGCCGACGACAATGCTGCCGCCACGGTGAACCGCTCTCGCTCGCGATACCACAGGAAGCCCCAGCAGGCACAGGCGCATCCTCAATCGCCTCCACCCCCAATCTCACCGGACCCAGCCTACACTTCACCCCGCCAACCCACCTCGCAATGGACTGCGCCGTCTGAGCCTCCCCCTCAAGGACATGGCCAGCCACACGCCGGCCCCCGTGTCGTCTCTCCCGTCTCTCAGGGACGCAGCCTGACTCCGCGCGCCGAAGCGGAGCGCCGCAAGCGCCTGGACGGGAACAGTGCGAGCAGACAGGGTAGCAACGGCGCCTCGAGAGGAAGAGATCGCGTGACGAACCCCGCAGACGATGGCAGAGGGAAGGTCGACTCGGCCCATCGTCAGGATAGTCCCATGTTGGACGGGACGGTGTCGAGGTCAAAACCCGCAGAGTCGCAGGCTCCACAGCAGATCCTCGCCACGACTGTCGATATCAAAGAGGAGAAGGCTGCCACTTGCTTCAGCGGACTGTTTGGCAGGAAGAAGACCAAGATGGTCCTACAACAGCCAGAGAAGCCGAGAAATATCAAGTCAGATGAACCCCTCTTCATCAAACATGGTGGAGGAGGCATCGTGCCAGGGACTGATGCGCCCAAGTCTGCTGTCAATTCCGGGGAAAGGGTGAGTGTACTTGGGCCGGCCAGAGCTTCAAACATGTACTGACCTGGTCTAGCGCGTGCTCGTCGAGTGTAACCGCAACTCGATGCAGTTCCCGGTCGACATCACCACCACCGCTGCCGATCTCATACAATCAGCAGCCAACTGTTTCTCCGATGCCATCGAACCAAAATCTTTTGTCCTCCTGGAGCTCTTTACCAAAGTCGGAGTCCAACGTCCCCTACGAAGATACGAGCACATCCGAGAAGTCATGAACTCTTGGGACGATGATCGTCAGAACTCCCTGATTGTAGTCCCCGCAGCGGCCTCTGGTAGTGATCCGATGCTGCTCAACACGTCCAGCGTACCACTCGTCAAGCCTAGTGAAAAGTCATTTGTCATCTACTATTCTCAGAAGGTCGGTAAATGGGACCGTCGTCATGTCATCATCCGCACAGATGGTCAAGTCGTCGCCAAGAAGAACTCGACCGCTGCCGACAAGGATGCCGTCAACATCTGTCACTTGTCCGACTTTGACATTTACACCCCGACGCAGCGACAGCTGTCCAAGAAAGTCCGCCCCCCCAAGAAATTGTGCTTTGCCATCAAGAGTCAACAAAAGACGATCATGTTTGAAGCGACCAGCGACTTTGTCCACTTCTTCTGCACCGGGGAGAAGGCGGACGCCATCGCCTTCTACACCGCTGTTCAAACCTGGCGTAGTTGGTATCTTGTCAATATGAAAGGCGAAGGAAAGAAGCAGCCGGCAAAGCAGCCAGATCCATTCAAGACCGCCCCCGTCAGAGGTCAAAGCACCAAGCAGTCTGCACATAGTCCCGATCTGTCCCTGGAGTCACACTATCAGCTTGGCTCGTTCAAGCCCTTGATCGACACGGACAAGATGGACTTCCAGGCTGCACCAGCTGCCGAGGATGTAACGAGACCAGCGAAACCCGTTACCCGCACCGCGTCCAAGCGTGAGCGAAAGCAGCCACCGGTAGTACTACCACCTCAACAGCTCAGCGAGAACGAACCACTGGTCAATCTTCTTGACAAGCGCGCTTCCGTCGACGAGGCCCGCAGCAGTGGGACATTTGCTGCAACGGGCCTTCTCGGCCGAACCTACTCCCAACGCCAGCGCGACATTGCCGCCCGGGAAGCCAAGGACGCCGCGGCCAACCAAGCTTTCATCTCCGGTCCCTCTCTCCTCAACGCCCCCGAATCCTCTCTGCCCCGCCGCAACCCATCCACCCGCCGTGATCGCACCTCCGTCGACCTATCCCGCCAGACCTCGACCCGACGCGATCGCACCTCCGTTGACTTGTCCCGCAATCCGTCCACCCGCGTCCCTCAAAAGCCTCTCATCGACCTCACCCCAACCTACCGCGAACCGCCACAACACGCCCGCAAAGGCCGCGGCTTCGTGCCCTCCGCCTCCAACGCAACAGGTGGCCTCATCAACGCCGTGCCCTCCCCCGAAGACCCACTCGGCGTGCCCAGCAGCACCGATTGGCGCGGCAGAAACAACGTTCGCGAACTCCACTCGTCTTCCGGCGACCGCGGGACGAGCGCCGGGAGGACCAGGGCGCGCAGCACCTCCCGGCCTCGCGCGGGCACAACGGGCGCAGCCCCGCAACCGCCGAGGTTCCAGAACGCTTCCGCCTACGCCGCGCTCACGGGCGGTGCACAGCCCAGCGTCGAGAGGGAAAGGGACAGGGAGAGGGTGACTAGTTCCGGTTCCGCGGGGCCGGGACTCGTGGACGGTGCGAGGGGAGATGTCAGGGCTCAGAGCCAGAGCGGATTCGTTCCCGGTGGGTTACTGGAGCAGGCTGCCGGGGGTTGGGGAGCGGGGGATAAGGGACGGGGTGTGGTGGGGAGCTCGAGGGGTGGCAAGGGTGGGCCGTTGCTGGATCTAGGTGAACAAGGCGTTTTTGGAAGAGGGAGTCTTCTCGAGAAACGGGCCGAGAGGGAGGGCAGGGCGGGACCGGTGATTGATAGGGAAGGATAGGAGTGGTAATTTAAAAAGGGAAGGATGAAGGGGATTGGTGATTGATGGGGAGGCAGCTCAGAATAGTCCCGCTGGCTTGGATGATACCGTCAGATGTGGGTGGACATGTGGCTTGTTTTATACCCGATTCCTTTTTGCTGGATCATGGGGAGCGAGATGACTCGCGCGGTGGAGGATCCGTGGGAGCTAAGTAATCTGTCATGATCATAATCATCTTTCAAGTCAACTTTTGGTCGCGTCGAATAGTTCGTGGCAATCGTGCGTCCCTTTCGCCTCGGGCTGCGGATGGTCACGCTGCTACCAAGTCTTTGACGAGACCCTGCCCGACCACTTATTCCATGGCCTGGGTCTGTTAAGAGAGGTTGCTTGCATTTTAATGCGACTTGGATTGCAACTCGTTGTCAACTTGGGTTACACCTCGTTGAAATGGGATCCTGTGCAGAACGAATTACTTCAGCGATTGCCTGGCACAGGAAAAGCAAAGCCGACCAACCGTTCATAATCGCCGAAACGTACTAGGTAGTGAATGTTCGGAGGACAACTGCGAAGCTCCGTTCGCACCGCAAGATGTTGAGATGATGGAAGAGAAGGACAAAACACAGAAGTAGTTTGTTTGACACTTTACGATAAATTCTTGTGTTATTATTATTATTACTACCTCTCACTATCAGGCAAATACTCAAATGAAAACCCCCCCAAAAAAAGATTACCAAAGTATTTCCAAAATCCTCCCGAAAGATTATTATCCTTGCCCCCTTGTGAGATTATTACTTAACCAAAACTCCTGCCAAATGCGGGAGAGATTCTGTGGCACTTCCCTCGGACCTTGACACTGAGATCCGTCTATGCAGCAAGCTCGGCGGCAGCCTTGCCGGCCTCGGAATACTTGCGGCCACGAGCCTTCAGCTTGCTCATCTTCTTGAGAGCACCACCTCCAACACTGGAGACCGTGGCGGATGGGCTGGCGAGGCTCAGAGTCGAGACTGCGACAGGAAGATCGGACGTGGTCGTGGTTGTTGTGGTAGTAGTCGGTGTCGTAGTTGTCGTCTCACTAGTGGTAGTGGTGGTGGTGGAGTCGGTAGTGGTCGTAGATGTAGTGGTGGGAATGACGATCAAGTCGGTAGTAGTAGTGCTGGTGGTAGTAGTAGAAGAAGACTCCGAAGTAGTGGTGGGGATGACGATCAAGTCAGTAGTGGTGGTGGTGGTGGTGGAAGTAGTAGTGGTAGTAGTCTCGGAGGTGGTGGTGGAGGTGGTAGACTCGGACGTCGTGGTCGAGGACGTGGTAGCGGGGTTGATGTAACACCTGCAAGCGTTGTAGACTTGCACGTTGGTCAGGTATTTGCCGAAAGGGCTGACTTCTCTCCATGAGACCTCGTCCCAGAAGTTACAGAACTTGAGCGGCTGCTTAATCTCCTTGATCAATAGGTTCTTCGCCTTCTGCGTGCAAGCAATCTTCACACTGCGGGGCTTGGTCTTGGCCTTAGCACCCTGCTGGGACTGGCGCTTCTTAGCGATGCACTGGCAAGCGTTGCTGAAGCGGGTGAAACCGGCATCGCTACCAGGGTCATTGGGGAAGGCCCTGATAGGTGGGTAGCGAGTACGCTTCAAGGACAAGAACCAGTTGCAGAAGATGACTGGGTGGGTGATCTGCTGCTTGATGGTCGCGACATCAGTAGCCTTCTGACCCTGGTTGCAGCCGCGAGGTTGGAACTGGGGAACAGCCTCGGCGGTAGCTGCGAGAAGAGCGACGAAGAGGGAGGTTGAGAACAACATTCTTGTGATTGAGAGTAGAAGAGATTGAGAAGATCGCTTGCTTTTCCGCTTTACTTGAAGACTGAAGTTGTTGGATGATGATTTTACCTCGTGGACAATCTGTCTGTACTTATAACTTTTCGTCTTCCCTCATGGCGCCTATGATCTCATCGGCAGAGTGCCTATGATCATCCCCATTGACTTATTGCATCCAGATAGGCGAGGAACACGTTGGTGGATGCACGGCATGGTGCCTTAGCGCTGTACACACCCAAGATGTATGTCGATCCATGAAGAGGTGATCAGAAACGGCAGCGGGCCGTTACCTGTAGTCAGGAACCCGCGAGGTTCCACGGGATCGACGAGCAAAGGATTTTGCCTAGCTCGTGGATAGCACGACTGCAGTCCGGATGCAGACGAAGGGTTCTTCGAGACTGCTGATGGCATACGTTTGGCCTATGCGATGATGACAAACATGATATGAAGTGCTGGAGGATTTGCGCACGATCTGCCGCGATTCACCCGGCGCGACTTCGATACGTATGATCCGGGACCTCGACTTCTTCTCACAACCTCTGTTCCCTCTCATCAACGCAGCCTTGTCTAAAGTGCAATTCCGCGATCAGGGCGACCATCAGACATGTCTCTCGGACACGCTATAGGCCGCTGTTGGATCGCCACAAGGACTACTCTGTACTATCAAAACAGCCGGTAGGAAAGCTGGTAGTCACAAACGGCATCTTCGAGGTCCGCCGTTGGCGGTCTGACGTCGTGGCTAGATCATTGCAATCATGGTACGCTATTCAACCCGGAGGCTGGATATGGAGCTTGACATGATTCTGGATCTTGGGGATGGCAAAGCTAAGGTTGGCCGGGACGTAGCGTGAGGGGAGAGAATACCCTGGTATCTCCTAGTTCCATGGTTACATCGGCGGGACATGTACCATGATGCCGGGCCAGTGCCAAGTATATTGCGAACTCTCCTATGCCCTGATAAGGCATGCTCCCCCTCATGATTGCCATATCGCATCCCAGATGCCGAACTTTCATCGACGATAACAACAATATTGTCATACTGTGCAGGATGATGCGGAGGACCTCCGAGGTCAGACGTCTCGCCACGCTAGCGCCACTTCGTCAGCACCGTTCAGGAGATCGCCCGGACCGTTTCGATGTCAACTCATGGCCTCAACCTATGATGACAAGCAGACTTTAGTCCATCACACCAATTGGAAGAAAGGAATGCGGAAACGATAGCCTTGCGCAATGCTATTGGACTTGTGTGTCTGGTACTTGATCTGCATCAGGGCAAGCTCTTGCATCGTCCGCTATCAGATCATGGACAACCGAACCACCTGTAGGGGGCCAAGCTTTTCAAAGTGGCCTGGACACCCTTACGATCAGGACACGAGTACATGTGAGAACACTGATTCATGCCAGACACGATCTATGAGCCGCACTTGCGCCCAGTCATTTCCCGATGGAGATGTCCAAGACGGATGAGCCGTGCAAGATATCCCATAGTAGACAGTATCCAGGATTGCTCTTCCCGCTCGTTGCGCCTTGCCGGATGTATCTCGTACGCGTAGCCCTACATGTACGGATCTGGACTGCGGTGTCACCTCTTTCGCAAGCTTCCATCGGTAGGCCGTGCCTGGGCGTTCATTGCATTCTCGCCCATCACACCGCCGTAGCCAGTGCTCGATCAGCACAAGCTACCGTGTTCTACCCTCCTCATCACCGTCCGCCTTTCTTCATGTCCTTTTCCCGCTGCACCCTCTTTTCGTACTGTTCCGCTCGCTTCAGGTACTCCTTACTCCTCGTCGAAGTTTGCTTCTCCGAAGTCCCTCCAACCGACTTTATCCAGTCTCTTACGCCCCGCCCAGCCGAGGCATAGCCTTCTCCAATCGTGTTGATCTTGTCAGATCCCCATTCGACATAGCGTTCCAGCATCGACTTTGAAGGCGCCGTGACCTTCTCATCTACCGCGTGCCTCGCCACAGTCTTCTTGCTTTTAATCGATCCTGTCCTACCTCCTGCACTCACGACGTCGCTGGCGCCATTGGCTGCGCCCGCTGCACTGGCGGCGCTGGTCCTCACCCTGGGTGCCTGATACTCTGCCCCAGATGGCGTGACCTGCTTGACCGATGGTACATCGATCGTCTTGCCCTTTTTGCTGGTCTCAGTGGTGTCAGAGGTGAACAAATTCATGAAACCTTGACCAGGTGCTCCTTGACCAGGTTTTGGAGTTTGCATCAGCCCATATCTATCTCGAAACGTGGGGTTTTGTAGAATCCTGCCGAGAACGATAGAGACAAGACCAGACGCGCCAAGCCATAGAACAGTCCCAGCAGAAAAGAATGCCATGGACCCGAAGATGAGTGCGGGGATACCATAGAGCATGAAAGTGCGGACTCCGCCCTGTTTGTACATGTCCATACCCGGCTCCGTGCCTAGACGGAGCGTAACGTGGAAGGCAACAGCCATGACGGCGGGGAGCAGGTAATAAGGGTCCGCGACAGTGAGATCGGTGAACCAGAAGGCTCCTCCGTTGAGCATTCCAGGGACGGGTAAGGAGGACATGTTGCGCAGAAGCTTGAGCGCGCAAACGGCGAAGACCATGTTAGCACTCACGTTGGCGATCATGGGGACGAAGGTGACGCCCGCACGAAGACGAAGATTCTGCATGTTCTGTTGCGCTGTTGCGGCCATTGTCATGTCTTGGGTACGGTATCCGATCAACATTTGCTGATTGTACTCATCCAGCTTTGGCTTGATGTGCGCCATTCGAGCTTGTGTATCTGACATACGCATCAACAGTGGGAAGAAGAGCAGGCGAAGCGCGACAGATGATATGACGATGCTGCTCCACCAAGGCAGGCCGGTGTAGACGTGGACATGTTCGAGGACCCATTCAAGGACAGAAGTAGGACCCCAGCCATAGTCGAGTCCAAGCGATTTGAGATAGCCAATCTGCTCGGTAGGCAGAGGTACTAAAGTAGGATCGGGAGTGTTGATGTCTGTCAGACCGGAACCGACAAACGTATCGGATGCTGGAGGGGAGTTCGGCTCAGACACAGTTTGCGCAGACTCTGTGGCAGCAGGGACCTGCGACTTCGTAGTTGCGGCCTCGACGATAGATGCACTGGGCTCGGCAGGAGTTGAGCTGGGAGGGATGGTAGTCCCAGTATGATGCGCTTCCGTGAATGGCTTATTATCTCCTGGAGTGGGAAGCCATGAGGAAGGGCTCCAAGATATGCTTCTCTTCTGGTCTAGTGTCGCTCTCGAGGCAAGGACGGGCCTGTAGGTGGGGGTGGTGAAGGCACGCCGCGTGCTATTGGAGACCTGCGCTCTGAGTTAGTTATGCATCTCCTGGCCCCAGACATACACATATACATACAAGACGCCTCGATGCGCGCAGCTGAAACTCAGAGGCCTTCAACGATCGCGCGACGAGTTGTGCGCCTCGACTGGGCATCATCTTGTTGTTGACGAGGAGATGGGATGCCCAGGTCGCGAGAGAAGTGAGCTTTAGCTGCGTCGGCGTCTAAACTTTTTTTTGGCCGACGTGAAGCAGTGGTCTTGGCAATATCACGTCGAAGCCGACACGCTCGGTTCTCAAGTACAGTCGTGTCACTGCCGCATAAACAGCGCCCCGGAACCCGAGTGAATACGCCTTGGACACATGACAAGAGTTGACTCTGTGTGCATTGCTCAGTACATTTGTCAGGATCATGCAACCGATGGCCCTCATAATTTCTCTTCAAAGATTCTCTTATCCTTATGGTGCAAAGTCGATGACCTTGTCAATATCCTAACGCCATGGGAGTCTCTATAAGAACGCTATACTGTTTGCGGCTGAAGGTTGCGTTGTGTAATCGTCCATGTGCCTATTGCCGTTCTACTCAAGGGAGCTGTATGCATCCAGCTCCTTGCCAGATCGTCTTCTGCGCTCTACGGGATCATCTCTCATCTCGACGCCGGGCCCAACCCTTCGTGACCCTGACCGATGTGTCGGGAATACCTTCGAGATGTTAGCGAGTGGTCCACCTTGAGTGGATCGTTGCCGACTTTTGTGCCTCCCCAACCCAACCTGAATGCGAATTCGTTTGCAAATAGCTCGCCAAATCCGAGCATGAGTCCGTTGACGAATGGTAACAATAGATTGATTGCAGCCCCGCGCATGAGGCTCCAGAAGGTTGGCGGTGAGTAGAGGATCATGGGTGAGCTCGAGGACGAAGGAGGGTCTGATTCGGACATGTCGTGATTGGCGTCGTAGTTTTCGCTGTCCGAGGGAATAGTCATTTGCGACTCCGATAAGTCGATGTGCGGTGAGGTAGACATGGTGAGGATGGTAATGATGCCCGCTGGTCAAAACTGTGAAACAAGTGGGAAGTCGTTCGTTGGAATAGAGGTCACGAGTCCAGAGATCGTCTCGTAGTCTTTGACATGTCGGAAGTGTGGGGTGTGAGTTATTGTAGTCACAACAATGTGTAAGGCGATTGAATGAGATGTCTGGCAAGTTTCATGTGATGGAAGTGGTCAACCCCCACACGCGCGGAAGCTTCCGCGCGTGGTCGTATGCGGCTCTTCATACAAGACTCATAGCTATAAACGACGAGCTTGAGACCAAAATTGCCTAGTATACAGTCGAATGACGCGATGCAAAGATCCAATAATGCTATAAAACTTGCATCACTTTGGTAGTGCTACGACTGATGAGCAGCCAGCGTAGCGCAGCGCTTCGTGCCAAGACCCCGCAGGCGCGAGGACATTCGGACATGACGTTTTGCTAATGAAGCTCACGTTTCACGGCCCAAATTTTTGAGCTCGCTCCTGTTATCATTCCCCTTCATCACTTCAAGACATCTCTGCTCTGCCATGGCTTCGAATCAGGACGAATTAATTTCGGAGATTTGTGGTATCACGGGTACCACGCCATCAGCAGTGAGCCTCACTACTTCAATGGCCGTGAATTCCACTGACAAAGCTTGTGTTATAGGCCCGTCAGATTCTTGAAGCTGCCGACTGGAACACTGAAGAAGCTGTCCGACTGTATTACGCATCCCAAGATGGCGAAGACCTAAATGAGACAGAAATGGACGAAGAGCCAGCCCCTCGAAGAGCTGGGGAAACTGGAGCTTCCCAAGGCGGCCAATCATCAAGGTCATCACGGCCTCCTGGGAACCCATCACGCATGCGCACACTCAAGGATCTGCAGAGCGGTAGTGCTGGAGATGACAGCGAGGATGAAGACGAGAACAAGCAGGACTTCTTCGCTGGCGGAGAGAAGTCAGGACTAGCAGTCCAGAACCCGAACAACAGCAACAAACCGGCGGATCACTTCAAGAGCATCATGAATCAGGCTAGAGCGTGAGTGAAGCGGACACCTTGCCCTAGGAAGGATCTAACAAGTCACAGAAATCGCCCACGCCCCGGAGGGGATGATCAAGCCACCGGCTCTGCCAACTTTACTGGTCGTGCTCAGACACTCGGAGGAGACGATGTCGAGTCCCGCATAATCGACGACCCTAGTTCGAGCGCAAGACCAAGCGGGTCCGCAAGGGTGACCAGAACTTTACATCTCTGGCAAGATGGATTCTCAGTAGACGATGGTCCTCTCTACCGCTTCGACGATCCTGCAAACGCCCCAACGCTCGCTCTGATAAATTCGGGACGGGCACCCTTGGCGCTCCTGGGGGTGGAGCCCGGACAGGAGGTGGACCTTCAGCTAAACCCACACAAGGACGAGAAATATGTGCAGCCAAAGACATCATACAAGCCATTCGCGGGGTCTGGACAGAGACTTGGTAGTCCCACACCTGGCCCGACGGGCGGAAGCGCGCAGAGTGGTGCGCGCGCACCACAGTCAGCGGCGCCCGCTGCTGCACAAAGCAGCGCAGCACCATCAGTTTCCATCGATGAGTCGCAACCAACGATCCAGCTTCAGATCCGCCTGGGCGATGGTACACAACTGCGATCTCGTTTTAACACGTCACACACCATCGGCGATGTCTACGACTTTGTCAACGCCTCGAGCACGGCCAGCAGAGCGCGCGGATATGCACTGATGACGACCTTTCCATCGAAAGAGCTGAGCGACAAGAGCGTCAAGTTGGGCGATCTCTCGGAGTACAAGCGCGGGGGCGTGGTGGTGCAAAAATGGACGTAAGCTGGGGTCGTGCCACCAAGTCGTGTTGAGAAGGCACAAGGACGACTGAGAGGGGACGATTAATCAAGCAAGTACCTGTGCCGACGACGACGCACATTCGCTTGAGGATATGCAGTGTACCTATCGCCTGGAGAATGCTTCGATACCCACCGGCGGCATGGAGAGACTGGTAGGAGCTTTTTCATAGAGAGGCAAATGCCACATGGCTTTCATGACGAGTGTGACAATGAACCGAAGCTTTGACGAAGAAGGTGTGCACAAGTGTTTCCGCTGTTTCAGATATACACCTGGTAGTCGGATGCCGCGTCGCGAACTTTGGAGCTGCTTGGCAGGCCATTTGGCTGCACGAGGTGACGATCCGTTGAAGGCGAGTGGAAGCATTGAGGTAGAAGATTGGTAGTCGACAAGGTGATTCCTGCCCCCGCGCATCCATCGCACTTGAGAAGGCCGAGCTAGGTACGCACAGGCACTTGGCCAACTACCAGAATTGGTGGCCACCTCAGCTGCTGTAATAAATAACCTTGAAAGACACCAAAAGCAGTAGGGCTAAAAGCCACTTGTGCAGTTGGTGGATCGCCGCTGGGAGCCACCCCCCCCCAAAAAAAGATGTTGCCCCTCCAGGAAGGCGCGTGGATTGTTTAGTCAAGCCTGATGATCATCTGTCAATGGACAACCCTTGGTACTTTGTAGCAATTGCAATTATCCGACACTCGGAGGAAGAGACCAGTGATATCCGGCCAGCCAAGAGCGTGTGACACGCCCTGGTAGTCCTCTTTGTCACCGTGTTTGAGTTCACAGTCCCATAGCACGGGTGACAGCCTGGCCATGGACCCCTGCTTTCAGCCACCGCAATCCTTCCAAGATGGTTCCTGGAGATCGCGGGACGGGAGAGGTGTTCGCGAGAGGCATGAGCAGAGCAGCCCTGGTGGAGGGGATCACCGTAGAGACTGCTCGCCATTGCATTTGTAGGAGAATGGTTGACTTGTGATACCGGCGAAGGCTCGGATAAGACGAGAGCTCACGAAGGTCTGCTGGGTTGCTAGGAAATGAAGAGGATAGCCGTTGAAAGCTTGTGTATCGTGGCAGTGGCTAAAGTAGGTAGACTCGCAATCGATTCAGCGATAAGAGCAGCAGAGATTGAGATTTGCATCAAGCCATTTGCCGACCTCCAGGTGTCATACTACGCTGTCTACAACCGTGTCGTACTGACATGTGGTAGTCTTTGATCTCCGCTTAAGCAGTCACGTAGCGAAGAAGATTTTTGGTGCTCAGGTGGAGACTCGAAAACGTTTCAGGGGCCCAGTTATCTCTCCTCGTGCTGGGCTGCCCTCGCCATCGTTGGCTGGCGCTACATCCCGCCCACCCTTTTGCTCTGTTTGCGACGTGCTACAGCATTATTCTCCCGCTGTTCTGCAGGGAAAGGCTCATCTGCAAATCCTTGCCCAGGGGCTGTCCCGCAGACTAGGTTGTCTTTGATCGCAACGTTGGCGTGTTGGAAAGACACCGGCTTGGCCATCACCACAACCTCTCGCGCCCTACTCCGATTCGTACATCCTCTCTGTCTCTCACACCACCACCTCGCTGCCGTCCGGCTCATACCGCCTGTAATACTCGCCGGCTCTTTGACGACGACCATCCACGCTCATTTATCCACTCTTCCCGCGGCTCCGCACTCCGACTCGTCCCCTCCTCACCACTTCCGGTTTCACGTCATCGGGTTGGATCATGTTTGTCGGCAGCGTGTAGCATACGAGCGCATATCCTGTGGGCATCATTGCTGCCTTCCTTGACCATTGAGCAGTCGCCCGACACACACACACACACATACCCCACAATAATGTTATTCACAACCTTCACTTCGCCCCGGCGATTAGCATTGCTGGCAGTGCTGGTCCTCTTTTGCACACTCTTCCTCTTCAGGAACACCGGATATACCGAGAGACTGTCCACATACACGTTCACAGGCGCGAAAACGATAGACCAAGATCGGGAAGGGACGCCAGAGCAGACGAGATCGCAACAACAGCAAAAGCCCGTTGGCGAGGATCTCTTAGCAGACAGGGTGACGAGCGGGAGACAGAAACATAAACACCCGGATGTCCAAATATCCAACTTTGATGCGCCGAAACCGATCAATTACTCCGAAGGGCCCATCACGCCCGTCAAGCATTTGGCCTTTCCGGATTTGCAAAAGTTCATTGTCGATTTGAAGAAGTGGGATACGCTTAATACTCAGAACCACTGGCCGTCATGGGACGCGTACAAGGATGCGAATTATGATCCCAACCGCTGGGAAGGCTTTGATTGGTAAGCGCTTTCTACAGAGATGACACCGCCAGATAGCACACGCTGATACGTGACAGGGAGCTGGGATACTTTACCAGAAACGGTGTCAAGCATCTCGAAGAAAAGGACGTCAAGCCAGAACCCTACCTGCCTTACCCAAATTACAACACGCCGGAATGGAAGGCGCAATGGCGAGGGGATTGGTCGCCCTGCGAAGGTCCAAGAGGCAAGCTGCTGGACGAGAGCATCGAGGATATCGTCCTGGCCTATCGCGCACCTCCACCGGGCTTTCCGGCGCCAGCAGTGGGAAGTTCCGAGGTGACAGGCCTTGACGAGAACGTCTGTTTTGATCGCTTCCACCGCTACGGACCTTACGGCCTTGGGCAAACCGCAATGAACACGCCTGCAGGCTGGAATCGCCCAGAAGTGCGACCGGAGTGGTCGGAAAAATGGTGGGGCCAACTACAAGATCAATGCCTGCAGAAAAACAAGCACCGTTATGCCCCGGAAGCTCGCATCCCTATGAATCTGATCCCCACAAAGGTCGAGCCGGACAATGTCGACACCCTTGATGAGACGGAAGCGGCGCAGTCAAGAAACACGGCATACCCGAAATATCAACACAGGACTGCTCTGCTGATTAGAACGTGGGAGGGCTACAGTTACACCGAGAATGATCTGCAAGCCATTCGAGCACTCGTCACGGAGCTGTCACTCCTATCAGGAGGCGAATACCAGGTGTATCTCTTCGTCAACGTGAAAGAGCACGATGCCGACATCTACACCAATCCGCAAAAATACCAGGATGTGCTTCGTCGTGTCGTACCAAAGGAGCTGCGCGACATATCCCTCCTGTGGACGGAACAGGTCGTAGAGGAGTGGTACCCCAAAGTCGGTGACTGGCAGGTGTACTGGCAGCAATTCATGCCTCTTCAATGGTTCAGTAAGACGCATCCCGAATTCGACTATGTCTGGAACTGGGAGACCGACGCTCGCTACACTGGCAACCACTATCACTTCCTGGAAAAGATGGCCGAGTTCAGTCGCAACATGCCCCGCAAGAATCTCTGGGAGCGCAACTCACGCTTCTACTTCCCAGGTGAACACGGCAACTTTGCCTCCTTCCTCGCGGACACGGACGGCGCCATTGCCAACGCCACCGCTTCCGGCGCCATCACCCCCGTCTGGGGTCCTCTTCCTTTCAGCAAGGACCAACACATTGTTGGTCCCACTCCTCCCACGCCCTATGAAGAAGATAATTTCAGCTGGGGCGCTGGCGAAGAAGCGGACCTCATCACCCTCCAACCCATCTGGGACCCCACCGATACAGAATGGTCCTACCGCTACAAGATCTGGAATTTCGTCCCCGGCAAACGACCCCACTTCACCCAGTCGGACCCAGGCGACGACGCATACTTCCACCCAGACTTTGCCAAAGTCCCGCGCAGAGTCTTTATCAACACGGTCGCGCGCTTCAGCAAGAAAATGCTGCACGCCATGCACCTCGAGAACCGCGCGGGGCGCTCGATGCAAGCTGAAATGTGGCCGGCCACGGTGGCGCTCCAACACGGTCTCAAGGCCGTGTACGCGCCGCATCCCATCTGGATGGACCGGAAATGGCCCGCGTGGTTCCTGGACGCGACGTTCAACGCCGACAACGGCACCGCGACGGGATGGGGTCAGAAGAAGGACAGTCCGTACAACCACGACCGGGAGGCGGCGTTCAGGGGCTGGAGCTGGTATTACAGCACGGGATTCCCCAGGATCCTGTACAGACGGTGGCTTGGCTGGAGGGCTAAAGACATCCTCGGCGATATCGGCGGGAGGACCTACGAGGACGGCGCCGTCACGGCCAGCGAGGACGCGACGGGCCTCGAGGATTGGGAGAAGACGTTCGGTGGAAAGGGCAGGATGTGCCTCCCCGGCATGCTCCTGCATCCGGTCAAGAAGGTGAAAGAGGAGGATGGGGTCAATGTCGACATGCAGAGGGCGACGGAACGGGATAGGGAGCGGGAGAGGAAGGTAGGGGAGGACGTGGCGCGTATGAGGGCCGAGAGCGGGTTCACGTGGGAGCAGGCCAATGCGAGGTGATGTAGTATCAGGAATCGTGCATTTCGACCGATTGCCCCACCCCAAAGGACGCATGTTTTCCGAAGGTGACTTCGGGCACGTCAGTAGTGTTTTGACGTGATGAAGGGCCGCCGGGACTAGGGATCATATAAACACATATATATTGTGCATGTGGGGGATATAGAATATCGATATGGTACACCAGCTACTTTCTCTCTGTTTTTCCCATTCATCATGCGCACCCCCTCCCCCATAATTTGAAAAAAAAAAAAAAAAAGAAAAAAAGGTGTGGTCCAAAAGATGCGAAGCGAACAGGCGATGATTGATGATTATTGATGTTCAACAATGGGCTCCTCGCCCGCCTTCATGGGGCACCACATCACGGCTTCCCCTTGACATTGACCTCACTCCCTGGCCCCGACAAACTCCCTGGCAAGCACGTCCCCGCCCTTGGCACTCTCCTCCATCCAGTGGAACGCAACACACATGATCTCGGCGTCGTACTTGCGCCCATCGCTATTCTCCCTGGCCCACCTCGCTGCCCTGCTCGCCCTGAAGACATCCTTTACTTTACTCATGGGCGCGACGACCCTGCCGACCAGTTCGGGATGCGTGAGGTACAGAGTGGCTAGTTCCCTCTGCGCGACGGGGTGGCCCTGGGAAGCGGCCAGGCGGAGGAGGAGGGAGGCGTGGGCGAGAGGGTGGTCCTGTCCGCTGGTCGGGGTGGGAAGGAGAAGAGGCTGTGAGGGTTGGGCGCCCGGTAGGGATGGTGGAGAGGAGGTCAGGGACGGACGGGATGTGGTGTGGTGCGAGATGATGGCGTCGGCGGCTTCGACGATGGCTTGCGTCGCTGTGGACCTGAGGGTCAGGGCGGCGATGGTGGCGTTCCAGAAGGCCTTGCCGGGAGCCGTGTCGTCGAGGATGTCGGCTGGGAGGAGGGAGGCGATGGTCTGGAGGTCGCGAAAGAGATTGCTTGGACGGGTGGACGAGGAGCGGAAGAGGTTCGCGAAAAGGCCAATCGAAGTATAGAGGTGGTGTGAAGTCTGCCCCGTCAGCAAGGATGTCTCGAGTCGAGTGCGAAGAAGCGACGTTGAAGCCTGTGAAGTCGTGGATCGTGTTAAGGTCGACTGGCTGGTAGACTGTAGGAGGGTTTCTAGATCGTGGAGGATCTTGAGCTTCTCGTACGGCCCGTTGGTCAGATCGAAGCGACGGACTAGGCGGCGTTTCGCAGCCTCGACGTCAAAGTGTGACAGGGTGATGCCTTCGGATCTCCTTTTCGTGATCTCTGACAGGGTGCCGTTCCGACTATCCTCGCAGCTGACGCCCTTTCTAGTGTGTCCCGGCATCTTGGAGTCCCGCCTCGTATCTCGATCGTTGTCTCCAGATGCCACCACCCCTGTGTCTGCACCGTTGGCCTTCTTGGATGAAAGTCCAAGCCCAGCAAAGTATGGGTGACCGACGCCTCGAATGAAAGACGCATCAGTCTCGCTGCCATTGGGAAATGTACCTTGAAGAACATCAGATACGAGTAGGCCGGTGATGGATTGTCGAAGATCGCTGAGCAGTCCTTTTACTTTGGCCGCCGACTGGAACGATTCCCGCGAGATGGACTGTCTCAAATGCATTGGCGACCATGCTCTCGAAGGGGGGCTAATATTGCTGAGAGGCGACTGCGACCTGTATCCGGAGGGAGACCAGAAAGTGGTCGACGATCTCGTCAACAAGGTCGGACTTCTGTTGTCAAGGTAGTCGCTGCCAAAGTCCTGGCTGGTGAAACTAGCGGTAGCGATATTAAAGTCTGATTTCCGCCGGAGTCTTGCGTTGTAGTCGCCATGGATAAATTCCGATCCGTTTGAACTTGGCCGCGAGATGAACGTAAAGGGTTCGCGGCTGTCGTTGCTGGCCAATTCGATCTGCAGCGCTTCATTCTCTCCATCGAACCTATCTCGTTGGAACAGCTCGCTGCCCCACAAGACAGGGCTTGCCACCGGATCTGGGCTGACCATCTGGCTGAGACACTTTGAGATCTCGCAGAGCAGACGGTGCAGACGCTCTTCACCCACACAGATGTTCTCAATGCCACCTCTTTCCATCCATTGCTGTACGATGGTAGTCTGCTCGTCCTTCAGCTTGTTCAGTACCTGATACGTCGGATCAGTGACCATAATGTCGACAACACTAGCCTCTCCCTTCTTGACCGCATTCAGATTCTTCGGCTTCAGGGTGCCTTTGTGGCGAAGTGGCGGCGGCTCAGTGCGTTTCGCGTTCAGCTGCTTTGGCGCATCCATACTGAGGATCGCTGATGCGAGCTTCTCCAGCTCAGCATAGGGAGCAGCAGAACGTACATCGGTGCAGTACCACATCTTTACTCGGGTCTTGCTCGCAACATTGGCAGTGATTCTCACTAGAGACTCGGTCTCGATGTTCTGCTGCTCTAGCAGGGACGCAAGCATCTCCAGTTTGGCCGAGGCGCTTCGAGATCGTGCGACAGATTGCTCAACATCCCGTGTAAAGTATCGCAACATGGCAGATTCCGTGTTTGGGTTGGACGACGAGAGCGACTTGATACGAGTCAACGTCTGCGAGTAGATAAAGGCCTTGTTGAAGTCTTCGTTCTGCTCGAACAAACGTACAGCTCGATTGAAGGCCTCAGTGAGTGTCGACGGCCAGCGTGTGGGAGAAGTGCGGGCTTTTTCCTGATCCGGTTCGGGACTGATGCTGGTTGCATGCACAACCTCCGATAATGATTGACTGCGGCTTCTAAATGGGTTCGTCCGAGGACGCTCCGACAACTCTGGCGGTGGGGTAAATGGATTGTTCTGCCTTCTAGGAGAGGGGAACGGCAACATCATGTCACTGCTCCTGATCTCCGAGCTTGAATACTGTGGACCGCCGAGAGCTGGCTCGGCAAGTAGACGTAATAGACTCTTCCTAATCTCCAGGTAAGTATTGTTGGTGTCCATGTTGCTTCGGAAACCATTGTCGTGGTCACTGTCGCTCTGTATTTCAAAGTCACGCTGTTCAATGGTGAAAGCGTGCATGCGGTCAATATTTCGGACACGACCATCCCGTAGTTCCAACAGGGCCCAAGATTCAGAAACTGGGTTACTAACACCGTGGAAGAAATCAGCCTTGGTGACTGACAGCATCTCCGAGCAAGCGCTGCGCAAGGTAATGCCTCTCAATGTAGAATTTTCACATTCGCTAGTGTCCGACAACTGTTCGCTAGGACTAATTGGAGGCCGAGAGCTCACGTCGGATTCTGTGGACAGATTCGAACCATTGCCAGGAATGGGCGGTAATCGATCTTGGTCCAGGTCATCAAAGGCGGACTCCCGGAAGATCGACAGGCCAGAGACAGACGACGCTGACGAGACTCCGCCAGGCGAGCTCAAGGAGCTCAATGCGATGGAATTGGGCATGTTGTTACCTCTCTTGTCCGGATAAAGTGCTTGCACCAGTGTGTAGATATCTGCGGGACTGAGGCTTCGCAGGAAATAGTCAGAAGATCTCGCGCTCGGCTGCTCGAGGATTCGACTCTCTGCAACCGGTCGGAAAATGGCTGCTATAGCATCTACGTCAGCCTTCAGAGAGGGATCCACTGGACCGGTGTGACTCCTGTCTTCGTCAGCAGCTCATCTTTTGAGCGGAGACTCGGACAGCTTACCAAGCATAGGAGACGTCAAAGACAATCTTTTGTGCCTTGAGAATAGTGTCGCGAAGAATACGATGGCGTGCAGTTTCTGGAAAGCAGTCGCCGAGCATCAAGCTACGTGCCTATGATGGTTCAGTCTGGATCGTACTGTTGCGGACGAGCCCTTACCTCTGGAGTGATAACGTGATCAAGCATGAACGTCGAAAACAACCAGTGTGCCAGGAAGAAGAAGGGTGCGGTACGGAAGCGGGTATCTGAGTCTCGCAGTTTATCAACAGTGAATCTGCATAGCCTGAGAACCCTAGAAGGAATTATTCGAGTCTGGTCGTTGTTCCGAAGGAGAGCGAATAGTTTCCGTATAGCTGAAAAGTAGAAGGCCTCGGCTTCCTCGGATTCAACAGGAACATCAGTGGTAACGCCCTGGCTCCTGACCCGAAAGGATGGACTATCCGATCTTGACAGTAGGAAGTGGCCTTCGTGAAGGGTTTCTTGGATCCAAGTCTCAAGCGCTCGCTTACCTGAGGGTTCGATTTCATTTGCCATACCATCAAGGATAGCAATGATGAACTTTTCCCGTCCGGGTTTGTTGTCCGAAAGCATGCGAGCGCAGACGCTTGCCCAGATGGACTCCTGACGATGGCGGACAGAAGTACCATCGGCCGAAGGATATAGTCCGACAAGTTCCAGCAACAGGGCAAAGGCATCGTGCCTGCACAGGTCCCAGACCTGCGAAGAAGCTCTCGAGTCCGCTTGACCGGGTCCGGGGCTCGAGATTCTCCGCACCGAGGATGGGGTAGAGTGGCCAAAGACGGATTTCTCTGGTATGGCAAGACATTGGCCAAGCTGTATGTTCTCCAACTGTCGCTGGTTCAAGGACATTAGCCTGTGAATGAGGAATTCTTGGTTAGACACAATGTCGGAGACCAAATGCAGGGCCTGGTCACGAGACTCTCTCGAGATCTTCTGGAGGAAGGACTGCGAGTCAGCATGTCGGCTCATGTCCCTGCGAACAGATTCGTCAGAGACGGCTGTTGAGATGCGGCCCGTGAAAAGATCGGTGGCCAGATCCCGGACATCATTGAAGGCATCAAAGGCTGTGCGAAAGTCGGCCTTGTTACCAGTACGAATACAGTCTGCGAGATTCCTCTGGAGGTTGGGCTGGCCTCTCACGAGACGTTTCTGGATCTCACATGAGACCTTGAGCTTGTTGACCCTGTCCTGGAGGTCCCGTCGTTTCCGCTTATGATACTTCTGCAGCCGCAGGAGGTGAGCGAGTTCGTCCATGGGATTGTGATTGCCTCTGTCCATGGTGTGACAGGAGTCGTTCAGGAAGGTTACGTGCGGACGGGGTGATGTTCCGGACCTAGTCTGAGGCGGAGGTGGTCATTGTCCATTGGGAATGCTTGCCGTGCGTAGTAGCTACCTCCTGCGAGCGGAATGGCCAGACATAAAAGCAGATGACGACTTATTCACAGAGATTCGAGCAGTGTCAAAAAAAAAAAAGACTCCGGGCCAGGGGACAGTCGTCAGAGGCCAGTCCAAGGGAGATAGGATAGAGGGCCCAGCTGCGGTATTGGGACAGGCGCCGTTGGCAGATGTAATCACATCCTTGTACAATGTCAGTGGAGCTGCATATGTATTGCCAACTCATAGAGTAGCAGCAACGGAGGATGAAGAATACAGTCTAGGTCGATCAGCGGGACCGCCAACACGACATGCAGGCGTCGGATGCTGTGTGCAGAAGTTGTATGCAGAAGCAAGACTGGTACGACAGAGGTGCAAGCGCTGGATTGACTCGATGGCAAGGGACGGAGAGCGAAGGTTGCTTGTGGTTTCTTCTGCTTCTTCTGGTCCTGCTGCGCGATCCCGGCGCCGGACGCGGGTGCTGAGGTGTCGAGGGGTCGATGTGGAGCTTGCTCGAGTGGTATGCGCTGGCGTGCGGCTGATGCTCTCGAGACGCCTTTGTGCCTATTGCTTGTGGGTTTGCGTGGTCGAAATGCCTGCTGCTGCGGCTGCTGCTGCGGCTGCTGCTGCGGCTGCTGCTGCTTCGGACAGACGACGAGAACAGAGCGTCGTCTCGTCGATGACAGGCGGATTGTGTGGGTTGTGGTGATTGACGGTGGTGCTAGTCATGGAGCCATGGAGCCATGGAGCCATGGGAGCAAAGACAGGGCGGAGGGCGGTCAAATGGTGGCGGCGTGCATCGAAGCATCACATGCGCCAACGCATTCCCTGCCTTTGGCCTGTCTGTGGCCTGCCTCTGGCCTGCCTCTGGCCTGCCTCTGGCCTGCCTTTGCATGCTCCTCTAGCCTTTGCTCCTGTCCAATCATCGCCCCGTCTCCCTGCGCTTCGACGACGAGCCTGCCACATCACCCATCGCCCTGATCTGGACCTCTGCGTGCGTTCCCGCGCGTCGCGGCCTTGATTGGTTCGCATCCGCCATCTCTCGCTCTCTCTCTCATGCATGCCATCTGTCGGAACCACACCATGCACACCCGGACGGACAAGCCACGTCGATCGGTACAAGAGTACACCAAAGAACTACTTTGCCGCTGTACCACAGTACCACTGTACCTCCGCCGGGAATCGTTTGTGCGACCGTCCATGTCCAACAGAGTCGGCTTCCACATGGTCCTCCCACCTCGATATCTTCCCTTGGTCGACGATCACATGACAAAGCATCAGGTGGGTGACATGTGGCATTACTTGACGGCCACGTCTTGGTCATAGGTCGCCATCTACTGTATTTGGAACCATATGTGGGACCGCGTCTGACTAAGGTAAGAGATCCTTGTGCACACGGCAGGCGGCAGACGACAAACCAGAAACCCGGATACATCACCCTGGTCCATGCCGGTACCACTCATACCGACGACATGGCCTTCCGTAACAGAGGCGCGACCTGTTTTCTGCTTGCCGCCACATTTCCCTGCTGCCACATGAACGACAGCCAGCCGTCCTCGTCCCCTCGCTCCATCTCCTTCAACTGCAAGTCATCACCTGCCTCGCTCCTGAAAGACTCGATGATCTTCCGCCCTCTGTCACTGCCCGCTGCGAGCATAAGCTGACGACCAAAAGCACCGTCTTCGGCCGTGTAAGCCGTGAGGACACAGATGACTGTATGCTGGTGCTCCTTCGCAAAAGACCGGCATCCATCCAACAAGTCCTTGCCTTCCTGCTCTGCCTTTTCCTTCAGCCACGCGAATGGCCTCACGACCGCACAAGTCCCGAGCGTGCTCCCACTCTCCGTCCACGCCTTGTAGTCCTTTCTCAACACGTCCCTCAGAGACAATCCCCCAAGATCCTCTTTCGCCTTTTGCACCTCGTCAAAGAAAGCTTTCCTGTCATACTGTTTCCCAGCCTTCAAGCACATCCTGATTTTGGTCTCCAAATACTCCACCGCCTCCTTGTCCACCTCTGTAGTCTTGTTGCCGTCCTTCAACCCCTGCGTATCCCCCAACACGGCCGCCAATCCCAGAAACGCAACCTGCGCATCCCACAGGCTCGCAAACGCCCCGTCCTCGATCAGATTGTCCCCTTGCCCGTTCGCCGCTCCCGACCAAGACACAGTGAGGAACCACTCATCCCACCGTCGCCGGAAGTGCTCCACAACCAAGCTCGCACAACTCCCACACGTGCTGATGACCCGCGGCTCTCCCTTCCCCTTCGCCCCCGCCTCCCCCTCCCCCTCCACCCCAACCGGCACCCTCCCCTCGTCAACATGATGATCTATAACCCCAACCACCCGCCCAGAGTACACCTCCCCCAACCGTCCCTGCAAAACATTATGATCCACGAGCACCCACCGCGTCGCCTCCGGAACCAATCTCTCCTGCACAGTCGACAGATCGCCCAGATCGTCCAGTGTGATCAGGTGTTCGCGACCGATATTCGCTCTGGGGAGCAACGCGAGCAGCTCCGGCCGCAAAGCAATGTCCGCCCGCGGGATATTGAGGACGGGCACGTAGATCTGCGCCGGTTTGAGGTGTTGCTGCGGGGAGAGCGTGGCAATGTATGCGTACGTTATGGCCGAGGCGATGGAGTCGAGATCTGCACCCGAAGGAAAAAAAGGGGGGTTGGTCACTGGTCGAACGGAGGGAGGGGGGAGAAGGACGGGATGGGGGAAGGGGAGAGAGAGGGAATGGAATTTGAGGGGAGGAGGAGGAGGAGGAACAGCGAGTTGTCAGGGACGGATGCGTACCGGCTGATTCATTGCCAATGACAAATGTTACTGGCGACCGCTTCAGTTGGGCCACTTGCAGGTGGTATTTGGCGTGGGTGAGGAAGCCGCGCAGCGAGGTGCGGGCGAGAGCCATGTTCGGTCGTCCGGTGGCGATTTGCAGTGCGTGTATGAGGATTTTAGTTATCACAAGATCCAACGCGGGTCAACTACTTGAATGTCGGGCGTACATCTCATGTCAAATGAGGCGTGAAGAAAGACCTGTCCCCGGAGGCCGAAGCCTGGCGATCAAGTACTGCCGCCGCCGTCTGGATCCAGAACCTTCAAACGAGGCAGCATCTTTTGGACAAAGAAATGAGACCTGACCACTTTTAATCTAGACGTCTGCTGTATGCATAGTTCCTACAGACACGACATGACCAAAGCAGGCAATCCCAAGGCTAAATGTTACGATTGGATATCTACTACTCTCCAGCAGTGCCTCTTGACCCACTCCATGATGACCATTACCGCAAGGGCACACTCCCGTCAAGCAAGAGGACAGGTATCTAACTATGTGGAACGGCTGCACTCCTCGCTAAACGTGACGACGACTCGACCTCATTCAATTAGCGCCTGCCATGAGACCTGGTGCCCATGCTTCCTTGCAGGTTCTCGAGCTCCTGTTCCAGTTGCTTGATCTGCTGGTGACTGGTCTCCAGGTCCTTGTTGAGGCGATCACGCTCGTTGATCAGCTTCTGCTCCCACGCACGGAAACGTTGCTCCTCCACCTTCACCTGCTCGGTAAAACGTTTGCGCAGAGCCTCTTCTTCCTCCTTGAACTTCGGGTTGTCCAGCTTCCTTGGGCGAGCTTCGCCGAATTTGCGTGTCTCCATCTGCTGTGCGCGGTACGCCTCGTAGTGGTTCTCTTCGGTGGTGTGAATCAGATCGAGCATGTGATTGCGGATCAGGACGGAGCGCAGCTTGCGAAAGTCGCAGTGCTCCTCGTTCTCCACCTCAGCAACGCCCCAGGCGTACTGACGTCCCTTGACACTGCGCCCGTCTGGAGTTGTCACGTCCTTCTCAGATCCGATGACTGCGAAAGGCATGGCGGTGATCAGCTCGCGTGTCACCTTGAGCATTCCCTCGTCATCGTCATCCAGAGGAGGCGAGTAGACTTTGATTCCCTGTGCCTCGATTGTAGTCCTGACTCTTGACTTGAAACGCTGCAAATCTGCTGGGCTGACTGTGTCGGCTTTTGCGATGACGGGAATGAGGTTGACACGAGTACTCAAGCGCTTCATGACCTCAATGTCGAGTGGCTTGAGCGCATGACCGGTTGGGCGGATGAAGTAGAGGCAGGCGTGGACACGGAGATCTATCCTATCCGACCTGCGCGGCTGCTGCTCTTGGAGCATGTAAGACTCGTGTTGATCGTCGAGGAACTCGATGATGGGCTGCCAGGAGTCGCGGTTGTTGACGTAGTCACCGAAGCCAGGTGTGTCGATGACGGTCAAGCGGACTGGACGTGTCTGTCAGGAACACGATAGCGAGCCTGTCTCGGTGTGCATACCTTTGAAAAATTTCTCCTCAAGCTCGGCCTTTGTGATTTCGATTTCCACTGTCTTGTCGACCTGCTTTGCGTGCCTTCGTCGGTGGTCGGCATAGTTCTTGATTGTGGTAGAGAAGAGGGTGTTGATGAACGTCGTCTTGCCCAGTCCAGACTCGCCAGCTACCTGTCCATGGTCAGTCTCTACATGATCGGAAACAACGTATGCCATCCTACCATAATAGTGAACGCAGCCCCGCGCTTTGCGACAATCTTGTGGCTACAAAATCTGTAAGTAGCTGCTGCACACGGGTGCACAATAAGCAGTCATACCGCTGGTTGGGGAGCTGGTGTCGCACATTAGTGACTGTACAACTGCCGCATGACTCTGACTTACATTGGCAATGCCAATTGGTGAGGCAATGTCAGCCATGCTGAGATCGCGAGCTTGATCAAGCTGGTGGTATATTTGGTCTGGCCGATTAGTTACCGCTCAGGAGGTCCAATTCAGCAATGTCGTCGCGTAATCCAGCCCAGTCGCGCAACAGGAAAGCCGAGGACTGTGGTCCAGATACAAGTGGCGATAGGAGTCCGAGTCCGTGTGGTGCAAAGCGATACAGGATGATGGCCTCCTTTACAACTTACCGAATGAAGGAGACGACTTGTGCTGCATACGGAGCCTGGCCCGTGCATTTGAACGTCCCAGCAGTGGAAGCTGCCCCGATGAACCCTGCGCGCCCTCGTTGCCCTCCTCTGAGGAAGACGACCCTGCCGAACCGCCCTTGCCCTTTTTGGCCGAGCGCGGATTCTCCACAGAACTCTTGGCGAGATTTTCCTCCATCTGCAGTTTGCGACTCGCAACCGACATGGTGAAGTACCATGCAGTGGATGACAGATACGTGAATTTGAGTGAAGTAAGAGAGGAACGGATGAGATGAAGACAGACTTCCAGGTACGTGTGAGATTGTGCGAGCATGTGACAGCGTCCTGGTCCTGACAGCCTCTTCTTCAGTTCTCGAATTTGCTTGGGACTGTCTATCGGCGTGGCAATCTTTGCTATACGCCCGATGGCACGTGTTTACTATCGCCAGTCGGCAACAGGGTCACCGTCTTTGACCTTGTAAAGTCAGTCAGCCTGAGTCGAGGATACGGATCGAAGCTGATCAGCACAGTAACAAGTCGCACACCCTACCATTCTCACATCGCAAGAATATCGCACGACTCGCTCTTGATCCGAGGGGCAGTCTCTTGTTGACCATCGACGAAGATGGACAGACCATCTTGACTCATCTGCAACGCCGCATTGTAATCTATCATTTCTCTCTCGCAGGCCCTGTCTCAGCGCTGTCCTTCGCGCCGTCTGGCCGACATTTCGCTGTCGCCCTTGGTCGCCGTGTACAAACCTGGAGAACGCCTGCCACACCCGGAGATGGCGAAGACGGTGGTCTCGAGTTCGCTCCGTTCATCAAGCACAGGGACTATGTCGGACACAATGACACGGTTCAAAGCATCGAATGGTCAAGCGACTCACGATTCTTTATCTCGTGTTCCAAGGATCTGACTGCTCGAATATGGAGCCTGGATCCCGAGGCAGGCTTCACTGCCACGACGCTGGCAGGACATCGACAAGCAGTACATGCCGCATGGTTTTCCGCAGACCAGGAAACAATCTACACAGTCTCCAAGGACGGCGCTCTTTTCAGCTGGCGTTATGTGGCACCCCTGAATGCCGAATTACCCGACGAAGATATTCCCGAAGACCAGTTCCGCTGGCGAATTACGGAGAGAAACTATTTCAATCAGACACCAGCTACTCTCACCTGCGCGGCATACCATCCCCAGACCAATCTACTCGTCGCTGGCTTCTCCAATGGCGTCTTTGGTCTTTACGAACTTCCCAGCTTTAGTCAAATTCACACTCTGAGTATCTCGCAGAATGACATTGATTTTGTCACCATCAACAAGTCTGGTGAATGGCTTGCTTTTGGGGCTTCGCACTCGGGCCAGCTCCTAGTCTGGGAATGGCAGTCAGAATCATACATACTCAAACAGCAGGGCCATTTCGATTCGATCCATGCCCTTACCTATTCACCTTCGGGTGATCGAATCATCACCTGTTCCGAAGACGGTAAGGTCAAGATCTGGGACTCGACATCGGGGTTTTGTATAGTCACGTTCAACGAGCATACATCTTCGGTCACAGCTTGCGAGTATGCCAAGCGAGGCAATGTACTTTTCACGGCATCTCTAGATGGCTCGGTGCGAGCATGGGATCTGATTCGATATCGCAACTTTCGCACTTATACCGCACCTTCGAGATTAGCCTTCACTTCGGTTGCGGTCGATCCCTCCGGAGAAGTCGTGGCTGCAGGATCACAAGACAGCTTCGATATCCACCTCTGGTCCGTTCAGACAGGGCAGCTACTCGATCGTCTGGCAGGCCACGAGGGACCTGTCTCATCGCTCGCATTCTCACCGGATGGCGGCGCTTTGGTGTCTGGATCATGGGATCACACGGTGCGAATCTGGTCCGTCTTTGCGCGCACGCAGACCAGCGAGCCTCTTCAGCTACAGGCCGATGTCATCAAGGTGACCATCCGACCCGACTCGAAACAAATAGCAGTGAGTACCTTGGATGGACAGCTCAGCTTCTGGTCACTTTCGGAAGGCTCGCAACAGACTGGACTGGATGGGCGCAGAGACGCATCCGGTGGTCGAAAGATGTCAGACCGCCGGACTGCTGCAAATGCGGCTGGCACAAAGGCCTTCAGCAGCCTAAGCTACAGTGCAGATGGAGCCGTGGTGGTGGCTTCGGGGAACAGCAAATATATTTGCCTCTATGACGTGGAGTCTGGTGCCCTGCTGCACAAGTACACTGTCAGTGTCAACTTGTCGCTCGACGGCACTCAGGAGTACCTCAATAGTCGCAACTTGACCGAGGCTGGTCCTCGCGGACAGATCGACGAGACTGGTGAGGCCTCGGACCTGGAGGATCGTCTTGACCGGTCACTCCCAGGCGCGAGACGAGGTGACGCTGCACAGCGACAGGTAGTCCCCGCAGTCAGAGTGCCGGATGTTGCTTTCGCGCCAACAGGGCGTTCATTCTGTGCCGCAAGCACAGAAGGACTGCTCATATATAGCTTGGACGCCGCCATCGCTTTCGACCCTTTTGATCTTGACATCACCGTCACCCCCGCAACGACATTGAAAACCCTTCAGCAAGGGGATTACTTCCGAGCGCTTATAATGGCTTTCCGTCTGAATAGACCTAATCTGGTCACTCGAGTATACAGGAGTGTGCCATCAGCAGATATTTCGCTCATCGTCAAGGCGCTCCCGACTGTGTACCTGGAAAAGTTGATTCGACATATCGCAAACCAGGCGGATCAGACGCCATTCTTGGAGCTGAACCTCACTTGGCTTACTGCAATCGTCACTTATCATGGCGCGTCATTGAAGAAGAAGCAGGGAGACTTTGCCGAAGTCGTGCGGATGATGCAGCGGGTAATTGCAAAAGTGCAGCGAGAGGTCATGGGCGTAACGGACAGCAACGAGCACACTATAGACTTTCTCCTTGCTCAGGAGAGCCCGAAGCACGACACGAATGGGCATGGACTACCAAATGGTGGTGATGCTCAGGGGCTACTCACTGGCGCGGAAATAGGCGAAGACCAGGATATGGATGATGACGACGAAGAAGGCTGGATAGGTTTGGATTAGATATGATACCCATAATTAGAGATGTCAACTACCAGCCATGACGTGTCAATTATAGAAGCCTCATCTGCCTCGCCAGTGCCGCTGGTCCCAAGAATCTCTGAGCCAGCCCCACATCGGGGCTCCGATCTGCCACTTCGATGTGCATCCTCACTACTCAACGCTGCCCCTCCAACACCCACATTATGTGATGACCTCGTTCCCGACGACGCCAATAGCACGTCTAGGAGGCCATAATGGTATTTCGATACCTTCTTCTCTTCGAAAACCTCTAACGCGCAGAAGGCCAAGTACTCGCCCTGACCTACTCCTCGGGCACAGGCCAATACGTACGTACCTTTCCCCCCACCCACTTTTCCCAGGCTCCTCGGATTAACAGCCACAGCTCCTCACCGGCTCGACCGACCGTCAGATCCGCCTCTTCAATCCGGCGTCCCGCTCGCCGCTCGTCCAGACCTACTCCGCGCACGGCTACGAAGTCCTCGATCTGCACATCTCGACCGACAATGCGCGCTTCGCGTCCGGGGGCGGCGACAAGATCGTCTACCTCTGGGACGTGGCCACTGCGCAGACGATTCGACGGTTCGTGGGCCATCTGGGGAGGATCAACGCCGTGCGATTCGCCGGGGAAGAGGAGGCGTTGATCGTCAGTGGGAGTTATGATGGGACGGTCAAGGTATGGGATACGAAGCAGCGGGGGGAGAAGCCTTTGATGGGACTCGGGGAGGCGAGGGATAGTGTGGCAGCTGTGGAGGTCAGTGGGTGGGAGATCCTCGTTGGGAGCGTGGACGGGAGGGTGAGGGGGTACGATTTTAGGATGGGAAGGGTGTCGGTTGATGTTGTTGGTGGTGAGCGGCATGTTTTTTGGTAGTGGAGTTGCGACTGATGGGCACAGCACCGGTTACGAGTCTCTGCGCTGCAAAGGCGGGTGACAGCTATCTGGTTAGCACGCTGGATTCGACGATCAGGTTGATGGATCGGAGGGATGGCAAGTGCTTGCAGACCTTCAAGGATGCAGAGGTATGTTGTCTTTGCGAGAAACATCATGCAACCGACGTGGCGACTCACGAGACACAGTTTGTCGCAAACAATTATCGCATACGATCGACCTTTGCTGCAGCAGAGAGCCTGGTCATCTCTGGTAGCGAAGATGGAAACGTCTACGTTTGGGATGTGCTCACGGGGAAGCTGTCACATAAGCTACGGCATACACCGTTGACCCTGACCGAAACTACTGGGCAAAGCGCTGAGCCTGAGCGATCAGGGAAGAAGGAGGTGGTGAGCGCTGTGGCATGGAATCAATTGAAGAAGCAGTGGGCTACTGCTGGTGGAGACGGCACAGTAGCCGTCTGGGGCTTAAAGTAGATCAAGATACCCATTTGATGATTCATTGCACCCTATACAGCATCTTGCGACACACTTTCCGTTCATGTCGTCCATCTGATATCGCCAAGACCTTGAATTTGACGTCACACAAATTTCTGGAGCTGCTGGACACCGATTATACGAGAACAACGAAGTGCGCATCATATCGTCCAAGTTTGCACTGTTACACTCTCGGAGCTATGGCACTGGAGGTATTCTCGGATCCTCTCGACGTATCTCAATTTCAGAGCCTCGAAGAATACCAATCCTCCACCCCCGCCACCTTCTTCGACGGTAAACCCGTGCTGCACTACCACAACCCGACCTGCACCCTCGCCATATCAACCGAAGCCCTCGCCTCCAATCACGCCTTCCAATCCCTCAAGGCCACCACAGATACCTCAGAACCAGACGGAAACGTAAACGGCACGTCCTCGTCCGATCAAACGGACCTCAGGGTCCAAGCATGGATCACCTCCTCACACTTCACCCTCTTCTCCTCGGACTCCAGCAAAGGCCTACGCATCCCCTACCCCAGCATCTCTCTGCACGCGCAGCAAGGCCAAGGGCTGTACATGCAGCTCATCCTAAGCGACATGCGGCACACGAGCGACGACGAGCTAGAGACGCTAGAGCTGGTCCTCACGCCATCGCAGTCTTCGTCGACGAGCACGGGCGGAGAGTCAGATGCGGAACCCGTGTCGACCGAGTCGGAGATCGCGGGGCTCTACGCCGCTGTGTCAGCGTGTGCGGACTTACATCCCGATCCGGATCCGGATGACGATGATGCTGGGGCAGGAGGGTCGATGATGACGATGCTGATGGCCGGGGCCGGGGATGTGGATCTTGGTTCCGCCGGGTGGATCACGGCGGAGAATATGCATGAGCATATGGATGGGGAGGGGAATGTCGTTTTTGACCGGGGTGATGGGCAGGGAGGGACTGGGGACCAGGAAGGGGAAGGGCTTGGGGCTGGCGCGGGGCAGAGAAGGGGCGCCGATGATGACGAGGCGGAGGCGGATGAGGTGAAATGGAGGAGGACTGGGTGAAGATGCTTTCTTCTCAGTCAGGGGAGGGGTCCGATGAAATTTGTAGTTCATGGAAGCGTTCGCGGAGTATAAAAGGGCCGGATGCATGTCTAGTCAATGCTTGACTTGATTGAGCTCAAGGGAAAGGAATTAGTTCGCTTCATTCGTCTTATGAACTTGTATTACAATTCACATGAGCAGTGACAGCTCGCTCATCACGTCCTCAAGAACCCCTGTCCGTCGTACAAGCTATTCGGCGTCGCTTGCACCATTGTCTTCCCCGTACCCTTTCCAATAGGCGTGGTGGGCGCCACAACCACCAGCTCCTCCATCTCCCTCAACGACATTGGGCCTTGCAGTCCGTATCCCTTTTGATCCAGCCTGGCATGACCCCTTGCATCCTGTGTTCCCAATTCAGCCATCTCAATGCCCTCCACATCACTCCAGTACGCATGGCCGTCTTCCCAGATACTACTCGACCTCAGCAGCCCGGTTTGGCTGGGACTTTCCAGCGTGTCGTACATGACAGCCGCAGCGTTGGTCTCGCTTTCCAGTTCCTTGAGTATATTATCTACTGTAAATGATGTTGTTGGCTGTGACACAGTGGACGGACAGGGAAAGGAAAAGGCAAAGTCGAAAGAGCCGCTGTTGAATGCCCACTTGTGTTTCATGCTTTGTGCGGCGTATGGGACATCACAGTGTTCGCTGTCGTCTGCATCAAACGGTTTTTGGACAAGATCATACTGCAGAGATGGAACGTTCTCCTTGTCTGCATCGTTCATCTCTTCGTCAATGTCGCCAGAAGGGAAGCCACCTGTTCCGTCGAGATCAGAGAGGAGGGACTCATCATCCCCATCATCGAAGACAGGGAAGCCGGCGAAGCTAAAGGGAAGTACTGGGGAGGCTTCGCGACCAAGCTTGGCGTACCGACGGGATTGAGGCGTGTTGCAGCCCGCGGACTTGAGATCGGAGTTCATGCGTCTCAGCTGCATGATGGAACGACGCAGATCCTTCGCGGGCGCTGATCTCGGGCCGGAAATGCGTTTAGTGAGGTTTGTGAGCCTTGATCGAGAGTGCGACGAGATGGGCCTAAGAGGGAAAAGATCTTCCGGAAGTTCGTTGTGGTGATCTAAGCCAACGCTTCCAGCTGAATGCCTGGTCACGATATTTGACGATTCAGATCTCTTGATTTCCTCCGGGAGGGATGTCCGTGGCAAGATCGGCTGTGAAGACAGCTGCGCGGCGTTCCGAGGTGGTGGGTTGGAACCTAGCGGCAACCAGCTTTGAAGTGAACTTGATTTGCGCTCTGCAGTCTGTAGCGTACGTGTGGACCGGGGAGTCACTTGCGCATCCATGGGATCAGAGCACATCGTGCAATCTCCTCCATCTGCGAAGGGAAAGTCGATGGAACTGGACGAGGTGGAAGCAGATACAGTGACATTGTGCATATGTAAGGCAGATTGCGGCCAACGATCGTCATCGGATATGTCGCGTCCAATACCGTCGTCCTCAACCCGTGCAGGGGACCAAGACATCTGCGTGTCATCAACATCATCAAAGTAGAGTGACTGCACTGGAGACTCCATCAAGTCAAAGGGAACGTCACCCCTGGCATCCTCATACTCTCCGCTTGGCCTTGTCAGTTCAATAGTCGGTGTCGGGGCCTGGTCGCGAACGCCTTCTAGAGGTTCGTAGACGCTCGGAAGACTTGGGAGGCTCAACAGATCCGCAGAACGATCGCGTGGCAGTCTGAGACTGGATAATTCCGCTTCTTTCCCATCGCATTGCTTCTGGGTCCATGCATCCTGCTTGTAATTGGACATGGATAGAGTGGGTGAGCTTGGTGTCAACGATGCACGCCACTTTACAGGATCTGTCCGACTCCTCGGCGACATCGTTGGTCGTAGTCTGGTAGTATTGATAGGTGCCGAGGTTCGCAGAGTAATTGGCTCACCGTCTGTGCTGGCACGGGACTCTTCGATGATTCCTTTGAGAATGGTGGGGTTCGATCTGTCTTCGCCAAGAATGATAGGGTCGAGCCTCGATATTCGCACGCAATGTTGTCTTCTATGGCCTTTCCTAGGAGAACTCGGACTTTTCAATGCGGACTTTCTCCTCGTCGGTGAAACGGAAGGGGTGTAGGGGCCCTGGCTCCGGGTGGCCGATGGGCTTGAGAGGACCGGCAAGATGGTCGATGGGACTTCCTGGAGAGCCATGCCCTTTCGACGCTGTGCTGGAGATCCACTGCATGAGACTCGAGTTTGCGACCATTGCCTTGGCTTGCTTCTAGCAATGGGACTACCCGCCATGCATACACTGTTCGAACGAGACAAGTCGGACAACGAGGAGTTTCGACTGAATCTACTGCTCCCGCGTCTCTGATCAGGCGCTACAGAGCAACGACTAAGTCTCTTATCAAGGGTAGCGAGAGATGTTGAGGATCGCCATGTATTGACCGACGCCGTTTGGGAGTGAGCGATGTGAGCATCTGCGGACGACACGGACACCAAATTAATAGGGAGACACCAGCGAGAAAGATTGGAGCACACGCTGACGGCCCGACACGTTGGTCGTGGACTCTGTAAATCTTCGACCTTGCATGTCGTATCCCGAGACCCGGTAGGAGAAGTGCTAGCTTGTCTGAGTTGATCAGATCGTGGTAGTGCAGGAAGTGGTCCAATAGGAGCAGGACCAAGCATGCCAGCGGCATAGCTGACGGAACGATTGTGCACGAGCGGGCGGTCTGCGGTCGACGATTGGATGTTCGCTGAGCTAGTGCTTCGCATGATGATGGCGGAAGCAGATCGCGTCCTTGTTGCAGCAACTCGGGTGTATCTATCTGGTGAGACTGAGGCGTATTCCCGCCGGCTGGTCTGAGCCAGATGATGCAGCGGCGAATCAGGACTGCTGTCCCTCGTGAGGTCATCCACAGCTTCCGTCTCTTCGACTAGCAGTCTCGCCGGCATGGAGTCAGGCTTATCGATGGTCTTCAGATTTCGCTTCGAAAGCTTCCTGCGACATGGTTTTTGGTCCAGGCTCTCCACATCGTCCCTCGATCGAAGTCTCTTCATTCGGAAAGATCTCGAGTTGCCGTGGTTGCCAATCTCGATTTCGAACTGAGTTCTCGGTATCGCACTTCTACCCTTTGCAAAGTCCATACGCGTGACGTCCTCCGTGCCAGCCTGCAGTGATTCGACTAGACCGTCCGACGGCCTACTCGAATCGTTCGGATCCTGGCGAAGGAAGCTCGATAGTCTCTGCAGTCGATTGTCGTTCTTCGATGGCGACGGTGTAACAGTGATTCCTCCTTCCAGCTCCGTGATGGAATCGCGAATCTTGCGTCGGCGCAAACGGAACCACAAGATGCCACCGACTACAAGTAATGCCAGTAATCCACCTAAGCCTACTCCAAGACCAAGTGCCAGAGCCCGGTCGAAGTCTGTGAGGAGTGCCATGATTCCTGCGGAGTCTGTCTATCGCATAATCGTCTGTAGGTGCACAGGTGGTTGCGAACAGGTCCACAGAAGATGCAGTGGCCGCGGAAAGTGTCGCGATCACGGCCCATTGTGAGCGCGGATTGCTTCTCCAGCCATGTGGTGATAATACGCCCGTGGAATGCATAGCGCAATGAACGCGACACCTCCGCGCCGATCACGCAAGGGTTTATCCATTCAAGATTCCAATCTCCTTCTTTGGTATCGGCAACTCGGATGCCCACAGAGGCACGTCTTGTCTAGATTCCTCCAATACTCGTCCGAATAATCGACCGTAACCTCTTCGCCGGCTTCGATGCCCTTCGATACCAAGATGATGCGCTGAGTGCCGAGCCAGTTGAAGCGCTCGAACTGGCTGTTCGGGACGCAGGAATGATTGACGAATTTCGTGTAGTTTCCCATGTTGCCTTGATAGATTTGGTAGCGCCCGTGTCCGGTCTGGCCCTGCATGACGTCTTTGTCGCGCAAATCTCTGGTAATGAGACCTATAAACTCGCCGATTGCTTGCCCACGGTCGAATGGCTATACAATGTCAGTGGCCGTATTGGGACAGCTTCGTCAAGACTCACGAGATTCGCTGTGAGACCATTATTCCTACCATCTGGAGTTCTAAAGACCTGTGTAGGACTGGGACCCTTCTTGAATCCAAAGACGTTCGGATAGCATTGGCACCCGTTTGCCTGCGGATCATTCGATTGGAATTCTGCGCATATGCTGCAGAGGAAGCTATGCCCCGGTTCGCCTATGACCAATGCTCTTGGATCTACTTCGCCCCATGCATTCCCATCGATGGTACAGTCTTCAAGCTGCTGGAATCGAAAGAGGGGATCCCACTGGATATAAGTATTCTTCAGCGGGATAGGTGGGTCTGTGTCGCTGACTACCCAGTCATGCGGGTGACCGAAGTATTGACGTTCTGTTGGTCCGCCTACTACGGATAGAAGCTGTCGCCAAGTAGGGTGAATTGTGTCGGCAGCGACTTCGAAACGGGGCTTGAGTCGAGACAGCTCTCTCATGGTACTGTCAGTGAAGCAGTTGCGATACTTGCAGAAGCGATAGATACCCATACCCGCGAAGACGAGTATCACCCACCCACCAGCGTCTTTTAGCTCCTTGTAGCCGCGCCAAACAGCCCTGAAAAGATCAGTTGGGCGTCGGAGCCTTGAAGGTCAGGCGCGTCCTTACATCTTGTTCCGCATCTCCTTCTCTGCCCAGCCAAAGTCCTCACAAGCTTCCTTCAACGCCAGCATCTTCACCTTGGTATGAGACAGATCAAGATTGTCGTGCAGCAGGGTCTGTATCCGTGCATCGTAGCATTCGACCCAACGAGCTTGGACAATGACTTCGAGCGCGCGCGTGCAGCGACTTGCTTGGGTGATCTTCTTGCAGAATGTGTTCATTTGACTGTAATCGAGATCAGAGTATCCAGGGATCAAGCTGCTTCGCGTGCCGTCTTCGATGAGAGATCGATCACGCCATTCCAAGGAGGCTGAGCCGAACTGCGAAGGTATCAGCCATCATCGACTCGCCACTCTTCTTTGTCACTTACAATTTCTGCCATGTCCATTTTGATACCGCCGTAAATCTGTTCCCAGACACCGTTCACGAGCTTCGACACACTCGTAGGTTGCAATGCTGGAGCGGCATCGGATGGTTTAGTCTTCTTTCTCTGGGGGAAACCTCGCCCGCTGTCCATTTGACGAGGCCCAGACGCGTTTAGGTGATCTACTTCAACCATGTGGGTTCCGCGCTTGATGCGCAGGCCACCTGTTGCCTTGCGACGGCTACTCGAATTTGAGGCAAGCTCATTGTCGGAAGAAGCTTCGGTTGAGCTGTGTTTTCGTAGCGTCGAGCGAACGCGCATGCGTCGTGCGGCCGAGTCATCCTTGGGCAGCTGACTGGCGTTGCTACAATCATGGTCTCGGGACAGGACAGGGCTCGTGTTGTGTGAATCTACTGCAGACGACGGTCGATTCGTACTATCAATCCGTGAGAAGTCTATAGTGCCCTAGACCGGTCAACGAGGGCCGACGAAGGGTCGCAAAGGTGAGGAAGACTCACAAGGCTGATCCGCCGAGCGTGACTGGGGCCAGAAGTGAGAAAGCCCTCGAGTCGAAGCGTGCCAGTCCTTAGATCATCCAACGTGAAAGAGCGGTCGTCCAGCTGTCCTTGGTTCTGCAACTGATCGCAGATTACGTTGGCAATGTGCAGGGCGACATGATTGTCCGAGCCAGCATCTGTATTGGGGACATTCTCCCAGGGGTCCATGGCGATATAAGTATCATATTCACATCTGGGGCTCGCTTAGAAAATGAGAGAAGGGGCCCGACCTACCTTGGGACGAATGCTTAAACTTTTATATTATCGCAAGGGCAAAGAACGGTTTGGCTTTCTTCTGCTCGAAGCTTGGATAACGCCCGCACACGTGGTAGGGCCAGGGCAGCATTGATAGACGCAGCGTCGATCCATCCAGCAGGTTGCAATAATGCTTGCTGGATGGCAATGGCTGCTGCTGCGCCCGCGAAGCATCGCGAAGCGTCCAATAGCAGACGCATAGTAGCACGACATGACCGGTCCCTGCCTGCAAGCAAGAAGGAACTGATAGACCGGCTCTTGTGGCAGGTCGGGTCGCATGTGGCAGGCGAGGGCTAACGTCTCCGTCGACGATCCACTGCCCGTGCAGAAGAAGTAAGCGTCGTCAAAAGGGCCAAAGGGGGGGTGCCACAGGTGTCATAGATCGAGTTCAGGTTGTTTTCGTGCTGGTCCGTGTCCCGGCCCGAGTGAGGAGCTGTGGTTGTCAGCCCGAGGGGATCCTCTGATGAGCGGACGCCTCGGGGCGGTGGAGGCAGTGAGCTCCCGGAACTCTGAGATGGCGTCTACTCTACCGAGGAGATGAGAAGCTTGGAAGGCTTCCCTAGCTGGGTTGACCGGCTCCACCTCGCGTGCTGTGGGCATGCAGCTGAGCACATTTTAGTCTAGCACCATCTAGCACCATGAGTGGTCGATGTCTGTCTGCAATTGGCCGTGTCTTTGCATTGATTGTCCCACGGTGCGACGGACCATGGCGGAGCGGTGGAGCGGCGCTTTGTCGGCTAAAGCGCACTTCGAGTGCCACGCCTCATCATTGAACAAGGATTGCAGTACGCTTGCAGTACGCTTGGACTGTGAGTCGATCACGTCGTTCTGACCCTGTAGATCCCGGTCCAAAGACAAACGATACAACGACGTTCGAGGGATCGTCGGCCATCTAGCTAGGTACCCTGAAGCTTAAGGGGTCTACATTTTGCAGCTCAGCAACTGCCGGTGTCTTGGTTCTGTTCATCAGGAGCTGACTAATAGATGGCGCAGCTATGCCAAGACATCCTGAAGTTCCTCGCATAGACAAACGGCAGCATTTCGGGTGCACTGTGTGAGACTAATCTATCCCGTCTCGTGTGTTCATTATTACGGTGCTCGGCCCTTCGAGGCGTGCTATACGTTGCACCATGTGTCTCCAAGCCTGTCCAAACGCCGTCGCTTGCCAGATATAGGTCGTGATCGCTCGTCTCCATCAACTGAGCCCCAGGCCCCTTCTCACTTCGGCTCGTACTCTTTGCTCGTAGTCGCCTCTTCGTTCCCGCCACATCCGTGCAGCGTCTACATTCGCCGGGCTTTCGTCATTGGGTTCCGCCAACATGCTCATAACGCTTATCAGGATCTTCTCGACCGACTGGATCGGACTCCATCGCTCCGAGGCGAGCTCGTAGTGGTTTGGGTCGTCTCCAGGTGGATGGAGGATTGAAATGCAGACAGTGCCGTTGGGGTACACTGTCTACGGTCAGAAAGGAATTTCCCAAGGAATATGCTGCCGGTAGGCCTCTCACCATTGGGATGCCACAGATCGCACGTGAACTTCATAGTCGGGGGCATGAGGGGATAGTCGCGAGGAAACTTGAGCTCTGCTGAGAAGACCCCTCCTTCGAAAGGGGTGCCTTCAGGCCCCTCTATAAGAGCTTCCCACAGGAACATGTCATCCTCCGACACAGGTCCGGCGGTGATGCCATCCGGAGGGTCAGTGGATAGGTGCTTGTACTCGCTGAAGAGCCGTTTCGAGGCGACGGTGGTCATGCTCGATGTTGCGTGGGACGACGAGCGTGCGGTCGGTGGTGAGGGATCCGAAATGGAATACAGTTGCTTACTGTTCAGGTCGAAAGAAGCCGCACCCGAGTGTGGGGTGAGGCTGAAGTTTGGTCGTCTAGCGTGGACGTTGCCGTCGGAGGGTTTTGGAGCCGATCAATTAGGGCACGGCCGGTCCTGACCTCACTCCTCACTTCTCACTCGCGTCTGCTGACGCTACACGACTCATTGCAGTGCATATGCACAATGTATGCAGGAAGGACAGCCATCACGTCAACGGTTGGACCAGATGCCGAGGCGCGGTCCAAAACCCGTGCCGACTCAATCTTTAACCGGTTCATCATCTAATCCCTGCTGCGATTTGCCAGCCATCTCCTGACCACAAAGTCTCTGACCTTGTACTGTCTGAAGATCTTGCCGATATCCGGGTTCGCTTTACCTTCTAAGGAGGGTAATATTCGCTTTGGCACCTGCACGTAGCAAAGTACCAACGTCTTCCTGACCTGACTTTGCACTCTGTTTGTGCAATGGAAATCCCACCATTTTTTCTTGGCAGCGCATATCATTTCCTCACTCGATGCCGTGCCTCCACCAGGGTACTCTGGTACTATAACGATGGCAAACTCGGCGTGCGAGAAGACGGGTCCCCGGTTGTAGAGAAGCCAGTCGCAAGCGAACTTGGCTCCGGGTCTGACGACCCAGCCCATACTCCTGTAGTGATGATACACTACATACGACATGAGGAAAGGGTTGTCGGGGCTGATTGCATTGGACTGAATTGGCGGGAATATGCTGTGACACGCAAAGGTGCGCAACATGTCCGCCGCTGACAAGATGTTCGTAGTGTTCCCTTCACCCTGCGATGTGACGGAGAGCACTCCCAGACCATACGTGAGAAAGAACGCTTCGCAGAGGTTGAGCTGAAGGTGCTCTTGATCGACTATCGGCGCATCTTGAATCAGGTCTTCAGCATGCTCCAACGGGCCTGTAGTACGATCGTTATTCGTCTGAGCATGCTGGATGCCTGCAACGAAGTCTCTTGTGCGTGTATCAGTCTCGTCAATACCAGGCTCGATGGACTTGCCCTCGTACTTGGGTATGGCGGCTCCCGTCGAAGTTTCTGGCCGGAGATCTGACAGCTTCCCTTCCTTCTTGAGCTGCGCCTCAATCGCTTCTCTTTCGGCCCTCGCTCGCTCCAATTTGAACATCCTTCTGTCTTCTCTCCGCTTCGAAGTTGCCTCCTCAGCCGTAGCACCAAGACCAACCTGACGGCGAGCCTGCTCTCGGTCAAGCCAGCTAGGTTCACTGCGAGAGAGAATCCCTTTGCCGAAAAATCCCATTTCCCACAGCGCTCTCACGTGGCCGGAATCGACAACGTGTACCGATCTAGTCTCAGGAGAGAAATACGCATCGTAGAGAAGACCAGGACGACTCGCGGGTCTGCTGTAGAGTTCGTTGATGAGTGCACCCAGTATTCTTAGAAGTGAAAGCGGGTTGTGAGGAACAAAGGCGGGAAGAGGAAAAACGTCCATCGGGAGAGACTTTGCATGAATGCGAGCATAATTGGGCTTCGGTGGTCGTTTTGGCCTTGGGTTGGCCCCTGACGTCGGTTGGCCAGCCTGCGATGTAGAAGGTCCATTTGGGATAGCTGTTGGAGGTTGTTGCCTTACATCCAGTATCTCGGGGCCAGCCATATTGGCCGATGCCAATACGGATCTGGCAATTAGTGTAATGCGCGATTCATATGAGTGCGATAAACGCAAATTACGACTGCTGCCGGGCTTGTAGCGTACTTGGAGTAGCAGGTTCTGTACAGAGACGAAGGAATTCTTCCCAGCTGCGTCGTTGATATGTGTTGCAGAGTTGTATGGCCAGCGCAGTGGTCGCCAGGATGCTAGTATCGTCTTTGATATGTAAAATGCACCAATTTGAATCAGATGAATACAATCTCTCTGTATTTGCAAAGGTTGGATTGATCTGAGTTGAAGAGTCACAAGCTTCATGAATTCCATAGAATGCGGCTCTGCGGCTTGCGGGATTGTTCCGCTAACCACCACTTGGAAGCAAGGAGGGCAACGTCGACTTCGGTGGCAACATATGACTTTACAAATATTCCCTTGCACCCTCTGACCATGCAAATTGTCATCGTCATCAGGAGTTCCGACTCTCAAAACTGATTTTCATATTGCTTGCGACTTTACTCGGGGCTTGAGGTCGAAACGATACTCTAGTCAATCATGTCTGCAGTTAGGGGAGCCATGCTTCGTCAGCGGGCAAGTCATCTGTCAATCAGGTGTAGCAGACGCTGCATCAATGTCGAGCTACGGTCGAAAACTCAGCGTGACCTTCATCAAGCCTCACGTGCAAGGCGACAGGACCTTTCGAAAAGACCACCGTCTATACCGGGCCGTCACATAGGGGCCGGGGCTCGCCAGAGCAACGATAGTAGAGACCAAAGCAAGGCAGCGACAAAGACCGATCTCGTTTCGACAGCATTACATGAGCACGAAGCGTCAGACCTGGTTGCTCCTGTACACATTCCTGACGATCCGCACGGTGTCCTGCAGAAAGATCATCCATCCATGGGAATACTCAACAACAGCGCTGTTGTAATACAACGGCAGATCGAAATGATGAATGTCTTTCTGGGCTACGAACAAGCGAATCGGTACGTGATCATGAATGGGTCTGGCGAGAAGATCGGCTACCTAGCGGAGGAGGACCATGGCTTTGGCAAAGCCATCGTCCGACAAATGGCACGAACACATCGTAGCTTCACCGCCCATGTGTTTGACATGAACGAGCAAGAGGTTCTTCGCATCCACCGCCCTTTTTCCTGGATCAATTCACGCATCCGCATCTTTGATCCCATGTCGCCATCAACCGCCCAACACTCCACCACCTCACCACTCCCTCTATCCGAGATGCGCCTCATCGGCGAATCTCAACAGGAATGGGCCCCTCTCCGCAGAAAATACAACCTTTTCACCCATCGCCCCTCCCTCGACGACACCTCCTCTGATCCGACAATGACCCAATTCGCAGCCATCGACTCCCCCTTCCTCTCATGGGACTTTACTCTCCTCTCCTCCACCGGCTATCCTATCGGCAGCGTCAACCGCAACTTCTCCAATCTCGCCCGCGAAATGTTCACCGACACAGGCGTCTACGCTCTCCGAATGGACAGCGTCGCCTCTGCCCTCGACTCCTCCCCGGCCTCGACCACGCCCCCATCCGCCACCCCCTCGTCAGACCCCAGGGCAGTCCAACTCCTAAGCCAACCCCTCACCCTCGACCAACGAGCCGCCATGCTCGCCACAGCCGTGAGTATCGACTTTGACTACTTCTCCCGCCATTCCGGATATGTAGGGGGCTTTCCGATTCCAATCTGGATACCCGGCATGGGCGGGGCAGCAGGCGAAGCTGGTGCTGGAGCGGGGGCGGCAGGCGCGGCGGGTGCGGCTGGGGAAGCGGGTGTGATAGGCGCGGGCGAGGTGGCGGGTACAGCGGCGGGGACGGTGGCGAGAGGGGCCGGGGCTGCGGGCATGGAAGCTGGGAGTGCGGGGATGGTCGGCGCCGGAACGATGGCGGGATACGAGGCTATGCAGAGGGGGGCAGGGAGGGGAGAGGGGCAGGAGCAGGGGCGGGGGCAGGAGGTGGATGATGCGAGTCCTCAGACTGGCGGGATGGATCAAGGCAGTGGAGATACTTACTCATCGGGAGGGGTGCCGGGAGGAGTGGAGGAGGATACTTGGGGCACTGGTGCGGATCCCTGGACGGGAGATCAGGGTGGTCAGGAGGGCGGGGGTGAAGAGGGCGGAGGCAGTCTGTGGGATGCATTGAGTGACTTCTTTGGCGACTGAGCGCTACCATTGTACATGCAAACACACGGGCGGCGTTGGATACCAATTTGCATGCAGGGTACCTTACATTTCCATGACGGGACGTATTCCGCAGTAACGGAATTTTCAAAAGTCCGATCAGTCATCGGGTAATGTGGCCACCATACCATGCGCTACACAAAGAGGATTGGCACGACTCGAGAACCGGAGAAGTTTGAAAATCGTCGATCGGTTCATTCCTGCCTTGGCTATGCATGATAAGTCGACGATAAGTTGTCCAAAGCTTCGAATGCTTCATGTCCCGCGTTACCGAGACGCCATGCTTATTTCCGTAAATCACTCATCACTCCGTGTCTCGCTCAGTGCGCGGTGTTGATGTTGCGTCATCCTATGACAGCATCCCACGGCTTGCTAGTTAGGCCAGCACTTCCTAGGCCACCACGTACCAGAAAGATGTGACGAACCCTAGCTGACACACCGGCTCGACGTGACTACTGCTCCCACTTCCTGGCTTCCATGCCATCGGGAGGTTGGACAGGCACAGGGGCCTTCTGAACGTCTGCCCAATTGGTGCTCAGCGCCGTGCCGCCGCTCTCGGTGAAGCTCTTGACCATGGCCTTCCTTACGTCTTCGCTCGCGCCCGAGTATAGCTTCTTGAAGAAGCCGTTCACTTCGTCGCCTTCCTCCTTCTCATAGTCCCAATCATCGTCATCATCGTTCTTTTTGTCTGTCGAAGTGCTGTCTTTGTCGTCCTTCTTCGGCTTCTTCGCTGTAAGGTCCTCGGCTAGCTTGTCCCAATTCTTCGGTCCTGTTCGAGAAGAGGAAGGGTAAGCAGGAGCCGAAGATGTGGTCGACTGGAGTATCGCCTTGGGAATAGATTGCACCTGGCCATTCGAAGATGCTGTGGCTATCGGTTCCGAGCTCTCTAACGCATGCCACTTTTGGCCTGGCTGGGCCTTCTTGAGAGTGATTTCGATCTTTGTAGACAAAATGGAATACCTGGACTGTGATGGGTCGATGGGTGCGTAGAGGGGATCAAGCGTGAACTCATAGTCTGACTCTGTGAGCAGAGGGAAGGTGATTGACAGAGATGTTTCTTTGATGTCGATTTGCGCTTTGTCCTTTGGCACGCCCTTTGCAAGAAGAGTACAGATCACGCTGTCGTTGTTCTGATACCAGTCGTGACGAATCTTACTTGCTGGTGTCTGCGCGGGAGCCGTCGGAGCAATGGAGGTGAGTCCGCTGCTGTTGGACCCATTCGCCGGAGCAATCGAGCTTTGCTGAGTGGGTGGTGCCGGGGCGACCGGTTCTGGAGTTTCCTTGACTGTCACCTCGGAGCCGGGTTGCGCAGGCTCCAGGTCTTTCAACTTCATCGCGACCTTGTTCTCCCACATGCCGAGCATCTTCTCCTTTGGGTCCATACGTTTCACAACATCAAGAACAAACTTTGCATCGCCATATCGGCCCAGTCCGAACAGGGCTATGCCTCTTCGGAGCTGTGCCTGAATGATGAGTTCTCTCTTTGCTCGTTTCTGCGCGAACAGCACCCCTTGCTCAGCATCCGCCAAAGCCTCTGCGTAATTGGGTGGCTTGCTCCTCTGATGTGCAGTGGATCGCTTGATGAAGTAGTCCGGGGCAGTCGGAGCGGCTTGGATTGCCCGCGTGTAGGCTGCGATTGCCTCAGGGTAGTTGGAGGCTTCAATGGCCTCAGCCCCTCGTTTGGCGTGATCCATCGACGATGGCTTTGGGGGATTGGTTGAGTAGACAGAGCAGATGTGTGAGAACCAGACAGATTGATACCAGCTTACTTGACTGCGAGGTTAGTTGGACCCAGCGCTGCTGGCGCATATGCCGTGTGTGAAATAATGAAGGTCAAGAGAACCCCCCAGGATCCTGTGATTGATCAGGCATCAGCTCTTATCGATAGCGTCAAGCTGCATGTGGCCCACTGTACACGGTGAGCGATATCTGCAGATATTCGTCCCTCAAAGAAAAGTGACCACCATACGGGGGCATCCACCCTGTCGTGCCGTAAACAAGTACAGCATCTAGATGACCTTATTCAATGCTCTGATACGTACACATCATATCACGTCGAGGAAAAAGGTCGGCAAGCTCCGACAAGCAGCACGGAATGCCGATGTCTTTGCACTGCTTCGGAGTGGCGGCGCACCTGGCATCATGTATGTACAGGGGGATGAGAACGGGGTGAGGTCGTGGGTAGAGGCAGTCCATGTATGCTGCACAACATCTTTATGTCAGAAGCGTGTGGCTTACGGTCATTGAGGCTCTGCGATACAAAGACTACCAGCTCGTAGCGAAGCCTGCTGCTCTCACTCGCGAAGACGGACGCTCGCCTTTAGAGTCTGATACAGGCGTTTTGATGGAGCTGGACACGGTCAAGTCATTCGCAGAGTCGATGCACCATCGTGGCCTTCTCGCGTGGTGGCGAAGAGCCATGGGATATGACAATCAACACCTGTGAGGATGAGCCACCGCACACCAGCAGTGGTGTCGGTGTCGATGTGGAATAAGAAATTCCATCGTGTGATGTAAGGGTGGCAAGCTCGAGTGCAGTCACGAGAGCTGTGTCCTACTGCATCGTTGGCCTGCCCTCGTTGTGTACGTAGCAGCCCATTGAGTCTTGCGGCACAATCAGTAGAAGTCGGTCCCATGACTATTGAGGATTAAGGGATTATCCAAGGGGCAGCCAAGTGCATTCCGCGGCCTCCGTGAGAAGTAGTACAGTAATGCATTTGCCGCTCTCTTCCAGGGTCTTGTATGGAACGTCACTCCCTCCCAGTACATCTACACGCCCATGCATCGATGCCACCTTTTTAATTAAGCTATCGGATCATTGCGCGCTCTCGTCTCCCACGTTATGCCTTCATCCTAGCCAGTGTCAATACTCTTTTGGTGCTTGAGCAATGATCTCAGCCTATGATGCACTTGTGGGCTTTAGCTCACTCGGCATACGCATCCTGGGCTATGTGTTTCTTCGATGGGTAAGGGTAGCTGAAGATCTCATGACGACTCGGTTGACACGTATCAGATCCCGGGTCATGTATGATGTTCCCGTGTAATGGTAGATGACACCGAGTAGCTGATCACGACCAGCCATTCCCGCCGCTCATTATCGCACTCTTTGCCACGTATGCTGGACTCACCCTTGGCGGTATAAGTCAAAGTGTCGTCAAGTCCAGACAGCGGCATGCGCGGGACCCGGGAAGTGCTCGAGAGAATGCTGTCAGGCCCGGTCCTTTGCGATCTACTACGTCAAAAGACGGCGGATCATCACGGATCCTTCGGACGATGCTGAGTGGCATCCCTCACTCGTCTTGTAGGGCTGCGAGCACTATCACCATTCTCGTCAACATCCTCATCAGCGTCATGGTAGTTGATCTTACTTGGTCGCCGACCTGGTTCTATCCTTCTCATGACCTAGCATTTGCTCGTCTAGGATTCGTATCACATGATAGTGTCAAGATCTTGGTGCGGGAACCACAATCAGCTGTTCCGTCTGTTGCAATGAGCTATCGCCTGCTCCCCGATGTACTCCCAGACGATCCATCGCGAGGATGGACTCTGGTCGAGACAACCACTTCCCTCAATGTAGCGAACGATTTCACAGCGGCTTTCACTATCAACTCTCTTCTACCGGACACCAGCTATCAATACAACACTACCAACCAATTTTCTGGGACATTTAAAACTGGCCCCGCGCCTGGTCAATATCCTTCCAACTCGGATTCATTCACCTTCCTGCACTCCTCCTGCATCGTCCCCAATTTTCCCTACGTGCCCTTCCGCCATCATCTGTCTTTCCCAGGCTTCGCCTACCTTTCCGAACTCCTGCCGTCACTCAATGCCAAGTTCATGCTCTTCCTCGGCGACTTCATCTACGTTGATGTCCCCCGGCGCTTCGGTAACGACCGGGAGACCTATCGCCGAGAGTATCGTCAAGTCTACGCCTCACCAGATTGGCCCTCCGTCTCCTCTCCATCCACCCTCAATACCTCCCTTCCCTGGATTCATGTCTACGATGATCATGAAATCGCCAACGACTGGGACAAGAACGAAACGGGCGTCTATCCCTCCGCCGCGGACCCCTTCACCCACTACCAGGCCAGCGTCAACCCTCCTGTCGTTCGCCCTAACGTTTCTTACTTCTCTTTCACCCAGGGTCCCGCCTCTTTCTTCCTGATGGACACGCGCCGCTACCGCACGCCCTTCGACGGCACAGACGGCAAATGGACCAACGAGTCCCTCCCACTCGACGAAAGGAAAAGCATGCTCGGTCCCCAGCAACGAGACGATTTCCTCGTCTGGCTCTCCCGCAAGGAACCCGCCGGCGTCAAATGGAAAATCGTCGTTTCCAGCATCCCCTTCACCAAAAACTGGCGGTTCGGCAGCGAGGACACGTGGGCCGGCTACCTCGGCGAACGCCAGGTCCTGCTCCAGAGCATGTGGACCTCCTCCCGCGATAACGGGTACGGCGTCATCGTGCTCAGCGGCGACAGGCACGAGTTCGCGGCGACCAAGTTCCCGCCTCCGAGAACCGGTGAGGACCAGGATATGTGGCCGGAGGACGTGGCGGTGCATGAGTTCAGCGCGAGTCCGCTCAGTATGTTCTATCTGCCCGTCAGGACGTACAGGCAAGAGGACGACGAGGATGTCATGTTGAAGTACTTGCCGGACGGGAACAGCAAGTTTGGGGCTGTCAGTATCGGACGAGATGGGGGCGTGGATTATAAATTGTATATCGATGGCAAGCAGGCTTGGGAGTACAGAGTCGAGTTGCCCAAGCGCGGTGCAGAGAGGAGTTGGAAGTTCTGGTAGGAATGTCTGGGAGTGTACGTATGCACAGATCAGATCAAGGATGCAATAGATGCGTTAGTGCTAGATTCTGCGAGGTCGATTACGCGGCACATCAGGGGGCAGACGATAAAGGTTGTAGGGCGTAACATGGTGCAGAAGGTTACAGCATGAATGGACGCCGGCAACGCGTAGCGTAGCGTACACAGATTGATCTCTCTGAACACGTCATGAGAGCCTGCAGCGAATTGGAAGGTGGTACTTGACGCATAGGTTATTGTCTACACAAGCACTCAATGTATCTGGTAGTCACCACCATCCCCATCGCAATCGCTGGGCTCCGCTTGCCCGTGTCTCACTCGCACACCTCACAGCATCGGATGACTAGAAGCAAACAAACGATCATGCCATTCGCTCTGCAGAAAATCAGCCATGCTCTCCCCCAGGGTATCTATCTATTCAAACAGAAGCCATCCCAACGCCATACTGTACATCTCCGCCATCTACGTGTATATCTCCCCCGCCTCGGTGCCCTCCGTCATCACCTCATCCGCCTCCTGCGTCTCCTGCACCACCGCCTCCTCCTCCTCCTCCTCCTCCTCTTCCTCGGGCCTCTCCCCGCCATCCCACCGACACACCAACGACGTCTCCTTCCCTTCCTCGGAACCCCTCACCACGAACCCCACCAGATCCTCATGCGCCTCTGTCAGCTCCCTCTCCCGGTCCCTATCAAATTGCTCCCACCGCCTCTGCGCACACACCTTTGCCGCCCTCCACACATCCAACAACTCCACCTCGACACCCCCCTTCTCACCCACCGTCCACCACAACTTCATCGCCACCTTCTTCGCCTCCCGCCACTCCCTCTCCTTCTCCATCAGCGGGGCGTGCATCACCGCCCTCGTCTCCCCCTCCGCCGCCGCCAACAATTCCTCCGCCGACTCGCACACCGTCGCGCCATGCAGCTCGGCCACCTCCTTCGCCCGCTCCTTCTCCACCGCGTCGGGGTGGGTGTGGTCCACACACACCACCGCCCCGCTGAGTGGACAGGAGCGGAGCTCTTGGCCGGAGCTCGCCGTCAGGAAGGCGCATTGGCGGTGGACAGGTCCAGCAAAGACCGGCAAGGGAGTCCAGCGCGACATCTCCTGCGCGTCAGAGGAGTCGATATGTCCTTTTGCAGGCTTGTGGACGTGTATCAACGGCCGCTTCCGCTCAGGAGAGGCCTGTCGCTGCCGTTTGGTTGTTGTGACCAAGTTCTCGGTCGGGAGTATCCGCTTGAGGGGTGAAGTCGGCGTGGTTTGGGCGCTGGCGCGGGCGATTTTGCGGCGACAGGAGGCTTCGATACGGGCGATCCAGCGAATGTTCTCTTGAGACTCCGAGTCTACCGGTGCCGAGAGGGCTTGTTTTGCGAGCTTTTGGAGGTCGATGAATGAGACGCAGTCGATCCAGGTGCGGTCCTCGTGGAGTTTTTTCACGCGTGGGTGTCTCAGCATGTAATATCCGCAGTCGGAAGGCTTGTCGTAAGAGCTGCCGAGGATCTCAAAGACAAAGGGTACGCGAAGAATGACCTGCATGTGAGGGCTGTCGGATTCGAGGTCGAAATTGGTGGGCGCTCGGTCAGAATGATATTGCTCAGCGTGCTGTCGGGCGAGGCTATTGGCTTTCGGAAGGATGGTGGGAGGAATACAACCGTCTGCTGAGATTGTGGCAACGATCTTGAAGTGTGGGCGGGCTTGAAAGCGTTCGACGTCTTCTTGATTGGTGAGGCAGCCGAGATGAAAATGCGTGTAGCTCGTAGGTCCAAGAGCTTTGACCGCTGCCAGCTGTGCGTCATGAGATGCCCCGACAACAGCCAGGTCGAGTTCGTCGCCAAGGCCAGTAATATAATCCTTCTTCAGCTTGATCACGGTCGACGTATCTGGTCCATGTTCACCAGGGATGGCCAGGTATGGTCTCCCGCACGGCTTGACGACGAGGCCTTCATGCCGAGCAGCTACAGAAGCAGCAAGGTGGCTCATGAGCTTTCTCTTCGAATCGACGTCCGAGAAATCCAGTACCTTGGACTCTGCGATGATCGCCCTGCCAGCCTTCTTTCGGACGACTCCCTGAAGCAACGACTTGCGGACCTCCAGAGGTTTCTGCATAACATTGTCCTCATCGAGCAGCAACAAGTCAAAGAAGACGATCATGAGGTGCTCATGAGCATGACGTGGCGAGTCCTTTGACGTTCCAAGGTAGGTTCCAGACCTGGTGACATACTTTCGTATCTTGTGGAACGGCATGATCTGCTTTTCATGATTGCTGTAGACGACCATTTCCCCGAGTAAGACACACTGAGATTTGATCTTACAATTGTCGGAGCCAAGGGCGAGACTCTTCCGCAGTATCTCCTTCAGGGGAAGCCTGTCCTGTGTCGAGTCTTTGCCGCTTTTGGAGAAGATCTTGAGCCAGTCCTGGCCCTTTGAAAGATCCACATGTATCTCGCAGTATTCACCGTCGTACTTTCTCTCTATCATCCATCGCTTGCCATTGATGATCTGAAGGCACTGCTCAATTGACCTTGCCTTGGTAAAGTTGGACCGAGATATCTTGATCCCAATACGGGGACGATATGATCCAGCCACGAGCTTGCGGAGCAGTGAGGCTGACTGGGCATCCGGGCAGCTAGGGTATTTCTTGAAGGGCCCTTTGAGCGTTTCCACAGCAGCATCGAAGTCGTGTTGGAAGCGCAGTACATCCGGTAATAAGAAGTGGACAGATTTCAGGATGAGCTGCTCACTGAGCCGTACAGGTGATAAATCCTTTAATACAAGTCGCACAAGCCATTTCGCCTCGGCCGGATGAAGTCGTCGGATGATGTTGATCAGATCTGCTTCCGGTTTGATGCGCGGATCGTGGACGCTGCGAATGGCTGGAGACGAGTATCTGTATCCACTTGCCAGGTTGAGCAGTACGCGGTCCACTTCCTCGAGAGTGACTGTCGGTAGTGCTGGTGGTCCGCCACCCTGCAGGACTCTTTCGAGGCAGATTCCCAAGTCTCCATGTCCAGGCTGCTTGTACGCATTGAGGTCTTTTGATCTGATCGATGACAGTCCGAGGCCTCGACACAAGAGCCTGCACAAAGACGTTTGTTGAAGGCCGTAAACGCGGTCGGTCCTGCGCTCGGGCAGGAAGGATGAGAGAAGTGCTGCGGCGCCAGCCACATCAAGACCGTCTATCGCTCTTCTGTGCGCTCTAAACCAGCTCTGGATCTCCTTCGTCAAGCGCGCATTACTGTCGGCGGGGAGTAGTGGTGGATCGCGTCTGACAACGTCTTCGAGAGTGGTGAGCAAATGACTAAAGACGGAGAACTTGAGGGCCATATTGGTATGATCAGATTCCCTCCCACCCCTATCGAGCAAGTATCGACAGCCATCAAGGACAACTTGCGAGTGTCCGTGACGATGCTGACAGTGGTTGCAGTGGGTGGATGTTGGTAGTTGAACGTCTTGATCGAAGCCGAGACTGTACAAAGCACAAAAGCCTCAGTCGACGCGTGTAACAAAGGCACCGGCAAGGACAAGTAACAAAAATGCCAAAACACACGATCCTAATCCAACCACACTGTCGTTTGAGAATACATTCAAGAATTAATCTACCCGGGCGATCGTTGGTAGATCCTCCACATTCCACGACTCAAGATCCTTGCAGCTTCCCCAAGCTCGAGGTCGACCTTGGAGCTTCACGAGTTTCAAGAGAGCTTCATCTCTCCCCTCTTGACGTCCTGACTCTGAATCAGTAGGGCTGTTCGATCATAACCAAGACCTTCGAGATGTCCTACCATGAGACCTCGGCCAAATCCGAGCTCATCGCCCGCGGCGACAAGGGACCCTCGCCCTTGGGAACCGGCCTCTTCATCGGCCTGCGCTCCGCCGACGTCCTCCTCCAATACGCCATCCTTCGCCATGACTGGGGATCACGCCTGATCAACCTGCTCGGATCTTCCACTCTCTCTCATGGCCCACCTTCAGCCACCTCGACCCCACTCGACCTCCTTGGTCTCTCGCCCTATCGCCTCATCCTCCTGTCCATGGCCGCAGGCAGTGCGATCAAGCAGAACTTCTGGCTTCTGGCGCTGAGCTACGAGAAGATGGCACCGGGGTCGAGTGTGGCGGTCAGTGCTTTCAATACGTTCGTAAACAGTGTGAATGATCTGTTGTTCGTCTGCAGCGCGACGAGCGCCAGTGTGAATGGGGAGCACTTCCCTCAGACGCCGCTGCTCATGGGAGTAGCGCTGTACGTCACGGGCATGGTCACCGAGACATTGAGCGAGGGGCAACGGTATCGTTTCAAGCAGGACCGGGCGAACAAAGGCAAGGTGTTCCAGGGTGGGCTGTTCAGTGTGGCCAGGCACATCAATTACACTGGGTACCTCATGTGGCGCGTTGGATATGCCATGGCTGGCGGTGGCTACGCTTGGGGACTTGCGAATGTGGCCTTTTACCTGTTCAATTTTTCGAGGGCCATTCCGCCCCTGAACCACTACTGCGAGGAAAGAGTAAGCTCGTGCTCCGTCAGTGTTTGTTGGATTTCAGCTAATGATTACCTCAGTATGGTGAGCAATGGGAGCAGTATAAGCGGAACACGCCCTACAAGATGATTCCGTTCATCTATTAAGCAGTGGTATCTCGAGTCGTCAAGTCTATCCGGTTCCAGTCCGTCTCATCTCCTCTGGTCTATTTGCTTCGCTTGTAGATCTTCCTCAAGAACTCCTCAAACACTTCCTTTTTCAGCCCGTCGCTCTCGTCCACATTAGCAATCAGCTTCCTGATTTCGCCAACCCTTTTCTCCTCGTAGTCTTGGTATACCTGGTCAAGTTTGAGATCGTCAAATACCTGCTTCACGACTGCCTCCTTCTGCTTGTCCTTCCTGCCATAGTTGTCTTCCAGAATCTTCCTTTGTTCTGGACTCGCTCGCTTCAACGCCTGGTTGATTAGCCAGCTGCACTTGTTGTCCATGATGTCTGTCCCAATCTTGCCCAACGTGTTCGGATCCGCAAAGTTGTCCAGATAGTCATCCTGCACTTGGAAGTACTCGCCCATTGGTATCAGAATATCTCTTGCTTGCTTGAGATTCTTCTCTGTCGCCAGCTCGCAGTAGTACAGCGCCAGCGCCACAGGAAGATAGAACGAGTAGAATGCGGTCTTGTAGATGACGATGAAGCTGTACTTTTCCAGGCTGAAGTTGTCCAGATCCACCTTGTCTTCCGGCGCTGTGAGGAGGTCGCACTGCTGGCCCATCTCTGTCTGGAACGACACTTCGTGGAACAGCTCGATCAGGTCGACGTAGTGTTTCGATTGCCGGAAGTACTTCTTCAAGAGGATGTAGATCGAAGTCTCAAGCATGAACGCGTCGTTGATCGCGACCATGCCCACTTGAGGCATGAGGTACCAACACGGTGACCCTCGGCGCGTTTTTGAGCTGTCCATGATGTCGTCCGATACAAGGAAGAATGCTTGAAGGAGCTCAATCATCCATCCTAGCGTCGCCGATTTGAAGTATTCGTCTTTCGAGAGGGGTCGACCAAGGAGAAAGGACGACGTGTCGACTACTGACATGCCGCGATTGCACTTTCCGCCGACTGTGTTGTGGTTGAGTGACTGTCGCAGGTCAGTGATATGTCTACCGCACGAAGATGATACTGTCAGTACCTTTCGGAACCACTCCAGAGGCTGGTCTGGTAGATTGGACTGCTTGCATACTTCCGTCAAGTCCTCCACCAGTTGAGGGAACACGGCCTCGAACTCCTTCAGTGTTGTGGGCATCGTGGGCGTCTCGCGGGGTTCGCTTGATCAATGGCTCGTAATATGGGGCTTTGATGACTAGAGTTCCTGCACAGTGCTCCTCTGTCGTTTTGCTCTGCCGTGTAGGTGCAGTCGTGGTGGTGAGGATCAAAGATGTGTACCTTGGAGGGACCCTCCTCCAACAAATTATCGTCCCACTTCTTTACAGGAACGTCGGCAGAGATCGGCCCGATGCCCCGCTGTTCCTGCATACGCCTGGGGGGTTCTGATTGACGCGTTGGTGGGTGAAACTCAATGACACCAGACACAAGAAACACAGCAGGACGATTTCACGAGACGACGACTTGCCTGGCATTCCCGGACTGCTCGACCGGAGACCATTGCTGCTCTCATGACGATCTGAACCGCCTGACGCTTATGAAAATTTCTTTGGAGTGATTGTGCACCAGGCAACATCTAGCTACAATGGCAGGGCTTGCCATGAGTGATCTCCGCGGTATCGAGAAAGATCTCGACAGGACCGTAGTCGCGTGCAATGATCGATGCCTGTACAATGCCGCCAAGTGGTGAGTGAGGAGTGTAGGAGGTAGGTACGAAGCTGATACCGTCAGGGCGGCTGAGCTTCTTAATTCTTTACCAGAGGAGCTTAACCAAGCTTCGGTGAGCAACAAAGACATTGCAGATGCGGAAGACGAAGATTTGAGCACTAGTGCGACCAGTGTTGACGCTCACGAGGCGAAACTACAGCGTCGGGAGCGAAGCAAGTTCTTGATGGCAAAGTCATTCTTTGATTGCAAGGAGTACGATCGGTGCGCCGTGACTCTGTTGCCGACTCTACTACCCCAGCAGCCGATCAGTCGGGAGCCTTCAGTGCCTGTGACTCCTGGAAAGGGCAAAGGCAAAACCGGAGCATCGCCGAGAGCCCCTCGAACTTGGAAACCAGACCTCCCTGAACTGAGTCAGAGGTCTCTCTTTCTAGCGCTGTATGCCCGGTATATCGCTGGAGAGAAGCGGAGAGAAGAAGAGAGCGAGATGATCCTCGGGCCGTCAGATGGCCCCGTGACGGCAAACAAGGAGCTCGCGACCATTTCCGGACTCTTGGAGGACTATTTTCAACAACGAGAAAATGCAAAGACCATCACACGGCCGTCTGATGGCTTTCTAGAGTACCTGTATGGCATTGTCCTGATGAAAGGTCGAAACGAGGATCTAGCCAAGCAATGGCTCATTCGAAGTGTCTCCCTGAATGAATGGAACTGGTCAGCTTGGGTCGAACTAGGATCGCTCATAGGCACGACGGAGGAATTGGCTGCGGTCTCTCAACATCTCACCCCGAGTATGCCCGCCTTCCTCTTCCAGATTTACGTTTCACAAGAACTCTACCAGTCCTCCGACTCCCTCCATACCAAACTTGACCAACTCCTTCTGGTCTTCCCCCGTTCGGCATTCCTCCAAACACAGCGCGCCCTCCTGCATTATCATGCCAAAGATTTCGACTCTGCCTCATCTCTCTTCTCCAGCATCCTGGCCGCCCACCCCTACCGCCTCGACAGTCTAGACATATATTCCAACATCCTCTACGTAATGGAATCCTCGCGGCCACGTCTCTCCCACCTCGCCACGCTGGCCAGCGCGACAGACCGCTTCCGGCCCGAAACCTGCGTGATAATCGGCAACCACTACTCCAAATCCTCCGCCCACGAGAAAGCAGTCATCTACTTCCGCCGGGCTCTTACCCTCGACCGCTCCTTCCTCTCTGCCTGGACCCTGATGGGACACGAGTACATTGAGCTGAAAAACACGCAGGCGGCCATCGAATCGTACCGTCGCGCCGTGGACGCGAACCGCAAGGACTACCGCGCCTGGCACGGCCTCGGTCTCGGCTACGAGCTCATGGACATGCACTCGTACGCCCTGTACTACTACCAGCGAGCCGCGGCGCTGCAGCCCTGGGACCCCAAGATGTGGGCTGCCGTAGGCCACAGTTTCGAACGATGCGGCAAGGCCGAGAACGCCATCCGCGCCTTCAAACGCGCGCTCGCTTCGGCTTCGGCCTCGTCGTCCTCGGCGCCCGACGCGCAGGGCCAGGGACCCGCACCGGGCGGCTTCGGGGGTACCACTACCAACGGCGCTGCAGGGGAGCAGGACCCCTTGGCGGCGTGCGTGGGCGGGCGTCTGGACGCTGATATCCTGCACCAGATCGCACTTCTGTACGAGGGATTGGACGAGCTGGGCGAGGCGGCGGCGTACATGGAGCTCTGTCTTGCGCAGGAGGAAGGGCCCGAGGAGGAGGATCTCGTGCCGGGGACGAGCGGGGCGCCAACAGGGACCGGGGTGACGTTGACGACGAGCAAGGCGAGGCTGTGGTTGGCGAAATGGGCTTTTGCGAGGGAGGAGTGGGCGAGGTGCGTCGAGTTGGCCAACGAGCTTTGTCAGGATGGGTTCGAGGTTGAGGAGGCAAAGGGGCTGGTGAGGGATGTGAGGGGACGGACGGGGGAGGGGGCGAGCTAGATGGGGAAAATGTCCTGGTCCGGGGGTCGGCGTGCATACACTCTCCTAGTCTGCTCTCGAATGACGATGACATGAACGACGGGATTCCAGTCAAATTCCACTGTTATGTATACCATGTGTACTGGAACAAGGCTTCTCCCCACGACATCTTCTCCTTCTTCTGCATCCTCCTCCTCCTCCTCTTCATTCTTCTTCTTCTTACCCTGCCCATAATTCCTCCAGCCTTCAACTCATCATCTTACATGGCACACAGCCCCAAAGCAGTAACAACACTCACTCCCAGAACCGCCCAACCAGTCTTCACGACAGCCGCATTGTTGATCCCCCTCGCATTATCCCACACCAAATGCCTAATCCCATTCCAGCTATGATACGTAAAGAAAAAAGCCAGGGGGAACTTGACCAGTCCCTTGGCCAAGATTCCCCACTTTGCGATCCCGGCCGCCATGACCGCGGTTCCGACCTGCCACCCGAAAGCCGGGGCGACGAGGTACAGGGCGCCGTAGACGTAAAAGGCGCCGCTGAGGACCGAGCCCGTGATGCGGTTCAGGATCGAGAGGGTCCATGTCACTTGGGGCTTGTAGATTGAGAGATGGGGCGAGACGGGCCGATTGAGGCGCTGCCGGGCGAGGATCGAGGATTGTTCCGTTTCGTGCGAGATTTTGGCCGTCTCGATGAGTCTGGATAAGGGGAAGAAGGCATGTTAGCTGGGACCTCGTTGCTAGGGTGGGGGGAAATAGGTGTTTGCGGAGAGCGGACGTAAGGGAAAATCGGGTTGGAGGAGCAGCTGATGTCTCGTGGGGACGCTGCTGGTTTTTTCTTCTTTTCTCAAGGACTACGTACCGTCGTTGGCTGCCATTGACTTGGCTGGCAATGATGGAGGAGGGTGTGCGCGAGAGGAGAGAGCTGCCGGGCTGGAGGGCCACTGGGATGGGATTAGCGCTGCTGGTCGCATTGGTGGTTGTGGATGTGAGCTTACAACGGCGCGTGCTCTGCTGTATCAATCTGTTGGCAAGCATGGTGATGGACGGCGACTGTGCAGTGGTGTGTCGTGTGTCAGGAGCCTTTGGATGGTGATGGAGGTTTAAGCCGAGGACCGGAACATCGATGCCAAGCCTGACATTTGGGTATCATGTCGCTTCTGATTGGCCGAAACTTGCACTGCAGTCGGAACATCAATAGACGTCTGCAAGTATACTGCAATATGGGAGATAATCGTCATAAGGAGCAAACAGATTAGCTTTGCCCAATGCAATCAGTCGAGAAGAGGCACGGAGAAGGTCAAAATTGGAAAAGTGACATTGTCATGATCAATTACAAGCCATGAGTTGGACTCGTGTTAGCTGTCGAACGGCATGAGAGGCGACGGCAACTTCGCTGCCAGATCTCTGCCTGCCATGGTCCTGCTCTATCCACTGGGACCAGCAAAGTTCTTTCCTTGCCATGATGTAGCTCCCCTTAGCTGAGCTGCAAAAAGAGCAAGGACTGGGCCTCCTCAAGTCATGTCGTGAGTATGATTGCGGGTCGTGGAAAGAGCCATTCGTCTTATGAAGGCCTAGTTGACCTCTTACTCCCGGAAGACCTGGTCAAATTAGCGCTGAGCCCAGCTTTCGCTTCGTTCAAACAATGAACTCACATGCTGATCCTCCTTGCAATACCCTGTACTTTCGTATCATTGTCTGCATCCTTGGCCGCCTTTTTCAGGGCCTCCTCACGCGCAATCGCATGGCTGCGCTCGACCTCCTCATGACTAGGCGGCAGCCTCTCATTCTGAATGTCCACCTTCCTCGCATCTTCAAACGTGTTGATGGCCTGCTTGATGCCCTCTGCACCAAGCATGAGAGTACCAGCCGGAAGACGACCGCCCGCTGCGGTCTTGAGCTCTGTCACGCTCTCTGATTCCTCGCGTAGGACCTGGAACACGCGGGATAGACGACCAATGGCGAGGATCTTGTTCTTGATTGCGCGGCGCTTATACTCTTGACTGTCGGGGTCCATGTTGGCAAGGTTAGGGTTGATGGGTGGGGACGCAGGACCAGATGAGAGGGGCGTTTCGTCATCGAGCTCTTCCTTTGAGCAAGTGTTCAGAATAGCGATCAACATATCCGTGATCTTCTCGCCAACGAACGGCAAGGACCAGGTGAAGACGTCCATGAAGTTGGGAAGCCAGTACGGGTGTGGGGTGCAGTTGAATTGCCGAATGTTCATGACATTGTTCTCGTACTTCAGTACGGCGGCCTTGTTGTTGTAGACATCGAGGTAGTTGGGTGCGGAGAAGATGGTCATTACAGAGGGGAATCCGGTCGTTCGTGTCTTGCGGTACATCCTGTAGCCAGCGTCCTGCGCTTCGTGGGCTCGGATGATCGAGAGGAGATTATTCTTCTCTAGGAATGCGCATGCCGCAGGGTAGGAAAAGAAGTACGAGCAGCCTCGCACGTGGTTGTGGATGAAATATTCCTGCGTCTTCTCCTGTCCAAAATCCTCCAACGGATCCGCCCAAAGGATGTCGCACATCAGGCCGTGGGTAGGGGGCTCTCGGAAGCGGTTGATCTACGCAAGTCAGGACAGATTGACGCTCGGTGCTTTTGTACTCACGCTCTTCAGATCTTCAAGAGTGTGCAGCTCCGGGCTAAGACCACCGTGAATGCACAAGAATTGCTTGTTCATGACGGCAGCCAGCGGCAGAGCGCAGAAGGACTCCATGCAGGCCTCATACACGGCCTCGGAATATTTGTGCTTGCACTCGAGTTTGAATGTGAAGTAGTCGGTCAAGTGGCGGCACTCGTGGTTGCCTCTCAGGAGCCACAGAGTGTTCGGGTACCAGATCTTCAGGGACCACAGGTAGAGCACGCACTGCAGCGGGTCAGCTAGAGCACGATGGGTGACACGGTCTGTCACAAACCTCTATACTGAAGTATCCTCGATCAACGTAGTCGCCCAAGAAGAGATACCTTGTCTCTGCCGGATCACCGCCGACTTCGAATAGCTTCATCAAGTCAAAGTACTGTCCGTGGACATCTCCACACACGGTGATGGGCGCGTCCATCTCCAGAAGGTTCGGCTCCTCGCTCAACACCTTTGTGCCCTCCTTGATGATCCATAAAGCTTGCTTTTCTGTTAACCTACCCTCGCGGTAAAAGTGTTGCTTCAGAAATTGGATGTTGGGTTTCGATCGATCGTGGGGAGAGAAAAATTGCTCCTCGGTAGGAACTTGGAATGCCGGCGCTTGTACGTCTGCGAATATGTCAGGCGATGATCGTCCGACTGTGATCTCTCTCGGGGCTGGGCCTGTCGTGTGCCCACGGCACATACGATCAGGGGGCGAAGCACGGGCTGGTACTGACCTTTGCAGACTCTTTCTTGCGTGTTGACCTGACTGCCATCTTCCATGGTATGCAAGGTGAAATCGATCTCAGGGATGGGTCTCTTGTTTGTGACCGCTCGTACAGCGGAGTCGATGTACTGGTCCGGGGGACCACCTGCGTTGGCCATGATCGGAGGATTCAAGAAGTGATCCTTCCTTGGTCCTGCGAATGTATATCACAACGAGTGTGTGATCGGTGCCGCGAGCAGGTTGGGAGATGGGAATGGCGCCTCGACAGCGGTGGCGGTAGAGCAGGCGGAGCTAGCTCGAGAGCTGAGCCGTAGTGCGAGAGGAGAGACCTGTCACGATATTGCTTGCCGCTTCCAGGAAATCGCTGTTGCTCTTTGCAGGAGTTGGATCCAATAGTTCAATCGGTGTCGCAAAATAGTGGTCGGAGTGTGTTCGAGGGGAGTTGGAGTTATACCAGGTCACTCAGTGATGGGAGGCTTAGCTAGAGTTTCGCAGTCCAGGGCCTGGTGCGGGCAGTCCGCCAAGCAAAATCATCACTCCCTGGCTTGGACCCCTCAATCAATGTTTGAAGGGTTCATTCTGCCCTAAATGTCAAAGGAACTACATGTCACAAAACTCACAAATCTATCAAGTGCGAATATAGATGCTCGAATTTGTTTATCGTGAACGTCAAATCACAGGAACAAAGCAAAAAGAGACAGAACATTTGGCGAATTGTCATTTGTCATTCACCTCTGCAGGTCCTATCTAGTCTGTACCAGTATCCACCATCCTTGCCAGCAAGATATCTAAACCTCTGACGGTATCCTCGTCATATGTGGGTATGTGAATTGAAGGAGCTTCTCCTACCACCCACGCCCAGCCCCACCACGGAAGAGAGAAAAAAGGCAAAAAAGTTCATAATCATCCCTCATCCTAATACCTCTTGCCCCCGGGAAAAAAACCCCCGCTTTCTAGACGTTGTCTAGAAGGCGTGCTTCCCATGAACATGTCTGGCCAAATGCCTCTTGTTCTTGCTCTTGGCCCACGTGATGGCGCCCTGGCTACACATGGTACCAGGCGCGACAGCCTGGCTGATCGCACAGCCGTTGTAATCGCAGATGCCAAAGTGGTTGTCGTCGACGCACACGACGCTGTTGACACCGATGCAGCTGACGCTGCCGGCGGCGCAGGAACCGGTCGTGGCGCTGGGCATGGGTAGAGAGACAGCGCTGGAGCCGGTGCCCGTGGCGGCGGCTTTGGTCGGCTTGGTCTTGGCAGGCCCCTTCTTCTTGGTCGTCTTGGTTGCGACGGGACGCTTGCGGATAGAGGTGGTAGAGGCCAGACCAGTGGGAGTGGCAGCTGGGGCGGAGGTACCCGGCACGGGAGCGGCGGAGGTCTGGAGGGTGGTGGATGGACTCGATGCAGGGGGAGCTGGTGCCGCAACGGAAGTAGTAGCTGGGGCGGAGGAGGACGGTGCTGCGGCGGACGAGGAGCTGGGTACCGGTGCGGCGGCGGATGACGAGCTGGGTACCGGTGCGGGCGCGGTAGCATAACTGCCAGCTGGGCAGCCGGAGGGGGTCTTGACGGGGTAGTCGGTGGCGGAGGCGACGCGCATGTTAGACGTGGCGGACTTGCGGAGGACGTTCTGGCCGGGGTTGGGGAAGCCGACGTTGGTCATCTCGGTGGTGCGACATTGGCCGCCACCGACAGAGGCAAGGTTGGCGACGAACATGGGCGGGAAGCTTTCCAGAGCCGAGGCGTCGGACGCGCCGCCCTGGATGTTAACCGCAGCGCAGTTCATGTACATCTCGCGATTGCCGATCGTGTTGAACCAAGTCCAGGCGAGAGTAGCCTGGCCAGACTTGACGCCCTCCGGGATGGTGAATTCGAACGAGTTGACACAGTCGTATCCGTTGGTAGCGGGGTCACTGCACTGCCAGGCACCGCTGTAGCCGCCGTTGGGTCCTTGGTAGCTATCTGCGAGGTTACCCTTGGAGTTGGTAGGGCAGCCACCTTCGATGCTGTAAAGCACCCTCCAGCTGTTGGGGTCCTTGAGCTTGGCGGCATCGGTCTCGTAGGTGATGGAAATCTGGCAAGAGCCGCCACCGTGAACGGCAGTGTTGGCATGGGTGTCCTTGCCGCTACTGTCGAGACCCGAGTCGAAGATCAGGCTCTGCTTGGATCCGACAGCCATGCTCACACCGCCAGCGCCAGGTGGACTGACACCGTGGCAAGGGAAGTCGGAGCCGGAGGGGTCGAGCGGGTTCTTGATAGCGTTGCCCTGGATCGGCTTGGGCGAGGACATGAACATGTGTGCAGAGGCGGTGGAGAGGAGGGCGAATGTCGCCGCCGCGGAAGTAGCGTACTTCATGGTGGTGATCTTGTTGTTGAAAATGGTTCAAGTGAGAGTGTAGTGGAAGCTGTGCGAATATCACCAGGATACTCGTCGTGTGTCGATGCGTCAAGGACCAGCCTTGAAGATGGACTGTTGGGGAAAGGGTGGATGTGCGTGTAAAGAACGAATGTGTGAGTGTCAAGTCCCAAGGTGTACGTGTCTTGGGGCGTAGTTATATCGTGGTGTGAATCGCGGTGTGTGTGAGTTGTGTGCGCTGGATGCCTAGTCTCAGGTGCGTCTGTGAGCGATGACAATAGCTTGTCGCAGGGATTGTGTTTCAGCGAATCGAATGTGATAATGAATGTAAAAGTGTCAAAGGAGTGACGAGAGGTAAGATCTTTTGAACCAGCAAGATCGCGTGTGTGTGCGCCTGGAGGACACGAGGGAGAAGGGCAGCCACTCGACAGTTTATATCGCCCGGGACGGTGCAGTGGGCAAAACGGGGCCTACACGCTCTTCTCTTCACGCCTCACCGTCCACCACACAAGCTCCTTGTCCAGCCGCCCGTTCGTCTGCACTGGTCTGAAACGGGCGACGTGCATCTCTGTCCACCCCCCCCCCTCTGCGGCGTGTGAGTGGATGGTAGCGTACAGGCAAGGGGCAGACGATCCACGGGCCAGACGAGGGGAGAGCAGACCCAAAGATCGGGTGGCGCTAGCGGCACGATGGTTCCTGGGATATGATACTGAATAATGTTACCTTGTTCAACATTGCGATAATCGCAGAAAGCAGAAAGTGTGACGGCGGGGTGCGTGTGCGCGCCAATAGCCAGGCCGGGTCGCCAGCCAACGTGGAACAACGGGGCGCATGGATAGAGCACTACCGCCCGAAGCAGGCATTGTGAAGAAAAGTACCGGCACGCTGGCCAGAGCCATGGAAGAAAGACGCTGTGAGGTTGTGCGCCTTCTGGCTGCTGCGACACGCGAGTATACAGTCGAGTGTTTCAGGATGGAGCTGGATGACCTACGGGATGCGTTCCCCTGAGGCAGAGTGCGGGCCGGACCAAAAGCATTCTCCTCTCTTTTCACGCAATGAGAATGCGCAGGGGTGCTATGGCTCCTGTGGCTCCCCATGGCTCCTCTGGCTCTTCCAGAACCGCCCATGTTCCTAGCCAATCGCGTGTCTAGCCGGGCCCTCCCCTCTCTCCGTCTCGCAGAGGCTGCGTGCGCTAGAGTGAGGTACCCGTGCTCAGGTTCTACTTCTCGCGTTCTGATTGGTTTTCACAATTTTCCACGCCCCGACAAAGAAACATCTTCTTCTCCACTCGAGAGGAGGGGGGGGGAGGGGCGGGAACGTCAGGCCTGAACGACACGTCTTGATCACCTATCATCCTCTGCGCACATGCATCATTTTGGTCATGGATATTCATCTGTGTCGCTTCTCTGCAGCTTCGGTGCCTCCGAGATGGTGAACGACTGGTTGCCAGCAGGTGACATCGGTTTCAAGGTCAAGGTCAAGGTCAAGGTCAGTGGAGCAATGCTTTCTAGCGCTAACCAGCTTGACCGCCGGACGGTCGAGTCCGTGTTCTAAGAGTCCATGAGTCCATGAGTCCATGAGTCCATGAATCCATGAGTCCATGGGTCCATGTCCCATGCGAGTGTCGCCCGTACCGTTCAAACGGCTCCCCTCGCGCCCCCTTGCCCTGTCCCGGTCCGTGAAGGGGAGGGGGGAAACACCTGTGTGTGCGTGTGCTTCTCGTTTTTCTCGAAAACTCTCGATCAGGCCGAAGAGTAGGTGCAGACGCGAGTCCGTTGATCTGCACAGCCCTTTCACGCGACGCAGGAAACGGCGGCTCCGTCGTCGTCGTCGTCGTCAACAACGCGCGACAGGACCGGTGCAGGGTGCGGTGCGGTGCGCGCCATCAGTCGGCCGCATTGCCGGCGCCGTTCTCGCCAGCCACGGTAGAGACCTACCCACCTACCTTACCTAGCAGGTGGTATCGCGTCGACGCTGGACTGTGCTGGAATTCTACTATCGATATCGTGTTTCTCTTCTATCGATTGCTGCACACAAGCTTTGTCATGGCCAGGTAATAGTTTCAAGGGCGCAGCCCAACGTTCGATGAAGGACCAGCATCTCTCTCTCTCTCTCCCTCTCCCTCTGTCTCTCTCTTTCTCTCCAGATCCTGCATACATCATCTTGCATACTGTCATCTCCGAAACACTTGCCCGTGCGTCTTCGCTCTCGGGTATGCGCGCCTCGAGCTGCACCATTATTGCCTCCGTATCGTGGCCGGACAGGGCTGGGTCCGCGCAGACCGTCAACGGCCCCTTCCTTCTGCCGGCTCGACTGCATCTACGATTGCCCAGTCATCGGATCACCACGGACAACACGGAAGTAGATGGCTGGGAGGCTCGAAAGTGATTGCATGATGCACAGGGATCATACCCAGTCGCCATGCACCACATCCCCGCCACTGTCTTCTCTCGGAGCCTCCTTGCAGCGCTCACATTGATGGCAAATCTCAGCCTACAGGCTTCGAACTTCATATCGCGGTGGACTACTTGTTCGTGACTATTATTGTACATGACATGTTGCGGACCATTCGCTCGCTCTCTTGGTGATCGCACATGTCAACCACAAGTGTGTCTTACGACTCTCAGACGTAGTTTCAATCATCATATCCCGCCCCCTTGCGGTGATTACGTCTTAGTTTCAGCCGAGCTGTCATCGTCACGAGCGGCTTGTCTGATGGGTGTTCGTGGAATCGCCACGGCATGGAGGTAGCGAGCCCCTCTATTTTCCCTTCCATTTGCGATCTTCGACTCCGGCTCCTGCTCCTGCTGTCTCCACTGGTCTCTTCTGTGCACCCCCCACTTCCTTAGGGCTCTCGGTGACGCTCTTTTCGTGACTCCCGGACCAATCCTTGCCTTCGAGGGCGTTGCATCCGCCCTCATGTAGGAGCGGATAGCTACGCGAATAGGATCCTCATCGGCAGCGTACATGTCGTCTGGGTCCCCCATCCCAAACGCCTTTGCGTTCGACACCGTCTTCCGCAGCAGTTTCTCGTCATCCTTGTTCTCCCATCCGAGATCTCCGAATCCTGATAACACGCCCCAGAGGAAGCCCTTGGCTATGTTACGTTGCGCCGTGGGCGTGGGTGTTTGGACGTTAAATTGCTGGAAAAGGATCCTAGCAAACTCGTCCGCGTGAGCAAGCCACTCTTTCCTTTCTAGCTCACGTTTCGGCCGGATATGCCAGCCTCTCGTGATGTCGCTAATCAGCTTACTAATGTATTCGTCGCGGGGGAACTTCTCAGTCAGGCTCGTTGCGTAAAAGCATCCGAAGAGATCACAAATAGCAGTAAGACTGTCGACATCGATAACAGGATGGTCCTGCTGCATCATCGCTCGGACATCATCTGTGGGTCCAGGGACACAGAGATAATGCAGCCGGAACACCCTATCGATGTAGTCATTTTCTTTGCATACAGTGATAATGTCGAGAATTGAGAAATCGCAAACGATGGCTTCCTTCGGAATGTGCGCCCAGACAAGATACTCGGTCTATACAATGTTAGACTGCTGTAAGACTATAGCCTAGAGGCTACAATCTACTTACATTACCTGCAGGGCGCCAGCCACCATGCTCAAAAGATCGCCGGTCACGGAGCTGCTTACTATATGCGCGTAGGTGGTACGCCTTCGAGCCATCAATCCCAGCCGCAGTCTTGCCGTCAATCATTGATATGCGCATACTTTCCTTGCCCGATGCAAAAGCCTTGACAGCTTGCCGAAGGCACCAGAAGAAGTCGTTGGTGACTGATACAAAGGGTGTCGGTATTGCGATGCGATTGACGTGCTGCTCAATCATCGGGAATAGAAAATCCACATCGTGCCTTAGAGGGGGGACAACGCCGCAATTGACATTTTTGAAAGTACCTGAAACGAAGCCCCTTGTTCCTGGGGCGTTGATAACATGGGAAGGATCTGTCGAGTAGTATCTATAGAACAGATTGATACCAGACGGATGGGCTTCGTGTGCTGGCACCACGTCGAATGGTCCATGATCTGTCGCGCGGGACTCGCGCAATCGGGCGGCATAGATCTCTCGCTTTGTAGGTACCGCGCTAGGCTCGTCGCGAGGAGGAGGGAAGTATGTTGAGGTGAGCATGCCCTTATGACTGTTGGCTGGCGAGTAAGATGCAGAGCTTCTGGTGACGAGTAGGGATCTCTTTGGCGTAGACGGTATCATCGATATTCCATCTGCTAAGGCAGTGCGGAAGCGGCGCATCAAGCCGGGTGCTTGACGCTCAAGATCCTCCGAAGTCTTCGCGATGTTGTTCCATGTGCTCTTCCTGTGCCTCTCGGCCCACTGTGCTCGCAAAGATACTCGGAGATCGCATGCTTGCACTCCTTTCTTTGGATCGTCAGGATGGACTGACGACCACAGCTTAGACACCCGAAGCCAACGCTCGGCTCCATTCCAATTCGAGCTCTCGCAAACAACATAAGCGGCGGCGACCGTCAGCCGCTTTGCGGAATTCCAATGTATGTTGCATCTTGCCGAATTGCGACGCGAAGGACTCGCCCTCTTACGCCCTCGGCCTGGCACTGCTTCAGCTGCGGCTTCCATTGCGGTGATTCGAGGGTTTCGTGATGTTAACTGAGTGCGCCGGTGCTAGGCGAGGTGCGATCGTCTGAGTACTATGTGATCTGTCCAAGCACAAACAACGATCAGAAGGAAAGATGGAGATGTCGGTGAAATGGGCGTGCTGGCGGCCTCATGTGAGATGTACCGCGTGCTGCGCATGAATTGCGTACCGCCGACTAACTGGTGACCTTTCGAGCTCAGCTGAAGACTGACTTGAAGTTCTCAGAGCTCTGTGAGGACACAGCGACGCACTGAGTAAGGGAGGGAGTACACATATTGTAGGGATTGTCTGTGCGAGTGCGTCAATGTGAGATCGAGTAATAAGATTGCATCCCGCCAAGCCAGTGGAAGGTGATGGCTCGTGACAGGCGGCGCCAGGGTATCTATGCTGCTGATGTAGTGTACAAGTTGTCGCTCAAGCGCATCATATATCTCATGAGCTCGCCGCGGTAGTCCATTCGTCGCCCATCTGCGCAAATTTGAACCAATTCGGTCTGCAATCTTCCTTGTTGAGCCAGGCCTCTCCGTCAGTGAATCTACCGGTGACACAACCTCGACATTTGGGTGAATTTGGACAATTGAAGAAGGGTATGTGTTGGTAGCCTATGTCTTTGAACCTGAGAAGGGGGTCAGCACATTATCAAGCTGATAGGGAGGAGGTAGCCACGCACCAGTGAATCTTAGTCTTATCCTCAAAGAGGCCAAGGGCAATGCTGTGTACAGGAGCGTCTCCCCAGCGCTCATAGAAAAAGCCGCCAGCACGATCGAGATGTTCAAAGTAATCCTCGTAAGGCTTCGAACGCCAGAAACTCAGGTCTGCTATCTCAAAGTTGCTCCAGAAATGACAGGTACTGTACCCGTTGGCCTTCATGTTATGCTCAGGCCGACGCTCCTTATCCACGACCCACTTCATGGCATTGTTCTTGTGCTGGTACTCGGGATGGGCGGCGATGAACTTGACGGTCTCTGGCCATAGTGTTGCGATTGATTGGGGTGAGTCGTATAGATTGATGGTAAAGCCATAGGTCTTGTTGCGATCTTGCATGAACCTGAAGACATCATAGTCAACGTCGCAGAAGAAGTGGACCTTAGGCTCCACGCGCCAATAGTACTGCATGTCTTTGAGGGCGTCGTGCTTGTAGAACATGCCGGAGTTCCATCGACACATCTTGTGGTAGCTGGCAAGATGCGCGTACTGCACGTCCTGCTCCGCCAGGATATCTGCGCTTTCCTTGAAGAGGTCTTCATTGATCCATGGTGGAGCATTCCAATGCTCCGGGGGTATCAATTCGTATCTGATCTCAGCCTTGGTCACGCTTCTTGTGACCCTCTTGAACTCCTCGGTGAATGGCTCGTCGTTGAAGAATGTCCATGGATAGTTGAATTTGTGATTCCATGTCCTTTCCAGATCTTTCATTGACTGGATCAAGTCATTCAGCTCCGAGTTCCGCACGAGCGATAACAGAGTCGCGTTGATCCGAGCAGACTTTGGGTTGTCTGGAGCATAGTTATCGCCAGACACTCTCCATAGCGGTTCTGGAGGTTCTCCGGTAGCTATCTTGTAGTCAGTGGGGAGGGATTGGCTGTAGACCTAAGGAAACCTTACGATCGAGGTTGGGATCTCGTATCATGTTATCCAGGGCGCTGGCTGATTTGCTAGGTAAGTTGGCAACTGAAGGCGCTCTGTAGATCTGGAAGACCAGCCAGAAGAACATGAGCAGTGTAGCGCCCGCGAGCACGCGAAAGATCTTCGGAACGGGCATGCCTGTCCTGTGTCCAGAAGGGTGTTGGCTGACCTCGCCAAACTGCTTTGAGGTTTTGCCGGACATGAAGCTCTAGGCTGGGCACAACAAATCCCTAGCGATGGCCGAGGTTAGGGCAAGGTAATGCGTGTCATGTGAAGCCCACGAGGTAGCTTGGATACTCGCGCTGGCATATATAAGTACAATGATACGACGTTCGGCACGTGCTGGAAGACGGAAGAAGATGACGACGCAAGTGCAATTTTGCGGCTATCTGGCATGCTCGAGATGCTGCCATCCTCGATTGGGAAATACATCACCCGATTGATGCTAGCGAGGAGCGTGCTAACAATTGCTCTCTAATTCTATGGACATCTGAATTGTTTAACAGATATCATACAAGTCTGCCTGTACAAAATGTCTGACGTTCTGGCTCTGTAGGTCTCGGTGGACTACTCTGTCTAGCGACAACAACGCAGCCCTGGGCTCGACGCAATATATCGTGTTACAAGCCTACAGCTTAGTACGATAGATTGGCAGCTAGACAGGCGTAACACATTTGCTCCCTGTTGGAAGCCATCACAATTGCGCAAAAATCTCGTGTATCTCCCTGATATGAAACGCACCGCTCTGTAGGTGAATCAAGCAAATGCGCGATTAACGACGGGATGTTGGTCTGGGAGAACGGACGACCAGACAAAATGCCGTGGTCATGCATGATCAGATCAGCATTGAATGCTCAATTTGACTGTCCAACTCCTGATGTTTAATGCAAGAGAGAGAGGAGGACGATCAGGATTTTGTCTCTACTCACGGCCGGGCGTGGACGCACGCCGATTGGTCAATTCCGACCACCTCCGCTACACCTCCGCGAGTAAACTGCAGCTCCTCCACCTCCTACAGCGATGCCTTTGCGCGCAAACACTCGAGAGCTCGCGAGGCTATCAAATCGAGCACTAGATACATTGGGCTCGGTACCGCTCCCACCAAGGACGACGCTGTCCCCAGGAAGACAGGCCTGTCGAAGAGTACTTGTCTTGCACGGTACGAGATGCCACTCGACCCTCGGCGAAACACGAAGAGATGCTGTCGCTAGCCCTTATGTCACACCGCGGAGGCACCCTCGGCATACCTCACCATACCGGGGAAGTGATGCCAGATCGCAACGCCACTTCATCACCAGCACCTCTAGACAGGCGTCGCTGCTCGCAAGTTCTACAACACAAATCCCGACCCCATTTTCATTCCAATCACATAGCATTCCCGCTTCCCATGAATCCCTACACGGCTCTTTGATTGACTTGAACGACCTCGCCTCGGATCTGGTCAACCAATCTCGACTTCAGTTGGCGCTCCGAGGTCTTGAGTCCGCTCACCCTACTACTCGGATCGCGATCCTGGGAGCCAGTGACGAAGGCTTCACCAAAGCGAAGAGACTAGCACGGTTGCTAATAGCGGACCCTTTGGACAAAGAGCGCACATGGGAGAAGGAGCTGACGGCTATCGGTACCGGAGACAATCGAGCTGTGCTGCTAAAGTACGGTGAGGTAGATGAAGACAATGGCTATGGCGATGTGCGGGGTGGCGGAGAGAACCCGCTCCTGAAGACCATCGCGGTCAAGAGTCATTTACTGGGCAAGCAGAGATTAGAATTGTTGATCGGGAATGTGCAGATCGGACCTTTGAACAATGAGCAGGACGGTATCCAAGAGTGCGTCGAAGCAGCACTACTGCCTGTATTGGATAGTCCTCTCGCGGGATCTGGAAGGACTGGGTTTGTAAGACTGCCTGTGCACAAGGCTATTCTGCTTGGAGAGGGCTTTGGGGGAGCCATCACAATCGCGGATTATCTTGGGCGACTTGGTGGACACAAAATCCATCCAATCTTCGCTGCGGCTGATCTTCCGGTCAAGAGTGAAGATCCGTTACTCCAATCGACAAATGTCATTGCAGCAGAGAAAGCATTGGAAGGCTTCCGGCTGGATGTAAGGACAGGGCCCGTCTTCAGCGAAACGTGGCAATCCAGTGGCCTGTCGAAGCTTTCGAACCTGCTGCAGTCAGGCATGAAAAACGACCTTCCCAAGCCTATTAAACAGCACATCGACTCTCTCATTGCGTGCACTGAGGCGTCCGTCACATCTGCCGAAGCATCGGTATTGAGAGAAATCGAATCGAAGACCGTGTCGAATCTTACTCGAAATCAACTCGACCTCGCCATATCAGCATGGTCTGAGTATGCACATACAGAGCTGCGGGATACTATGATCAAGGCTTTTGCGTCCCCCCTTTGGCGTCGGACTTCATTTCCTCGCGTGCTCTGGCGCATTGACGATGTGTCTTTCTCCGCATCACAGCTACTACACTCAAGCTTTTTGATTGAGAGTGAGACGTATCTCGCATTTCTCACGGGGCGTGTCGGCGAGGCTGGCTTCTTCAGCGGACGGACGTCCCCCCCTTCGCCATCATCTTCTCTTCCACCTGCTCAAGAAGATGATCTACCAGGGGACATGGAATTGGCGCAGAGCTTACGGCCAGTTCAAACCCTCACGCTCGAAGAAACGAGGGACAAGATCAAAGCAGAGACCGGCATTGATCCATTCGTCTCGACGCCTTGGCCAGTTGGCATCACGGCTTGTCGGCATTCGCTCCTCAGAACACTTGTACCTTCATTACATGCAAGAGCACAATCTCTTGTGCTGCAATGTCTGGGCCTTGTTGGGACCACCTCAGCATTAGGCATTTGGTACGTAATTGCCACCGCAGGAACTGGAATCTACGAGGCCGGGGCCATCGTTGGTCTGGGCTCGGTATGGGCACTCAGACGACTTCAGAAGTACTGGGGCACAGAACGGAGCAAGTTCGAGTCAGAAGTGCAAGAGCAAGGACGACTCGCCCTAGGAGAAGTGGAAACCCGCCTGCGAGGCATAGTGAGAGACGGACAGCGGCCACAAGTCAGGGCAGAGGATTCGGAGAGGTGGGTCAAAGCCCGTGAGCTGATTTCGAGATGCCGCTATGAGCTCCACAAGTCATAGCTAGATACGGAATAGACGCGCGCACCCAGCAGCGTCAATGTACAATACCACCCAACCAATGTCCCGATTTCCCTGTCTTTCTACGTCTTCTTCACCTTCTTCCCCTTGAATTTCCCTTTCTGCCCCGTACTTACTCCCTGCCTCTGTCTCAGATACCCCCTTACCAAGCCCTCCACAGACCCGACATCATGTTTGGGATTCCGCATGTAATACAACCTCGCCCTCCGCGCCCTCTTCTCCTTCCTCTGCACGACCTCTATACCCGTGACACTCGGACTGTACACTTTTACCCACATCTCCACCCCTACTCGGGTGAGTTGGTTCCGCAACAGGATCGCAGTGTCGATCGGATTGCGTCGGCGGATATTGATGCACACGCCCGACACGGGGTCGGAGTTGGCCATGCGGACGAGCACAACGTCACCGGGATTGATGCGCTCTGGATTGTCGGGGGAGAAGAGACGTGTGCGCTGGCCCGAGGGGTCGAGGACGCGGAGCTGGGAGGCGGTGATGGTGGAGATGGGGTCCGGGCAGAGGGTTTTGACGGGGATGGCGGCGCGGGGGGTGGGGAGGGGACGGAACTGCGCGGCGGATTCTATGGGGTCGTCAGTTTGGGTCTTGTACAGAATCAGATGGGTATGGGGAGGGCATACCTCGGTGGCCGCGGTAGATGTTGCCCGGGTGGAAATCTTGGGGTCGTGGGTAGGGGGGTTCTGTGGCGGTCGCGTAGCTGCGGCGGGATATTTGCTTTTCGAGACGAGCTTGTCGAAAGGCTTGCTTGAGACTGGCCAGTGGCCGTATGGGGGTTTGTGTTGCCATTGTGTGATGTGGGCGATGTTGGGTTTGTAGTGTGATGTGAATGTGAAGCTGTAGGGCATGGCTTGGCATAAACTTTTCTGCTCGAGCTTCGGCATCACTCGTGCTTCGAAAACACCACCCCATACCGCCATTCGGGTGCGAAACGTCGCTTTTCACCTTTCTCAATGGCTTCCTCCGAGATGGCAGGCTTTGTTTGTAGATCATGCGCCAGAAGAGCGCAATCGATCACTCCGTCAACACGGTCTTTACGACACTTCTCCCAGTCCTCAAGACCACGACGTAGCCGTGAGCAATACCCGACCACACTCCTACAATCAATCAACTGACCTTCATTCCAGATGCCGTCCCCGATTTCACCTCGACGAGCTCTTCAGAACTCAATGAAGTCCTCTCCACCCTTCGTAACGACCATATTCTCCCTGCCTACCTAAATCGGTCCCAGCAGCGCCTCGTCTTCCGCAAAAAGTACCGCTCTGAGCTTGAGAACAGCAGCGTCACCGTTTCCGTCGAGCATGAGGACTTCGAACTCAAGGCTCTCGACAGGGGCCAGACGATGGCGGAACGTAAACCACTGGTCAAGAAAGCCATTGATCTCGTGACGCAGGAGAAGGCGTGGGGTCAGGTATATCCCTTGCTGGAGGGGCTGGCGAAGATAAGAGACGCCACGGATCAGGCGACGATGGAGAAGCTGATTCGCAGAGCGGCGATGGAGGGACGGTTTGGGGTTGTTGTGCAGTGCTTGAAGGCGGCGGAGAGGACGGGGCTGACGATGAGAGACAAGTACGTTTTCAAGGGGGTGTTGAGGGGGCTAAGGCAGATCGTGGAGAGGAGGGGCTGGGAGCAGGGAGCGCTGGACAGGGCGATCAGGTATGGGAACGAGGTTGCGGTGCTCATGGTCGACGGGGAACACATGAGCAGTAAGAGGATACCCAGAAAGGAGGCGGCGGTCGTGGAGGGCAATCCGCTCAAGAACCCGATCAGCATGGCGACGTGGTTGGAGTTGCACGCCGTGAGAGCGTACAAGTATGGAAACGAACAGGATGACACAAGCAAGTTGAAAGCGTACCACGACCGGATCGTGTCGTGTTTCAACGCCAAACGAGCGGTATGTGCTTCGAACAGTAACACAGGTCCTGCCCATAACTGACCATGAACAGCCCGAATGGCTCTCCGCCACGCCACTGGACATCCCAAACCAGTTCCTTCGCCTCCTGCCTCTTTGGCAAGGCGTTCTGCTCACAAACAAGGTTCTCAGGACAGAACTTCCTCCCAAGTCGAAGAGTCTGCAGGACTTTGCCGTGTCATGCGGCGAGAGCTTGTCCAAGACTGTATCGTATCTCAGGGAGCAGGGCGACCATCCTGAAGGTAGCTACGCAGCGACGGCCATCGCCGAGTACGATATTGCGAGGAAGCACATCTACTCGAAAGATAGGCACGAGGTACGGCCTGCGAAGGAGTCAAAGCCAAAGAAGGAGGTCGAGAAGCGTGAAGCTCCAGTCGAAGAGAACTAAGCAGTCCTTTTAAAGATAGATGAGCGGCCAATCGCACCATGTACAGTAGCGATTCGATCCATGGTCACACTAGATTTGCATTCACAACGCTATGCTCGCTACATCTACATCATGCACGCAGTCCAACACCGCCCTTCGTCTCTCTGATTCCTATGCACAGCCAGCTCTTCCCAAAATAGACTCTACTGGAACTCTTTATCCACCTCCTCGAAATGGTCCAAGAATCCCTGGAACGCCTTGACACCAAGACCGGGATCCAAGCTCCCCGTCGTCGCTCTGATGCTATGCATACTCAACTGCGGAATGCCAACATCAATAGCCCTCATACCGGTGGCACTGCTCAACATGGGTCCCACGGTGCCGCCGCTCCTGCTGTCATTCCTGATCTGGAATACTTGCGTCTTGGCTCCGACACGCTTGGCGCACTCCTCGAAGAGTGCCGTGCTCACCGCGTCGGTAGTCATGTGGCCGTTCGAGTCGGCGGAGACAGCGACGCCGACGTTCAGTTGAGGGGCGTGGTTCTCGAGGTAGACGTTGAGGAAGTTGGGATTGACGGCATGGGTGACGTCGCTGCTGACGAGGAAGGAATTGGCAAAGGTGCGACCAAGGAGGTCGGGGGAGGGGTGAGAGGCGAGAGAGGAGACGGCACGGTCGATTGTGGCGGGGAGGAAGTTGCCGCGTGCGCCTTGGCGGAGAAGGGAGCCAATTTCCTCGTCGTCGAACAGGCCGACGACTTTGAGGATGCCGGAGGAAGAGGACGAGGAAGTGGAGTTGATCAAAGCCTGGAGCGCAGCCCACGAGCAAAGCTTATCATCGATACGGCCCGCGAAGATGAGCTCCTTGTCGAGACCGCCGACAGTGGCGGGCTGGTAGTCGAAGAGCTCGAGCTCCCAGTTGACGATGTTGTGGTAGTCGCTTTCGCTGATGCCAAGCTCGCGGGCGATTGCGCGGACAAGACGGGGAGGCTGAGTGGCAGCGAAGGTGCCGGGCTTGATCGTAGATGAGGCACTGCTGTCGGCGTTCTCGAGGCCGATGATGGGCACCATCTGGGTTTCAAGGTTGAAAGGACCAGCAGAGGGGGCTCCGAAATGAGGAGCCAGAGTAGGGATGCGAGCGATGGGATGCGCAATCTTGACGAGCTTTGTGACAATCTTTGACCCTTCCCTGACGAGCACGCGGCCTCCAATACCAAGGTCACGATCCCACCAAGTGCTGTTCAGGGCACCAGCGTAAGGAGCCACACCGAGTTGGGTGAAGCCTGCCTTGTTGGGTACCTGACTGACTGGCTTCAAGCGGGCGGTCAGAGCATCGACATGACCAGCTATAACCGCGGCACCATTGCCAGTCTTGTAGTCTGACCCAACCACAAAAGCGATCAAACTGCTCCCGTTGCGTTCGACGTAGTATTTCCCACCCACTTCGAGGTCCCACTCTTTGCGCTCGGATAGCTTTTCAAATCCATTCTCGTCGAGCTGGGTCGCAATGGCAGTGACAGCATGGAAAACCGTCGGATTGTCAGTTAAGAAGTCGCAAAAGGGCTTAGTGTATGCTGCGGGGTCTTCCTTGCGGGTCATTGACGGCGACGGTGCAGCGGGAACTGCAATCTGCTGAGCCTTTACGTCTTCCAGGAGCGCATCAAGTCGGGCCTGCTCTTCGCGTAAAAAGCGGTGGCTTCGCTTGTGTGCGATGTCAAGGTGCCTACGGTGATCGGACGGGACTTGTGGTTTCGGCACGACAGGTGGGCTGGATTCGTTGATGCGACTCTGTTCGAGGCGCTGGCGCATGTACTCGTACATGCTTTCCAGATCGACCTGACTCATCTGTGGTGGTCTCGAGTCGACTGGCATGGTGCCGATGCTGAAACCGGATCTGAGAGAAGCTGCCTGCGCGGGCAGAGGTGGGAGCGGGTCTTGAGCTGCTTCTTGAAACACGGTAGAGCTCTTGCGGGAGAGGTTCTTGACCATTATGGTTGTGGAAGCTATGGTAGAAGGGAGTTGAGAGAATAGGGAGAGTTGATGAAGTGGCGATGAAGGGAAGGCCAGGTGCTCAGCAGTGGTGTAGGTATGGGAGGTAGGGTGGGTTGGTTGGTTGCCATGTCAGGCCGCCGGTGTTGTCCAGCTCGAGGTCGAAACAGATGCCGAGCTCCGACCTCAGCTCCCGATTTGGAAGGCCGACACGGGCACAGCTCAAGCCACAATATGTGGCTCAGTCATAATTGTGTAATCTCCTCGCCCGTCCACAGGGTTCTTGGTCTTGACATGTCAGGTCCAGTCGACGTCAGACCTGTTCGACATGGCAGCGAAGGATGTGATCCCTGTCAACCTGCCCGTGGAGCCCGCAGAGTAAGTATACTTGTAGATAGAACTATATCGCCCTCGCCCTCGCCCTCCCCCTCCCCCTCGCGCTCTCTCCCAACTCTACCAAGTTTCTGTCTCCATTGATATACCCCTGCTTTGTCCTGCACCTGACTGCAACATGACTACTCCAGCGAAGCTCTCGACCCCAGCAAAGGCTCCATCAAAGGCCCCATCGATAGCCAGCACATCTGCGACCTCTAAAGATGACCCTGTGGAGGCATTGAAGAAACTCGAAACCAAAACGAAGACAGTGTATGTCTCGTCGTGCAACTTCAAACCTACAGTCTAACAGAAACCGCGTAGCAATGCGAACAACGTGGCTCGTGTGGCCAATAGCCAGCTTGTCTCTGCAGACGAGAAGCTCTACCCGTTGCTCAGTCTGAAGACTGGCAAGGCCATTGACAAGTTTCCGGCCACGCCAAAGGATATCGCGAAGCTGAGCGGTAAGACGATACATGGCCAGGACATGTCGCTAGCTAACGCTCCCGTAGTCACGGTGGTGGATGCTATACTCAACACCCTGGAGGCCGATAGGACAGGGAAAGAAGACGAGAAGCGCGAGAAGTTGCGCGTGCAGATTGGCCTCAAGCCGAACCCGGCATAAGGTCCGTCAATGTGGCAGGAACAGAACATGAGATTATGCTGAGAGAGTATTCAATGATCCTTCATGTAATTTGGTGCTTCGCTAGGCACTCTAGGGTATTGGTATAGACTACAGACTTTTGGTGATATTCAGGAGCAAGACCCAGAACATTTGGCTGAATCCGACCCCGTCGAGAGAACGCCAGTGAAAGACGGCGTCTGTCCAATGAGTTTCTTCTTGGGCCGTGTTCCCACCGTGTGGTAATGTCATTCTCACTTGTCCTCATCATCAGGGAGCTCGTCACCGTGCCTGTACTATCGTCAGCTCCCACAACATCTTGACAAGGCAAGTGAAGCTACCCCAAAAGTCCCTTGACATTCTTCATCTCATAATGCTTCTTTCGCATCTCCTCGAACTTGCGATGCTTCTCTCGCTCTTCGGTCGGCATGTCGGAAGGGACCTCGCCGTGTCTCGCGCCGTCGACGTCCATGTGATCTGGATCTAGGATGACTCTTCGCTCTCCCTCCGACCCAGGCCCCTCCAATGTGTCCATCTCAGGCTCTCCCAGGTCGAGGCCCGGGATCTCGTCCGTCTTTGGCTGCTTCTTCTTTTTTGACTTTGCCATGTCCAACTCGTCGACGGCGACCTCCGAGGGGTCGATGGCGGGCATTTCCTCGTCCTCGTCTTCCTCCGGATCATAACGTCCAGCATAAGGAGTTTTGGGCTCATCGATCTTCATCTTCCCGCCCATCTGGCCCTCATTCAGGTACAGGTTGGCTTCGTCCCACCTTAGCCTTGGTGATACCGCCTCTGGTCCTTCCGTCCCAGACTGACGACGCGAGACGGAGCCACGGGGGTTGGAAGAGTTGCGACGATGTCCGCCGGCGTTGATACTTGTATTCATCTGCACAATCTCCTTCTCTGATAGCTCGCGATTGAGATCCGGCCTGGCCACGGGCACTTCTGTTGTAGGCGAGGTACGTAACTCTGGCGAAACATGTTGAGGGTTCTTGAGAATACCTATTGGCGTATATCAGACTTGCGTGGCTCTTCGAATTTTGACAATCAAACCCACCCTTTGGTTTCCTGTCGCTGCTAGACGGCGACAAGTCGTCTGCCGGAGTTGGTGCCATGGCTGTGTGTGATCTGATTTGGTTCTTGAGAAGATATGCTTGATGCGCAGAGTCGGTGCGGGCCCACTATCAAGTCCACACTGACATGTGATCTTGGAACGAGGGGAAACTGGAATTGTGGGGCACGTGTATGGGTCTTGTTCCCTGTCCCGCGTATTCACCAATTTGCAATCGTGTTGAACAGAGGTATGGCCTGTGATAGCTGAGAAACGTGTCAAGAAAAGTACATTCGCCCTATTGTTGCTCGCAGAAATGGAGAGGGGAGGTTCTCTGCGAATGCCTCTACCAACCTCCTCCCACTATGCCGTGACGTCATCCTACATGGTCGTGATACCTCGACTTCCCCCTAACAAAGGACAGTGGCTCGCGGCGTGCTTCCTCTCCCTTCTCCCGTGGTAAATTTTCAGAATGATTATCGCGGCTTAAGATAAGTCTTTACGAGGTATGTGGATGTCAGGCGTTCATATGATCTGTCTCGCTTTTTCTTCGGAATGCACATCTTCGAGATACATACAGAGACTGAGATGAGACTAGTGGCCAAAATTTGTTTTCTGCGCCGAGATACTTACGGTGTGTACAGCCTGCCCAATAAGCACGAAGAGGGTTGCTTGTTCGCTCCCAGGCCCACAAAGTGAATGAGGTATCAGCAGCGGACGCCCAGCCAGAAGTCGCGAGACCCGATGCACCATGTATATTGAAACTCGCAGCAGCCAGAGTGTCTTTTCGTACATCTTGCAAAGTGCTATTCGTCCATTCAAACCTCATCTCGTAACTTCCGACAAGATCTGTCCGACTGGCTCGCCAAAGCTTACACCTCATCGCTGTACCAAGCGTCTTAGGACTGTGGTCGAGCGGAAGATCGACGACATATGGACGTATGATCTCAGTCACTCGGATGAAGCATCCGCGGCGCAGACCGAAACCGACTCCCCAAAGTTGCACATCTATTACTTCGCCGGCGGCGGGTGGCAGGGACCACCGTCCTCCCAACATTGGAGATTTTGTACAGCACTTGCATTGAGCCTTCGCGGATGCGTCGTGACCGTTGTCAGCCCGCCTCTTGCCCCAAAAAGTCCTGCTTCGGTAACGATGCCGATTCTGAGTCGCCTGTACAACCTCATCCTAGAGCAAAGTCGAGCAAATAAGGATCTAGTAGTACTTGCTGGAGATTCCTCGGGCGGCAACCTGGTGCTTTGCCTTGCCTTACGAGCCCTCACTCAGGATCCAGGCCTGGTAAGACCTCGCGCGTTGCTCGTAATATCGCCGGCGGTCGATTTGCGGCCGATGAAAGTACAGGGCGAACTACGCGCGATTGCCAAGAAGGATCCTGTCCTCACCGTCTCGTCTCATAACGCAGAGGCCAAGACGTGGGCTTGTGAGGAAGATCCCGCCGAGTACTGGATATCACCTGCGACGGCTGATTCCAAACTGCTGTCAGAAGCAGGTATCCACGTTATTGGTGTCACGGGCGGGTGGGACATTCTTTCGCCCGACGCCATCAAGTTCCGTGAGGCAGCACGCCAGCATGGCTTGCGAGGCGCTTGGTTGCACTGGGAGAAGCAGATGCATTGTTTTCCGTTGGCGTTTATGTATCGATTGCCCGAAGCTGTCCAGGCGAAAGATTGGATCGTAGAGCAATTGCAAAGATTATGACACGAAGCATACCCATCTTCCGCATGATGCAGTATTCAGCCACCGTCAACTGATATGTCGTGTCTTTGACGTATTAATTGTTGCCTCTGCGAGTCCCCCGAGGGCTCAAAGACAGCCAACGAACACTCGTTGTGCCCTCGGATGGCACAAAGGGAAATCGTGATCTGTACTGAGCTGCCCTCATCTCCTCACAATCTTCCGTGCAAGAGCCGACACTGGCTGGACAGCTACCCTCGCAAACCACGGGGTTACCCAAACACTCGCCACGATCCTCGCAGGCAAAAGCACCTTTGTAATCGCATAAGCCGTCGCCAATTCCACAATGACCCTCGCCCCCTTCCCAGCCTGCGAGTCCGCCGCGATCCTCTTCGACACTCTCCCCTCCTCCCCCCGATCTCCTCCCATCGCTCCCAATCCCTCTTCGAGCTCCTCCACCCTTTTCAACACTTGAACCCTCACATCCCCCTCGTCCTCCCCCACTCCCTCCCTCCTCTCCGCACCAACGCCCCCATCAACCGCACCCTCAACTGCCCCCTCCTCCTCCTCCCCCACCCACCCTTTCCGCCTAGCATACCGTCCCCACCTCCTCACCCCCTCCCTGAACCCCTCGCTCTCCTCCACCCTCGCCCGCCACCGCTCAAGCCACACCGCGTTCGAGTAATGGAATACCCCGAACAACGCCGCTAGGGGCACCAAGGCGGTGATCTCATGCAGGATCAGGAACGAGGTCACGTGGGAGACGGGCGCGGAGAGGAGAGGGGAGAGGTAGGGTCTGAGACGCGGGGGGAGGCGGGACTGTAGGCGGGAGAGGGCGGAAGGGCGGGTCGAGCCTAGAGGTGGGGGATGGTCGGAGAAAGGGCGTTTGGGGCCGAGGCGGAAGGAAGGGAAGAGACGGGCTGTGCGCATGTATGGTGTAGTGAGAGGCTTCATGGCATCGCATGAACGTTTGTGAATAGATCCGAAGAATTCCGAGGGGGTGTTTGAGATGAGGAGGTTGAAATGCACTGTAGACGGCGTGGCGTGGCGTTGGCGTGTGGAGAACATGTGACCACGACACATGCAACCTGTATGCTTCACTACACAGAAGGTGCGTAGGGTATAACCACGACGAGGCATAGAGGCAAGTATTCCGGGCCAACTGAAAAATCGATAGCACAGTATTGTGATAAAGACATTCTACTTATTTGTCCGCCATTGTCTATTATATGCAAGATCCATGCTAATGCAGCACTTTTACAACCGGCCGACGAGGCCTTTTCTCGTCTATTCATGTTCATGACAGTGATCCCCAGCAACGCCTTGTAGATCTTGTGGCCATTGCCTAGGTACTCATACCGGCTTGGCACTCGAGTTGGCGAACATGGTCAACGCTTCCGCAGCTTCAGCAGCGTCCAGATCCATCGCAGGTTTATGCGACCCCGGCGTCTCCCTGCCCGGTCTTTCAACATGCGGATACGCATGCAGCCTGCCCAATACTCTTTTGTATGCCTCATCACTCCCAGGCTTGACTCTTGATAAAAAGTCCGAACAGGAGGTCCGCTCGATCTCTGCAAAGGACGGCAAGGTTATCGTCGGCGCCTTGTTGACCGACGGATCCTTCTTGACCGCCATCTCCGGGGCAGGACTAAATTGTGCGGCCGCAGCAAGCTCCCTGCACTTCCGCGCCTGCTCTGGATCGCGCTGGCAGACATCGCAGGAGCCGGGGGCGATGGCCGAGTGTTGCGCCTCGGTTGGTGGCGGCATCAGTACTGGATTGAGGCCCGCGGCCTCCTTGCACGCGCAGAAATCCGTGCCGTCACAGAAACCGCAGTTGTCTGGCATGCTCTTACCATAGTTCGTGAAGTCAATCTCATCTGCTTCGTTAGGTGGGGTTGGTCCATGGCGGGCAGGATCCAGCATGCTCGAGGCAGTGAGCTGTACGTTGTTCAAGTCATTGACATGGTCCTTTTCGGTCGTTGGCGCCACACGCATCCGCTTTGTTGATCGGAGGTCTGTCTCGAGTTCCTCCGCCCGACGCTTGTATGTTTCCTTGTCGTTCAGAGCCGTATGCAAGTGTGCCCTGGTCTCGTCGACAACGCGCTGCAGCTGCTGTCGTGCTGCTTCGATCTGCTTCATCTTCTGATTCATCTGCTCAATCTCATCGCTCAGGTCTTTGATTTTATCCGCCTGCTTCGCCCTGAACTTCTTCTGTGCATTCTTGTTTTGTTCCCTTCTGTGTTGATCGTTGGTCTCGACCTTTGGCTTACGACCTGGCTTCGCCCGCGGTGGTATCTTGTATTCCCTGGAGGCGGGGCCATATGGTGCACAGCCAGGTTTTGACTCGGCAGGACTGTTTGCGGTGTCGAAAGGCTGGGCGGGTTGAATGGCTGATGGTGTCGACACCGCGAGCGGCTGGTGACTCACAGTCGCTGGCGGTATGGCGATTTTATGACCAATGGTAGCAGTGGGACTAGAAGCCTGTGGCGTGCCGACGCTGGTCTGAGGAGAGGCCATGGCTTGTTCAATGCCTTTTACAGTCGTTTCGGTTTCGCCAGGCGATCGATGGAGACTGCAAGGCTGCAGATAGCTAGCGACCCGCACAGGTGATGGGATGTATTTCCGAGGTGTGCCAGTGACCTATCTATAAAGCACTAGTTCGTGTCAACGATATATTCCGTCCGGTCGCGGAGCTGGCAAGGATGCAGGGAAAAGAGTGGACGCGAAGCAGAGTGTGCATGTCGACCGAATGATTGCACTCGCATGGATGTGATTATAGAAACATTCGGAAACGGTTAACGAAACAGAGAACGAGTATAAACAACTTCTTTTAAAGGTACGTACCTTGATCGATGGCGGCGAAGTGATGCTGTCAATGGATGGAGAGGGTATCTTATCAGATGCAATCAGAGGAAACCAGAGGAGGGGCGCGCGCTCAATTTCCGTGCAGCAACGTGTGGTGTGATCGAGTCCGCAGCTCCGATGCCGCGACTCTCTGCCGACTTCTTCCGACAGTAAGCGAGCATGAACGTTTATGCACCTTCGTACATGTTAACAAGTCAGAAGAAACAAGTGGCCAAATATTACATCGCCATGCCAATAGCACTGTCTATAACTCCCTCATCTCCTTGCCATCTGGAGCATATGTTACATCTTGTCCTTCGCCGAACATCCAGTATTGCACACCCAAATAGCAGTCACACAGCGCCTGAAACAATCCACACAACTTGAACGCCCAAGGAATGTCCGACTCCGCCAGAAAGAAGAACGACATCTTCAACGCGTCACCGACAAGCCAATTGACCAAGACGCTGAGTCGAAAACCCTTACAGCTACGGTTTCGCTGATTTGATGCGATCTGAGGCAAGGGCAGCATAGCTTCGATGGAGAGTGCTACGTAGCCCTGCAAGGCAATGTACTGCTTCGAGTCTCCGATCAAGATGCCAAGGATCAGCAATCCCATAGTGTAGTATGCGAGAAAATTCCAGTACGGCCGGGTCTGTCGCCATTGCCAGAAGTGATACGGCCGTCGAGAGAATAGAGGTTCCGGCTTATCGAGGCCATCAAAGGGCTTTGATGACGCAGACGTGAGGGACGGTCTATTCGTCAAAGCGATATGCAGCAGAAGCGTTTGTACACCGACCATGAGGACAGCCTGTAGCAAGAGAGATGTGTCGTAATGCTCGCCGAACCAGTAGAAGATCCTTCAGGCATGTCAGCACATGTGTTTCAATTTTGCTGGGACATGTTCTTACTTGAGTATTGATGCGACTAGCATGATCAATGGAATGTCCAATGAGAAGCCTGCTGACGAATGCGTCTTGTGTATCGAGTATATCTGGTCCGCATAGCTCGTGACTGGGGATGATACAAGAAACACCGGCGCGATATGCGTGATTAGCCATTGGAAAGGCGCCATGACCAGAAGTAGACCGAGACGAACCGGGTGATACAGACGGATACTGATTTGTGATGTCGTAGAATATTTTATGACTGGCGGCGCCTGTCTAGCGAGCAGGCTGATGAGTACAAGCTGAGCCCTTGGATCATATGGTTGATGATACCGTCCAGACTCCAGGTGTGACGTTATGATGCAGCTCTGTCCACATTGATATAATAGCTCGAATGATAATATCTCGAATGATGGACGTGTCTTCTCACAACGGCTTGCTAGTGTTTGGACAACGTATCAAAAAACCCCGTAGCCAGCAACCGGTAGGGGGATCGTCATTTTACGCGGCTCTGCGGATCGACGCCGTCTCCGCAACCCTGGTCCCAGCCCTACCATGCATCCGACATCGCTGGCATAGGTAGCTTCACAAATAGACAAGACAAGCTACCGTAACCACATTCCATTCCAATCCTCCCAGCGATCCAGGCAGAGGCAGCAAATTTCACAGCATCGCATCCAAAACTCTCCGGTCACAATGGGCGATCGCACCCTCTTCTTCTACGGCACCCTAATGTCGCCCGCCATCTTGCACCGCGTGATCCACGGTCCATCAAATCCCACCTTCCCGACTCCCTCGTCCTCATACGTCCGAACCTGCCCCGCCATGCTCCATTCCCACCGACGACACCGTGTGCGGAGCGCCGACTATCCCGCCATCGTACCGGACACTGCCTCGGACGCTTGCGTGCGGGGCACATTCGCTACCGGACTTACGGACGCGGACGTCGGACGACTGGATATCTTCGAGGGAGACGAGTATGAGCGGAGGTTTGTGAAGGTGAGGAAGTTGATCATCGGGAAAAGTGCGGGAGCAGGGCAAGACCAGGAGCTGGAAGATGGGACTCAGGAAGAAGGCGAAGAGGCAGAGGTGGAGACGTATGTTTGGATTGCTGGGAAACAGAGGCTCGAGGACGATGAATGGGACTTTGAGACTTTCAAGAAGGAGAAGATGCGCTTCTGGATAGGAAGTGACGGTACGGAGGGAAGTACTGGGAGAGAAGAGTTCGAGGCTGTGGATCAGGCGGACGGGACCGGTGGGCGAAGCGTCAATGGCAGTATTGGAAGGCAATTAGAGCAGCATCACAGGGGCGGGGAAGCGATAGGAAGCGCCGTATGATATAGAAGCAGGAGGCAACGTACTCACGAGTGACGATACACAACATCATAGATCATAGACGATGCCATTAGACCGAGGTACTAGCTCTAGGTCGGGCAGCAGCCGACTACTGCTATGCCCTGCCTCAGCAACAAGCTGCTCAGCACACTGCTTCACTTCACTACCTGCCCAGTTTGCTTTTCCCCGTCACCAGCGTCCCAGCCGCCGGACTGCCCCTTCTCGGACTCACTGCCCTGCTCCCCACACCACTGCTTCTCGGCGGCTCCAACCTCATCGGACTCCCCAGCCTACCAGGAGACCTAGGCACACTCCCGCCCCTCGTTCCCATCCTCCCCCTCTCCTTCTCCTTCAGCCTCGCGATTTCCTCATCCTTCCGATTCAGCACCTTCTCCCGATCCCCCAGTTCCAATTTCAGCCTCTTCACCTCCGCCCTCAGTATCTGCCCAGCTTTGTCCTTACTTGCCGCCCTCGCCGCCGCGGCCGCGCTTCCAGCCCTCCTCTCCAAATCCTCGACTGAGCTCTCCAAATCGCTCTTCTCTTCCGCCAATGCTGCAGCTTTCCCACTCGCCTCCTGATACAGTCCACGAACATACTCCGCATCCTTCCTCGCATTCTCGATCCTTGCTTCCATCTTGCCCTTCTCCCTCTCCAATTCCTCAACACGAGACTTTAGCTTCTCCACCTCGGCGATCTCGGGTACGACGTGGCTATGCAGTGCTGCTTTGGCTTCGTCAAGCTGCGCCCTATACCCGTCACGCTCGCCCTTGAGCTTATTGATCACCTCGTCTCGACCAGCGAGGCGGGCTGCGGCGGCGGCGGCAGAGGTGTGAGCCTCGTCGCGCTCCTCGCGGATTTTGATTAGCTGGGCGCGCTGGTCTTCATGGCGGTATTGGAGGTCTTCGAGAGCGGTGATGTGCTCGGACAAGCGCTTTGAGAGGGCGTGGACCTCGGATTCGAGGGCGGCTTCGCGGACTTCGTGTGTTTGACGCAGTGACTCAAGCTCCGAGATGTATTCAGACGCAGCCACGACATTGCGATCCGCCGAGTCGGTGATGGCCGAAAGGGAGAGAGAGGCGGGATTGATGGTTGATGGGATCTCTGTGGGGTTCGGATCTATACGAGCCTTCTTTGCCTGGGGCGATGGCGACGCATCTCGAGATCGCTTCGCGCCAGAGGAATGTGGTGCTGGCTGAGTGGACTCCGACGCAGTCGTAGCCTGAGATTCTGTGGTCGAATCGACAATGTCAACGTCGGGAAGCTCGTCCACCGGCCATTCTGCACCATTATGCCCATCCAGGAGCCACTTGCTGATCGATGCGGCGCAGTTCTGAGAATCCTGATCGTGGATCTGACGGTAGCCCGCCTCATTGCGGAGGATTCCGACGTTCTCGACAAGTATCGCCAGGCGACGCAAAGCTGACATTGATTTGTATGGCTCGCTTTGTACGTACCGCTCGACGTGCTCCACGCTCTTCGGGATGACAAGGTACAACAAAGGCGCAATGTTGCCACTTTCTGACATGCGCAAGTCTTTCCTTCCTTCCTCGATAAGCACCTTCGAACCCTCAAAACCGATGACAAGATCAGCTTTAGAAATGCTTTTGGCGGGTATGTGCTTGGGCAGCAAGGTCACTCGAAGGGCGCTTGTCTCCTCAAAGCGACCTTGGCCAGCCTTGACATGGTCGATATTTAGGCCAGTAAGGAAGTTGTCAAGGATGTCCAAAAGTCTGCCCTGCTCAACATCAATGACAATGTGAACGTTCTGACTTGCTAAATCCGTCAATAGGTAGTTCAAGAAGCGGAACTTGGCGCTGATATCCTTGTCCCACTGTGCTTTCACCTCAGGTCTGGTCTGAACCTGTGTAAAGCTCTCCTCATTCAGTAGGTCAGGGTGCAAGGTGACCTGGTGTAGTTTCGCAAGCAGCTCTCTCGCTTTGTCATGCAACGATGATGTCTCTGGGTGCAATCTGACCAGGTACTCCTCCAGAAAACCACGATGCCAGACAACGGTCTGCTTGTAATTGTCACGCTGATGGCCCAAAAAGAACAGAGGAACGGCAAATTCGGTCGAGATCGATGCGTTGCTAGACGTCTCCATAGCTACGTCAGCATGTTCGTTACTAAGCTGGGCTGTGGGCATGTGCAAGTCTGCTGGCGGCTCGTCGACGATACCTGACGGAAGGACTTTCTTCTTCCTTTTGGCATCTTGTGGTTTCTCAGGCACAAGTGTGAGGTATCTTTCCGAGGTACTATTCTCTTCTTTCGTGGGCATTGGGACAACCTCCGCAGGTGGTACAACAGATGGTGATCTCGCATCACGTGCCAAAGCGGGAGATCCCGCTCGATTAGCGGAGCTCCTAGTCGTCATACCGATACTTCGCTGTGCTGGTGTAATCGGACCACCAGCCTCTTTGATGTCTTGAATAGTGACGGAAGGATTACTCGGAGCTGATCTCGGTGATCTTGAGCTCATGATCCTAGTAGGCGTGGCCGGGAGATCCGAAGGAGTCGTCGGTCTCGGGGGTGCAGAGTGAAACGTTTCTGGCCACTGACTGGGCGGCTGTGGTAGTGAGCCCGATGAGATGTCAAGCAATACGCTGTGCTGCCCGTTCGATCGTATGTTCCTCTGAAGTGTATCTAGATAGTTCTCCTCGCCGTGTCGGACCGCCTGAGGTCGGGGCGGCTGTGCTGATATTTGTGTCCTGAAATCAGAACTGGTACGGGAATTTCGTATACTTTCGAAAGTCCTCAAGTTCTGAGCTGACTCTCTCGAATCATGAAAGGGCGACCCTAATCGCGCAGAAGCCCTTTGGGCTGCCTTAGGTGTGCTTCGCCTTGACCTTTGCGAGGGTCGCTGCGAGAAGGCTTGCTGTAAGGTGTGGCTAAAAGGGTCTCGCTCTCTCGAAATCCTCGCCTGATTTGGTCTGTCTTGTTGGTATGTGGAGTCCTGAAGCTGCACGCTATCGCTGCTCCGTGTGACCGGCAGGATCGCAGGGTCGATACTTGATGGGAGCGTTCTCTGCAAAGAGATACCTTGCCTCCCAATTGGTCGCTGTAGGATGTCTGTCTCGTCGAATGATTGCGAGCCAAGTGATAGAGCGATCACCTTTGAAGCAGTCGGTTCTAGCGCAGATGATAGAGGTTGACTAGCAAAGTCTCTCTCCTCGAACGTCTCGCTGATGTGCGTTCCGAGAGGTACTGAGCGTGCAGATTCTTCGTTACTCGAGGATTTGCTAGATACTTGCGCTGGCTCGTCGGGCTGAACAGCTCCGCTCTGAATGTGGTCCCCGTTCGCAGATACGGACGAAGAGGCAGATTCGGTCTCCTGTGAGACTGAGCTACGCACCTCTTGATATCTGTTGCTACGAGGAGGGCGCCCCGGGCTGCTTGCAGACCAGTCAGATATATCTTCTACCTGATCCGGCAACACAACGTTATCGTTGCTTTGTGTTGTCCCACTATGTGAAGTCTTAGAATCAGTCTGCGTAGGTGGTACGTAGCTTTGAGAAGCGAGCTGGCCTTGCGAGTATCCAGTGACTGGCTGAATTGAATCGTCCTCGAAGGTAGACGGCTTGATATCTGACGATGTATTGTTGGCAGTCGTGGTTGTGTTGTTTCCTGAGCCAGTCGTGTCAGCGTTCTCGAATTGCGAGTGCTTCTGCGTGAGATCCGGCGCTGCCGCGGCGTCGAAGAACCTTTGCGATATATGGTCCTGGGACGATGAGCCCTGCTCGAGCTGAGGCGCAGTTCCCGTTATCACCTGCGACGAGGGAAACGTCGGCGATGAGTCGTGGAAGGAGTATTGGTCCTGCTGCGACTGTCGTAGATGAGTAACAGTGATCTCAAACGGCTGATGCTGGGGCGTGGGGAACGACTCTGGTAACGATCCTTGGGTGCGCTGTGAAGGCGTTTGCGTCTCCTCCACAGATGACTTGAGAGTCCCGAGAGCAGCTTGGCTGAGCTGTGTACCTATAGATGGCGAGCTCTGGATGATTCTCCGGGATGCGCGAGGAATAGGTGTAGCTGGAGAGCTTTCCTTTGCACTGTCCACTCCAGACCTTCTTTTTGGCGGCCGCCCTTTGCCTTGCTTTGGCGTGAGCGACACTGACTGCCTTGGTCGCTGCCGCTTCTTCTCTTCCCAGTCTTCAATGGCCTCTCTGTTGACGTTGCTCTTCTTCTCCCAGGTTGGAGAGTATGGTTGTCCAGTGACTGAATTAGGTGCCCAACTGATTTTGTATGAGCCCGCTCTTTCTTCAAGGATCTCGTCGACTTCAAAAACACCCGGATCGCCAAGCTCAATATGATCTTCCTGTTTCCTGCGCTTCTTGCTTGTAGATGCTTCGTAAGTGCGCTTTCGCTTTGCAGGCATTATGCTACTAAGCTAGGAGCGAGCTGCCATTTTTGCAGCAGAGCAATGTCCATGGTGAAGCTGGGCTGAATCAATCGGGCACTACGTCGTCGGTAAATGTGCATGTGATTGGGATGAAGTCGAAGCATTGTCTTGGCACTTGTGGTGCACCTCAGGGACCTAACGTCATTTGACATTCCGACCAGATATGCCCTGTAATCCAATCTTCCGACTCGAATTATAAGGACCTTTAATGCACATGCCACCATCTGCTCGATTCAACGAAGTACAAGCGCGACGACTACCGAATTCGTGATCGAATGAGGGGTTCCTCAGTGCCTGCTCATCTCCATGCCCCCACCGCATGGGAGTCTCTGACCTTGGGCCATCTTACATCAGACTCGGCTACCACTTTGTTGATGTCTGGCGAGCTACTCATGCCTGGAAGATACATCGTTTCTGATAAACGTAGCGGCATTCCGAGCGGTATTTGGGCTACCTCTCCTTCCCGGGGCGCGTGAGCACGCGTCTCTGATACCGTTTCAACAGTGTTTCTGTATCAGCGACCCCTTCGATGGCGCGGCTCTATGTGGTACCAATGTTGGAACCATCTTGCTGGTAGATCGCGGTAGACAGTGGCCATGACGCCCCTCCATCCGACAAGTTCTGCTGCCTGGTAATGGCGATGCGATTGTCTCTATTGAGATTTTGCGGCCGTGGTCGTCGGAACCCGAACACCGAGAATGGAAACGGGAACTGTCTCGAATACCATTTGTTGATTGCAGGAGTAGTCTGTAACGTCGCAAGGCAGCGATGGGCGATCGACGCATGCCTCGGAAATGGTTCGGCGATGTATAAGGTCCATGTGTGAAGGTGCTCGGACATTGCGTTGGTATGAGCAATGTGTGCCTGACACCGCTCGATTATTTGCCATTGGCGAAGCGATTGTTCAGAAGATTCCCATGGTTGTTTGTTCCAGGTAAGGATCTCATTACAGATATCAATGCTATCACAAAACGCTGTCGTAAGGACGCCGCAAGCCAGGTCTGCCTTCCTGCTACGAACTATCTTTTCAAGTCTGTGCGATCCTTTGGCATGTCCTCTACCGACCAGAATCTCTCACTTGTCACCGTTTCCCTCCTCATCCGCCTTTCTCTTCTTGCTTCTTTGCTCCTCCCTCTTCTTCTCCAGCTCCTTGATCTGCTCGGGCGGACTATCCTCAAGGAGATCGCTTTCATTGTTCAATCCACTCCACTTGGGAAGTCCATCCGGGATGTCGACTACTCTCTCCCCATAAAACATATGCATCCTGGCTCACGATCAGCATGGTCCCTTCGGGTCCTGTCTTTGCGATCACTCACTGCGGTTTGAAGTTCGCCTTCTCCTGCTCCGTCTTGAAATGTATCAAAGTCGGAAACAACAAGATCATATTCCTCCCCTCGTCCATGATCGGACTATGGCAGAACGAACACCGCACCTTGCACGGCAACTTGTGCTCGATGCTTTTGTCCGTCGGATCGTACCATTCGAGATCGTGGTGGCCGTGGCTAAACTTGATGTCTTCCTTGTGGAAGATGGCGGCCCATTGGAAAGGCGCGGCTGGACGCGGTCAGTGTTGTGGACTTGGGTCTGTCGAGAGATATGTACCATGCTGAGTTTGGCAGGTTGTACAATGGCAAAACTTGGAGGACAATGGCTCTTCACGAGAAAGCTGGTACTTTACTCGACCGCAGTGGCAACTCCCTTCGTAGCGGACGTGAAAGTCCTCATTTGGCTCGTGGATGCGATAAGGTGCGCGCTGCTTCCACTCCGAGAGTCCATCAGTCTCTTCCCCGCGGTCTTGGTTTTTACCCATTCTTGTGGTAGTGAAGGGTCTTGTCGTGACTGCAATGGATCGTGGGGCAATGTATAGTGGAATTGGTCGAGCACGAACGACAGGACGAAGCAGGTGTTTCAAAGAAGAGGCCATGCGGGAATCGTGGGCGTGAAGCTAGCTAGAAAGCAAGACATCGTCTCGGGTACGCACGCGAGCAGAAGAAAATACCGGAGCAAGCTCTCGAGATCTGAGCTCACTATGAGCTGTGGAACCAAGTGAGATCGGATCTGTGTAGATCTTTGTAGATCTGTGGAGAGGTCCGCTGATGCATCACGCTGACGTTGGAAAAGGAAGCTTTGACCCCGATGTCCGGCTTCTGTGTCAACGGGACACAGCAAAAAGTTAGTCTACTTTTATTTTACCAGACGCTTATTATTTCATGTGCATCGCAGAAAGAAAGGTGCTGCTCATCATGCCCGCAAATAAGCCGCCGCCTCCTTCTGTGACAGGCCGAGGACATTCATGAAGTAATCCAGCCTGTGCGCCTTGTCAGCCCTCGCACTGTGGGGTGTGATGCTCACAATACTTACATGACATCGTACTTGACCTTCCTGCGGAATTGGTCAAGCTCATCCGCCGTCTTTTGCCAGACTGCCTCCCGTCTCGTCGGATCGATGCTCTTCACGCGCATCTTGAACCTCGCCGTGACGGGCCTGTGATCACTCGTGTGCACTTCCCATCTTCGATACTCGGTGCACTTGACTCGCCCGAGACCCCTGAAGAGCACGCGATCGCACCATGCTGGGGAGCGCCGCTTGTCACTTGTGTCATAACGCGTTGTTCCAACATCGTACTTGTACGTTGGCGCAAAGGTGATTGGCATCTCCTGAAAGAGGCGAAGACGGAAGGCTGGGTTGCGCTTCTTGGAAAGCAGCAACTGATCTCGCTCCAGTAGCTTGGGCAAGTTATTCTGCTCGACAGCTCTAACCACCGAGTCGCGAGTCATTGCGTCGATTCGATAATTGAGGTCACCGTTAAGAATGCAAATCTCGTGGTCTAAGATCATGGAACCGTCGCCTCCGCCAACAAATACATCAGATGATGCCACTGAGGGAGGCAGATTCTCGCTTTCCATTATGGCGGCGACGTCGTTGTTGCGATGAAGCGTCTGAGTCTGCCCAGCAGCCAAGTGACAATTGATGAAACAGACAGAACTGTCATCCAGAATCATTCGGAGAATGAGTGCACCCTTGTTGCCGTGGAGTCCACCCATCCCGCGTTTGACCTCGGCACCATTGAAGTACTTGATTCGTGAGCGGAGTGATGTTTTGACAAAGACGCAACTGAAAAGTCCTACAAGATTCGCCGTCTGTAGAAGTGTGTACGTGCAGGTAGGTGGCATTAATTCGTCCAGGCATCGCACGAGGTGGTCCCGCCACGCTCGATATTGATGGCTCATCTTCTCGTGATCGGTAGGATCTTTCTTTTTGCTCTTGAAGAAGCTCCTCGCTGTGACTTTCTTGTCCTCCAGGTCTACCAGCTCTTGGAAACCAAAGACAAGAATGTCGGCCGGATCGTGGCAGGTGAGGTAGTCCCGGAAGAAGTTCTCGTCCTCTTGGTTGGCTCTCAGTGCAGACGGTTTCGATGCCCCTGCGTTCCAAGTCATGACGGAGACCGTTATTTCGGAGAAGCTGCAGAATTCGTCATCTCGTTGTTGCATTCGGCCCTCCACCCAATCTTGTTCCAGCATGCCGTCCCATAGTCTCAGTATGTTGTCCATGCCCAGTGTGACGACATGAAATCGGTCGAGCTTCCAGATGCTGCTTTGATCGGCCTCGATTCCGCTCACAGGTTCCGTGTGAGCCCGCCAGTCTTTCTTGACCGTCCAAGGAGTGGTACTGGTATCATAGACGAATGTCATGCCGGTGCTGTACCCTGCCCAAAGTAGATTGCCCACCCCAGTCATGGCACTGATCTTGTAAACACTCACGTTGAAGATGCCAATCAGCGAATAATCTTTCTTATTATAGACTGAGACTTTGCCATCCGTATGGCCAAAGTATACTGCATTGGGCTGACTGCTCACCCTCGCAGCACTGGTGATATCTCCAGCACCATCTTGGGCAAGAGGTCGAGCGAACACTTGGAATCCTTGGTCCGAGCTGGAGGTCAAATTGTAGATGTAAATACTTTTACCGACAGCCATCCATAGATGATTGCCAACGACGATCGATGCCGCATGCCCTCTGGTCACTCGGTACGCAAGCGGAGTGACGTCGAGGCTGGCAACACTATCAGGAGAATTGTTCTTCCAATTAAGCAGTTTGCCTTCGTCGTCCAAAGACCAGAGTGCTGACGAGTGTCGAAAAATTTTCACTACTTCGCCTCTTGCATGAGCACCGTGTCTTGTATTGACAATCTGCCTGCTGGGTATGTCAAGCTGGTGGATGTCGCCAAAGTTTGTCCCCAGCCAGAGCCGTTGTCCTTCTTCGAGCGCATTCTTCGATGGTATCCATGCCATGGCAGTAATCTTGACACCCTCTCCGTGGGACAGTGTTGCCATCGATTCGCCAGTTTTGATGTTCCAGACTCGAGTGTGGTAGCCTCCGGTGCACACGTACTCACCACACACGGTGAACAGCTTCGTATCGTACCCTATGCCAATCTCCCAGGGCCGCTGCCGATATCTTGGAGGCCTTCGATTAGCTTGTGATGCATCTGGGAATTCCGAGATTCCAGCGTCAGGACCCGTGGGAGGTAAGTCTTCATAGTCATCGGCACGCGGTATGGGGTGATCTTCACTCAACGAACGTCTTTGCTGATCCAGCGATGGACGTTTGTCCATCGACCGCCGGACGTCTATGGATCTTCTTGGGGCTGGTAACGCTGGCGGTGCGGTCTTCGAGATCGCCGACTCGGGCTGGAGTCTATCAGTCGATGCAGACGCGCCGTTGATGCGTGTAGCGCTCTTTTGTCTGATACTGACAGGTCGTGCGGTGGCATCGTCGACAGAGGCACGGGCTGGGATGCGGTGCATCTTCACCGGACTTGATCTACCAGAACGAGCGTGATAGAAGCCATGACTGGATGTCGATCGCTTGTCCTGAGCACCATCTTGGGATGCTGCCACCTTTTTTTGCGGATCAGCGGGCAGAGATGGCGTTCGGTCGAGATTGCGGGCAGGCAACGGAGGTTCGAATTGCCGCTGCGTGGGACCTTCAGACCTTGAAAGAGGCAGGAAATACGATCTTGTTCCAAATCCTGACGTTCCAAATCCTGACGCACCTGATCTGGGCTTCCTTTGATCTTCCACGCGCGTCGGCGATGTCTGTTCATGCGGCGTACTTTCCGAGCTGCTAGGCGGTGTACTGAAAGGCGAGATAGCTTTATCTGATTTTAGATCCAAGGTGAGAGGTTCTGCTTGCGGGTTGCTTGATGTCGATGGACTTGTGATATTTGGTTTGCCGGCGCGGTTGACAGGTGGCGGACCACTCGCACCAAACTTCGGACTTCGTTGAATCTTTGGAGACAGCAATGGCGCATTAAGGTTCTCAGACGATCGGTTGGCTCCAGTCACACCGTTACGTGTAGGAAGAGGTGGAACGGTAGTTGAGACAGTCTTTGGAGAGATACTCGGGATGGCCTGCGGGCTTGGGTGAGATTGATGTACAATTCGTGTGGGACTGCGAGGTGCTGCCGGTACTACAGAACCCTTTGGAGGTGATTTGGGCGAGTCCACCGTTACGCGTGGAGGCGAATTCTTCCGCGACGGTATCTGGCCAATGGATAATGGTCTCTGCTGACGAGTGGGTGTCTGTCTTGGTTCTGCGACTAGCCCATTTGAGATCCCTAGACCATTGGAAGGGAAGAAAGATGGGCGTGGAAGATCCAGCGACATTCGGACATGACCTGGCGCTGGCGCATCTTGGAAAGAATTCGAGAGAGGGGGTTTGGGTGTTGTGGTCGATTGTGCGGAGGGATTGCCCTGCCCAAGATTCTCGAACTTGGAGCGAAGGGAAGAAACGGGCTTGATGGAACTATCATCCGTGCCCATCCCATCTTGATCCACCATGGCTGTTCAGTGCCTAGCTACCGCGATGTGTGTCTCGACACTGTCTCGAAGCGTTGCTCTTCCATGCCAGAATTCGTAGGCTTTCCTTTGCCAGACTCTTGTGGCCGGTCAATCTTCCGCTCGCTGATCCGCGTGTCAGCCTACAGTGCGGGCCTCCAGCTTCAGTCGTGGCCTCCAGCGATGTCGAGCAAGGGAGCAGAAGATCCGCAGGCGTGGTCAAAGAGAGTTGTGATGGATAAGCTTGCGCGTCGCTCAGTGTCCGATGAGCTTCTCAAGCTTCAGGCATGGGCCGCCGGGGGTGTTCGAGTTTTTCTGTCAAGGGCTGGGGCTTCGCCTCATGCCGTGGAATCACTCGGATCTTGGACCTGCGAAGATCAACATAGGCCGCCGGCATGGGTAGAGCACCCCGCGAGGTTGCTGGGACTTGGCAGTATGCGGGCTTGCTCGGGTGTTCCTGCCGGATGCGATTGCGTGTCCCTGGGCCTTTTTTGGCGTCTTTCCAAATGTCCGGAGGCACGTGCGCCGACCGACTCCATTGCGGCTCTGCTCTCCGCGCTTCAACAGTCGCGTCCAATAATTAATACATTCTACCCTCAATTCACGACTGTCGGGATACGATCATCTTGCCAACATGTGGTAAGTACTTTCCCAGTGTGATGATCAAAGGATGAGCATCATCTGATGCACCTCAGCAAGCACGTCCTAAACGCCCAGGTCGCGATTCGAAGTCCATGCTGTCGAAAATGGTTTGACTGCGCAGAGTGCCATGCCGAGTCGGAAACGCATATGCTCAAGCAGACCATGGATATGACATTCGCTTGTAAAAAGTGCAAAAAGTGCTTTCGGAAAGACATGAACGAATTCGAAGATAGCGATGAGTACTGCCCGCACTGCGACAACCACTTTATCATCGAGGCCCTGGAACCACAAGCACGTCTGGAGGTTGAGGGGGAGGATGTGCGCAAGGATGCCAGGATGCTGAAGGACGACCGGGTCAAGGGCGATGCAAGACAAACGATATGGGATCTGAAGGAAGCGAGCGAACGATTGGGCTGAGAGCTGGAATGACAGATCACGAAATCACGAACTACACGTATGGAAGTCTGCCCGCGCAGTATCGGCGATAGGTATCTCTATCAGCATAGACCACGCAGTCGCTCCGGCTAGTGATGCCCTGTGACGTCTCGAGAAGCATGCCTGGAAGTCTGCGCTTACTCCGGCGGCGCTCCTGACCCTTCACCAGCAGGGCGACTTGCCAGCACTGCTTCTGAGCCTGGAGCCGCAGTCTGACCTCCTGCGCCAGTTCTACGGCCCGGCCTCTTGGCTTCCTCGTCCTGCTTCTCGTTGTTGATGTTTTCAACAAACTTCTCAATCTCCTCCACTTTCAGCATCTCCAACGGCTTTCCCGGTTGCATGACCGCAATCTCGATGTTCTTCGCGCCTGTTTGGACGACCTCTAGCAGAGACTTGATGGTGAGCTTAATGGTGTCGTCCCGATCCATGTCTGGCTTGTGGTTTCGTTCAAGGAACTCTCTGACGGTCTTTGATGAGCGGCCAATGGCATTTGCTTTCCTGTGTTGGCTGTTAGCTCGAGATTGAATAGACTATCGTATGCTGACAACGCACCACGCCTGATAGATGCCGCTGGGCTCTGTCTGGTACAACCTTGCCTCTTTCGTCCCAGGGTCGAAGCCAATGACGAGTGTGCTTATGCCAAAGGGACGGACACCTCCAGCTTGCGTGTATCTCTGCTGTACCCCGGCAATATACTTGGTGATGTATTCAATCGTGACCGGATCCTCAACAGTCAACCGATGACTTTGCGCCTCCAGTCGTGCCTTGTCCACCAATATCCGTGCGTCTGCATTGAGGCCAGCAAAGGCCAGACAGGCGTGTGTGTCGACAAGAGAGATCTTGGAAGGTGTGATGCGGGTATCCTGTAGCTTCATGGCCGACTTCTTCTCGCAACCTAGAACGACAATCTCGTGGCCTTTCACGCCCACCGCGCAGGTCCCACGCTTCACAGCCTCCAGAGCATACTCGACCTGGAAGACATGTCCGTCGGGACTGAAGACTGTTGGATTGTCAGGGATAGGCAATGCAACGGAGGTGCTTTTCCCTCACCTGAGAGAGCACGGTCGTAACCGCTTGCCATGATGTGAAGCGTTCAGCGCCCGTCTCCGATGCAAAGGTGCTTCTGGAATTAGGCTCTGACGGTGCAGCTTGATGAAAATGGGCGGCGGCAAATGAGTCAAGGGTGTGAGCGTGAGAGGTATATCCGATGATTCTTTGAAGCTCTTGGAAGCTATGCGCGTTGTCTGAAGCCTGAACCCGCCAAGCACGATGCGGCTCTGCGAGCTGGGCCGGGGAGAGCTCTTCTGGCACCGATAGCCGAAAGAGACCCACCCGATCTCGGTCCCAGGACATTATTTCGTCAGAAACCTGGACAACTCTTCCTCCCACCTCACTCCCTCTACAGCACATCCCCCTATCTCGCCCTAAATCACTTTGACACCCCGGACCTCACAATGCAACCCCTCCGCCGCTCCACCCCACGCCTCACCCGCCTCCGCCCCTCCCTCCTCCCTCTCCGGACCCCGCTCCTCCTCCGTCCCCAATCCACCGGCGCCAGCACCTCCGCCTCCACGGAACCCGACCACCACCCTTCCCCCTCTTCAGCACAGGGCTCCACGCCCCCGGCCCCGAAAGTGAAATACACCACCGACTCGTACCCCAAACTCTCCCGCGATGCCCGCTTCAAGACGCTCGACGCGGCCGACATCGCCCACTTCCGCAACCTGCTGGGCTCCGAGCAGGCGGTGCTGGAGGGCGTGACGCAGGACGCCGCGGCCGAGCTCGAGGGCTACAATGCCGATTGGATGCGGAAGTTCAGGGGCAAGTCGCAGCTGGTACTGTCGCCCAACAGCGTCGAGCAGGTCTCTGCGATACTGCGGTATTGTAACGAGAAGACGCTGGCTGTGGTGCCGCAGGGGGGTAACACGGGATTGGTAGGGGGTTCGGTGCCGGTGTTTGACGAGATTGTCCTGTCGTTGAACAGGATGAATCGGATACGGTCGTTTGACGAGATCAGTGGGATACTGGTTTGTGATGCAGGGGTGATACTGGAGAAGGCAGATAATTATCTGAGGGAGAGGGGGAATATCTTCCCGTTGGACCTTGGGGCCAAGGGTAGTTGTCATGTCGGTGGTAATGTGGCGACGAATGCGGGCGGGTTGAGGCTGTTGAGGTATGGAAGTCTACACGGGAATGTGCTGGGAATTGAGGCCGTGTTGCCGGACGGGACTGTGATGAATGATTTGAGCAAGTTGAGGAAAAACAACACGGGGTATGACATCAAGCAGCTGTTCATCGGAGGCGAAGGGACAATCGGGATCATCACCGGGGTTAGCATACTCTGCCCGCAGAAGTCTGATGCGGTAAACGTTGCGTACTTTGGAGTAGAGAGCTACGAGAAGGTGCAAACAGCTTTTAGGGAGGCGAAGAAAAAGCTGGGTGAGATCTTGAGCGCGTTCGAACTGATGGACGGAGGGAGTCAGAGGCTCTTCAGCACCGTCAGCGGGACGAAGCTACCGCTCGAAGGCGAGCATCCGTTCTACGTCTTGATCGAGACGCAAGGTAGCAACGGCGAGCACGACGGCGAGAAACTAGAGGCTTTCCTGGAGCATGTGATGGGAGAGGAGATTGTGCAAGACGGCGTAGTGGCTCAGGACGGCGCACAGCAAAGCGCACTCTGGCGGTGTCGAGAAGGCGTGACCGAGACGCTCGGCCATTGGGGTGGCGTGTACAAGTACGATCTCAGCATACCCATCGCCCAGCTGTACGATCTGGTAACAGAGATGAAGCGACGGATGCAGGAGAAGGGGTTGATCGGAGACACGGACGACAAGCCCGTCGTGGACGTGGTGGGGTATGGTCACATGGGCGACGGGAATCTCCATCTCAACATTGCAACCAGACGATGGGACAAGGAGGTTGAGGCGGTGATTGAGCCTTTCGTGTACGAGTGGACGGGAGAACGCAATGGGAGTATCTCCGCAGAGCATGGGTTGGGCTTAGCGAAGAAGGACTATGTTTCGTACTCCAAGGACCCGACGATGATCAAGCTGATGAAGCAGCTGAAGGATCTTTACGACCCGGTAAGTCGAAAAAAACACGTACGGTACTTGACGACAGATCGCTGACAATGATAGAACGGCATCATGAACCCCTACAAGTACATTTGAGCTTCACAGTCTTGGGTGATGCAAGGCATCATGTAGATAATATGTACATACAAAACATGAATGTTTTTGACTTGCACCTGGCATACTGGTGAATTCCGTAGTAGAGACTTGCAACAGACTATCTTAATCTAGCTAACAAAGAATCCTTGACGAAACGCCCCGTATGCCATCCTTGGCTTGCATCTCGACGAGTCGCGCGTATCACCCTACAAACAAGACTACAAGATACATAAGCCCAAAGCATTGACCGTGCCCGCACAAGCTGTGCTCGTAGCGGTCGTAGAAGAGGTGATTCGCGTGCTTGAAGAGCTTGACGAAGTGGTAGTGGTGCTGAACGACGCGGACCTTGACAACGAGGAGCTGCTACCCAAGCTGGAGGTAGAACTGAAGCTTGGACTCGAGCTGGTCGAAAAAGTCGTCGTCGTAGTGACCACGACTGTCGCAGTAGTGAAGAGACCGGGCGTCACGGACGTAGCCGTCGTCGCTGTGGTGGTGCTGGACGAGACAATGGTCGTCAGCGTGGTCAGAATTGTAGACTGAATGCTGACGCCGACGCCAACGCCGACAGTAGCCGATGCTGTGGCCGTCGCTGGAGTGGAGACGGTGGCTGGTGCCGATGGGGACTGCACGCTTGTTGGTGAAGCGATGGATGTCGATGAGATGGGTAGTGACGGAAGAGATGACGAAGACAAAGCCGTCGATGACAGCGATATGAACGATACTAAAGTCGACGAGAAAGAGGTTGCGGAGATGAGGGAGGTCGATGAGATTGATAGCGAGGCCGAAGATACCGGAAAGGATCTCGTGGACACTGACAACGACGTCGAAGACACCGACAGAGCCGCTGATAACGTGGAAGAAAGTGTCGAGGATGATGTAGAAGCGCTCGACTCGGACGTAAAAGACAACGCCAAGGAAGAGAGCGATATCGACGCGGGCGCGATGGAAGAGGTCTCAGAGGATAAAGTTGTTACCGAGACCGAGAGACTTGTAGACTGCACAGAGACAGAAATCGACGACGTTGATAAAATCGAAGTAGACGACGAGGTGATTGAGGCGAAACTCGCGGGAGGTACGGAAGAGGTGAGGAGCGTCGTAGAAGATAAGCTCGAACCTGATACAGAGCTCGAGGAAGTTGGCAGAGAGCTCAGACTCGTGCTAGGAATTGACGCAGATGACTGCGTGGTTGATCCCAGACTTGACAAGGAGGCGGAAGAGAGCGATAAGGAGCTAGAGGTCAGGCTCGTGGATTGACTCAATGTGCTCGGAAGAGAAGTCGCTGGTACGCTAGTAGTCTGCAACGAAGATGGGAGTAACGCCGTCGAGGCAGAAGTCACGAACCTAACGAAGGGTTCGAGCCTGTCGAGAAGGATGCCAAAGACAGTGTTATTGATCCCAGAGAGGTAGAGGGTACGGAGTCCGACGTTAAGAAGCGTGACGTGGAAGAGGATGGTGTAGTTGAAAATGACGACGATGAGCTCAAGCTGCCAGACGTGATACTTGCGCGGATTGACGTCGATGTTACCAAGTCGAATGATACCGATGGCGAGCTAAGCGAAAAACAAAGATAATGAGCTCGATCTAGATGTCGTGGACGAAGCGCTGGAAGGGAAAGAGGTTGTCAATGAGGTTTGAGATTGTGCTCGATGCCACGCTAGCGGATGCATCCACTCCTACTGATACTGAGACGCTTGCCTCGACGGAAACCGATAGCCCGACGGGTAGTTGCACCGACGAACCGCTAGTCACGGCCAGAGAGGCGCTGTTACTTGCGCCCGTGGTCTCCGAACAGCCAGTGGAAGTCGATGCGGTCGTCGAGGGTACTGTAGGGGATGTAGATGACACTGAGGTCGGAGTTGGCTGCACGGAGACGCTTGTGGCAGTGGAAAAGAGGCTCGAGCTTGCAACGGAAACAGAGGTTGAGCCAGGAGAAACAATGGGCCCCTGTCAACATCCCAGTGCTTGTCCTGTCAAGCTCGGAAGAAACACCGAGACTGGGTACGGGAAGGGGTGTAGCCGTGGTGAACCCGGACGAGATTGTGAGGCCATTATTACTGGGGGCTGTAGAAAGGCTTGAAAGTTGGACAAGTTTTGGGCGAGCAACATGGTTTTCCCTGGGACAGCCGCTTTATGAGAATATCCCGACCCATTCCTCATAGAATTATGGGTACAAAATCTACGCGGGTGCTCATGCAGGTTGTGTAGCGGGCGGATTGCTCTGCAACTCGGCACGAGGTGTCTCTGCAGAGCTTATCATCTCATCCTGCGAGACGGACAAAGGCTGGCGAGACCTCTGGATGCTCGGCGAAAAATGGGCAATGAGAGGCGACTCAGCGTGTATACGCGGTCTGGCGATTGGCATGCGAGGACAACTCTATGAGGGTACTGTAAGGCGTATTAGGCGACTTTGAGTGTACCACTGATGTTCTAGGAACGAATCGTGTCTCCGCAAGCTCGTATAGTCAACCGTGGGATTAAGCTTCTGCACGGGGAAGCAAGGGAATTTGGGGGGCGTTCGGAGGCGATTGAAAGGCTTCATTCATCGTAACAGTGTTCGTTCGCCGAATTTATTCCAGAATGCTGACTAGCATTGACTGGAATATTGGGCGCAGTGAACACGAGCGATACTTGGAAGCAAGGGAGTCCGCTGCCGGATTCGAGGGTAAGGCTGCCGACGAAGTCATGTCTTTTCCAGCGACTACCGTCCCTTCTGGATACTCAGGGATCTTTCCCTCTTCGATCAAGGCAGTGAAGGCAGGGTCGATGGGTACGCTGCCCAGAAATGCAACGTTGAATTCCTGAGCCATGATCTGTCCGCCGCCCTTTGAGAAGACGTTTGTACATTCTGCGCAGTTTGGACAGACGAAGCCTGCCATGTTCTCGACGACTCCAATGACGTGAACCCCAGTCTTGCGGCAGAAGTTGATTTCTTTCTTGACGTCGGAAATGGAGATTGCTTGCGGGGTCGTGACGATGACAGCTCCAGCCATCTGTTCCGGTGTAGCTTGTTTGAGGAGGGTTTCGACGAGGGATATGTGTTCGTCTGACGTACCCGGGGGTGTGTCGATGAGGAGATAGTCCAAATCGCCCCAGAGCACATCGGAGAGGAATTGTCGGACCATGGCGGTCTTCTTCGGACCGCGCCAGACCACAGCATCGCCTTTCGTGCCAAGCAGGAATCCTAGGGACATGCAATGCAGAGAACCGATGTCACTGCCAGTGACACCGATGCTTTCGTGCCCGTTGCTTGCAGTATGGTTATGTGCAGTTGTACTCGATTCTACCACGGGGACGGGTAGCCAGCCTCCTGGTGCTTGTCGCACCTTTGCGTCTTCGATCCCAAGAAAGCGCGGCATTGAGGGCCCAGTAAGGTCGACATCCAGTACACCGACGGATTTGCCCTCTAGACATAGTGAAAGAGCGAGTTGTGTTGTAACGCTAGATTTGCCCACGCCTCCCTTGCCCGAGAGGACAAGGACTATCTTCTTTACTCCTGCCAACGACATGGTTCGTCCGTGTGTACTCTTCGAATCTGTTGAATAAATTCAAGTCGCACTTGCAGATATTTCTGGATGTCGTAGAGATGCCATGGCTAATGATATAATATATGCCACAAAGATTACCAATCATGAATGCGAGAATGATTGGAGCCGCGAAACGCGCGAAGCGACGTCGGGTGTGCCAAGGCTGGGGTCAAGATTTTTGTAATCGCCTCCGTCCCGTCTTACGGTACCGCCTACGGTTCCGCATACGGTCTCACGGGACACTTTACATTGTCAGTAATCTGAGTCGGCCTTTGCATCTGTACGGATACGATGGCGTTTCCCATGGGCGGTAGCGTGATGGGTGGAGGGCGTCCGGGGCTGTCTGCGGAGGACTTGCAACAGCAGCAGATCCAGAAATACGTGAGCCATACTCCCGTGCACTTCCGATGCACGTGTCTAATCATGTCCATCCAGATTGGTGCAGCAGCAGAATCATGTGCGTTCAAGACGGGCATGTCAGGCGTCATGGGGTTCGGTCTCGGTGGTGCCTTTGGGCTGTTCATGTCGAGTGTGCGTCCCCCTCGGAGGGCGAACTTTCAGTTCTCATACTCACAATGCAATTTCAGATGCGATACGATACGCCAATGACACCACAGGGTGCCGAGATGGCGAAGCTGGCGGTGAGGGATCAGATACGACAGGGTTTCAGAGAGATGGGCAAGGCGAGTTGGTCGTCGGCCAAGAATTTCGGCAAGGTGGCGTTGTTCTATACTGGCATCGAGTGCGGTATCGAGGGCGTGAGTAGGATGGCAGACGAACGAAGCGAGCCAGCAACTGACAAGCAGAAATAGCTACGTGGCAAGAACGCGATGGAGAACAACGTCATGGCCGGGTTCGTGACCGGGGCAATACTCGCTCGCAATGCTGGACCCCAAGCGATGGCGGTGGGAGCAGCTGGGTTCGGCGTGTTTGGATTCGCTATTGAGTGGTACATGCGGATGGACTCGTACGATGCCTCGCGCGATCCCATCACTTGATGGCTTGGTGGGCTGAAGGAAACTCTCTACTCCAAACAATGGCTGCGGGCGGCCTTCCTGCGCAGGGCCCAGGACTAGGAACGAATCTCGACCCGGATACAGGTGCAACCACGGAGACGCTGCGACCAGGAAGCCGACTCGGCAAGGTGGCACTCGAGGAAGGTGGCATACATGTGGGCAGGGACGTTTGCCGTTTGCATGGAACGGAATGGGTAGCGACAGGTACGGGAATGCCAGGGAGGAGGTGGGTTCTTCAGATGTACGAGTAGCGGTATGTGCAGGCATTTGACGGGAACGGAGGCAGGGAACGGAAGGAGAGGTGGTTGTGTAGACAGGCACGACGTCGTGGTTTCGGAGTCGTGGTTTCGGAGTCGTGGTTTCGGAGTGACTGTTGTTAGTAATGAAATGCAAGCATGCTCTTGGTACCATGACTAAGACCAAGACTACCTATGACTACGACCCATGTACCTACGACCCATGTACCTTCACGCGCCCGACAGACGAAGAGGCCTCGGGCGGCGGCGGCGGCCGAAAGCTTCTGGCTGTGACGACGCCGGGACGATTTTATTATTCACGATTTTATTATCCAAGTCAACGAAAAGTCAACCAGACAGAGATGGTGGAGATTCATGTCGCAGGGGTTCCAAGATGAGGACAAGGCGACGACGGCAGTGGACGGGAAGATGTTTCTGCTCCACGCGTTTGGGCCAACGTTTGGAGAAGCTCCTTCCATTTTGAGCGCGATGGAAGAGTTTTACTTGGTAAACATCGGAGGAGATCGTGGCGGGCCCACCGACCCATGGGCCAGGCGAGTACCATCCGACAAGATTGGAGGCTGCGTGCAACAACATATGGAACACGGACAAATTGTGACGGGCCCATGGACGGCTCTTGCGGTCTGCCCGACGAGCGCTCTGTCACGAGCGGAGGTGGTATAGTAACTAACTAGTCAGGAGATATCTGGAGATGCAGGTCCAGCGATCGCCAGTACCTAGAGCATGTACATGCACATGGCACCGAGGCGCATCTCTTGTTCCCCGCGTTTTTGCATGACAGAATCATACCTATTCGACTTGGACCTTTAAGAACTAAGGTAAGATCAAGCCTCTCGCCGATGCAGGGCAGCCGCCAAGGCAGCCACATGATCACGCCCAAGACGATCCGAGCATAGAGTGTGAGCTACCTATCCTGATCTCACACACCTTGAACCATTTTACCAGAACACGTGTCTTTTGCGAGGGCCGTTGGGAGCAAGAGAAAGCGCCGTGGACCCCTCGGACCGCCTCGGACCCGCCTTGCTGCGAGCGCCTGGAGTGCGGGAGGTGGCTCGCTTGCTCGTCACGCAACAACGACGACGACAAGACTGGAGAAGTCGGCGGAAAAGCCACTCGAGAATAAGTCAGTACCTTAACGTACCTTAACGTAATATCGAATGCCGAGTGCGCCCAACATGGCCGGAATTCGGCACCGGTCGAGGCAGCCTGGGGCTCTGACCTCGAGCATCGGTGCAACGTTCTTGGTACCTTGCGGCCAGTGTCGGGCTCGTGGAAGAAAATCTCTGCTGTTGGGTGAGGTGAAATGATGAAATATTAGGTAACATAAAAGAGGGCATACGGAATACCAGCATGCGATGCGGAATACATTCCCAGCGTTGCTTGCTGGCCGAACAAAGCTTGCTTGTAGCGTGACATTTTACTCTACCATTAGACCATGAATGATGAGGCCATCATCATCATCATCATCATCATCATCATCGTCGTCGTCGTCGTCGTCATTCCCACCACCACTGCTGCCATCACGCTCGTCGTCCATCAGCCTACGGTCTGCAGTCTGCGGGTACCAACTGATTCTCGCGCCACCTTTCGTCCTCGCTGAGCGGCTTCCCACTGTATTTTGCCGTCTCTGCACGTGTGCCTCTCCTCCCCCTCTGTTGTACATGCGCCCTCAGCCCATCTTGCAAGTTTCGCCCGTCTGCTGAGATAATTCAACATCTTCCAACCGAGTTATACCTAGCCTCTTTCAATTACTTGTCACTCGCTCCGTCGCACACGAACACGACCACGACCACGACCACGACCACGGCTACTACGCACAGCTCCTCGCACACAAGACACAAGACACAAGACTCAAAACGTGGTGCCATCTGTTCCATCCTTTGTTCCGTCTTCTCTCCAACTCCGACGCCACCTCCTCGCCCTCGTCGCCCGTCGTCGCCCTCACCAACCCCACAATCTTAGCGGACCCGTTACTGTCAACTTCTGCGCTCGGAATCCTTCTCCCGGGGGATCAAAAAGGTACCGCCTGCCATCATTATTAGATACCAACGCCTTTTCTCGAAATCCCCATCCCCGACTCACCTGATCACTTTCCAACGCCTCCTCTGTTCCTCTCGCCCCTCCCCTTCCGCATCCTTATCTTCCAAGCCTGTCTAGACGCTCCCCTTTCGCCCCCGACCATCAGCTTTTTCATCCGACTACTTGCCCCGCATTATCATTTGAGCCGACATTTCCCCCTCACTGACGCGCACTCTTTGCTCACAGAAAGCCTTTGTGCGACCAAAACCGTCCAGACCATCACCTGCAGGGTTTCGCTACATCTTCGAGCTTGGCATTGCATAACACCTTCCTCGACATTCCACTGCTACCCCATTTCCTCACATCATCGGGACATCGATCGTCATTGTCCTTTGTTCGCAGGCATCACCACATACATAGCCCCCCTCCTCTCCCTCCTTCTCTCCCCCTGCTCGTCGTCGTCGTCGTCGTCGTCGTCCTCCTCCTCATCCTCTGCGACCGCGTGGCATGCCACTCCTCATGCCACACGCTCCCAAGACCGTTGTCACTATCAACTCGACGGGACGACAGTCAGCCTCTTTTGTTCGCGTCGCCTCCGCTGTGGGCTGGAGGGTCAAGGCCCAAATCCGAGGCCGCGAAGGTCTCGTCGCAGAGGAACTCGCCTCTCTACCCAATGTCGAGCTGGTCGAAGGCGATTTGTGTCAGAACAAAAAGACCCTTATCCCCTTTCTCAACGAACTTTTCAAAGGCGCACAGCTCGCCTTTATCAACACCACCCACTGGGGTGATGAGGTGGCCATAGGCAAGGCATGCGCAGATGCCGCCAAAAAGGCTGGTATCCAGCACTATGTCTATTCTTCCATGCCAGACCATTCTATCTACAATCCCGAGTGGAAGGCTTTGCCTTTGTGGGCTCAGAAATTCTCCGTCGAAAACTACATTCGCCAGATAGGCATCCCTTCGACCTTCCTCGTTACTGGCATTTACAACAACAACTTTACATCACTGCCATACCCCCTTTTCCAAATGGAGCTGCAATCCGACGGCAGCTTCATCTGGCAAGCCCCTTTTCATCCAAGCGACCCACTACCTTTCTTGGATGCCGAACACGACGTCGGGCCCGCCCTCCTGCAGATTTTCAAGATGGGCCCAAAGGCGTGGAAGGGCCAGAGGTAAGCTTCTACTCTCCCACAGGGGTCAGATCAAGCCACTGACCCGTCACAGAGTCATCCTCGCCTTTGAGCGTCTCACTCCACTCCAAGTCTGCAAGCGCTTCTCGAGAGGCGTCGGGAGACCCGTCCGTTATGTGCATGGCCCCATCAAAATCGAAGTGTCGATCCCCTCAGGCTACCGAGAACATCTCGAGATTCTCGAACAGACATTGGGCGACCAGAGAGCCCCCTATTTCGGCCCACAGTACGAGTATCCCAACGAAGCGCGCTCATTATGGGAAGGCCACCGCGGACTCGAGGAGTACGCAAGGGAGGTTTTCCCCGTCGAGGAAGCTAACAATGGCCTTACCTGGATGGAAGATATGAGTGAGGACGGTGCTTTTGATGGAAATGGCTACGGTGAGGAAGACGACGAGTACGATGGTGATAGCCCTGCGCCAGGTCGCACCCCTGTCTATGTGTCTGGAACCAGAACCCCGGGGGCACATCCCGAAGGCGGACTCGGCGATTTCTTTGTCGGAAGCTGTTGAAGATTTGAATCTAGGCGAAGCATCCTGGACGGCAGAGAATCTCAATCTGCCGATGTTGCACTGGGCCACACACTTTGGCAAAGAGGTGATCTATGGGATCGACGACAACGTTCTAGAACAGGACAGCGCGGCGAAAAGGTCCACGGAAACCCTTTCTTCTACCAGCTGTCAGGTCTATGCAGTCGATGCTCCTTGTCGCATCGACTAGGACAACAAAGTTTCGCAAAGTGCATCACACACCAGCGCGAATTCTACCCATGTCACAGAAACCTGGATGGTATATCATCACGAAACTTCAAAAGGTCCCGGGCATAAATCTGGGATGGCGGGTTGCAGGAAACTCGCAGGGTATTGCCGTTTTCCTTTTAGTCATCAAGACTATGCATCAGCATTCAGCGCTGGCGTTTCAGCGAAATCAATGGGATGGCCATGGCCTCTCTCTCTCTATCTCTCTCTCTCTCTCAGCTTCTTCAAATAATGCAGGTAGCGAGACGATTTAAAATTTACATCGTTTCCAGACAAGTCATTGATTTTCCACGTCGAGGCCATATATACAGCATCACTGCTGCCTACCTACAACTAGAGCTCATCTCACGATATGTGCAACCCACGAATGCCGAGTGAACAGAAAGATTGAATACAATCTCAAATCCCATCTATCTACCTTGGCGTCCCAAGTCACTACTGCTACTGCTACTGCTACTACTACTACGACTACCAACTGCATACCCCAACAGCCATCAAGGCATGTACCCACGTCAGATTCCCCCAAAAAATCAAATCCCATCGAATCGCTCGCTAATGCTACGCGCCCACGCCATTGAAACCGACCAACAACTCTTGCAAACGAACAAATCCCCCTCCCCCCCTTCTTTGGTAGGAGTGGCAAACAGGAAAACAGCATATGTCCAAGAAACAAAAAAAAAAAGAAAAAATCCCCCCCCCCCTTTCGCGCTGCAGAGAATCTCTTTCCCAACTTCTACGTCCATCGACCCTTCAACCCATCCCTCCACCGCCCCCACAGTCCCTCCTCGACCTGACCCACCATACCCCCTACCCCGTCCTCCTCCCCGCCCCTCCTCCCCGGCAACCGCTCCTCGAACAATCTCTGCCTGTACGCGTCCTCGCGCGTCTTGTTCTCCTCGATGAGCGCCAACTGGCTCTGCTTCTTCCTCAAGCTCTTGAGATGCGGGTTCTTCTCGGACATGGTCAGTTTTCCGCTCGGGGACCTCTGCGCGACACCTGCCGCGGCGCCGAGCGCAGAGTTGGACGCAGAGGGCCGCAGGGTTCGAGACGGGGACCGGGTCGCTGTGAAGGTGGGACTGGCTATGCCGACGCCGACGCCAGCGCCGGTACTACTAGCGACCCTGCTCTTCCTGCTCGGCGTCTGCGGTGCCGCGGTCACGTCCGCAGCAGCCTTGATGGGACTTGCCCCCGCCGTCTTCTTGGGCGAGACCATGCCCCCCGCCGCAGCCGCAGCGGGGCTCGACACGCCGCTCCTCGGCTTCGCGACACGCAGACTGGCGAGCTGTCGTCCCGCGATCGTCCCCGGCATCAGCGCCGCCACGAGTTTCCCGTCGCCCTCTAGTTTCCCCATGACGGCTTTGAAAAAGGCGTACGCGCCCTCTGGGTCCTGCGCGTCCAGGGCCGCGAGGGCGGTGCCGAGGTCTGAGAGCAGGGATCGCGACGACGCTGACGAGGAGAGGGAGAGCGTTTCTTGCAGAGCTGGGTCGAGGACCTTGGCGTGCAGACGGCGGGCGAGGAGCGACTCTTTCGTGGTCGAGGGGACCGGCGCTGGGGTCGGGGAGGGTTTGGTAAAGGTCGTGTCGGAGAGGAGAAGGGGCGGGCGATTCTCGGCGTCGGAATCGGGAGGTGTGGTGGGGTCGGAGGCGGGCTGGTGGGATGATGGAGCCGAGGGCAAGGACGGGGAGGAGGTCTGCTCGTGAGCGCCTGAAGAAACGCGTTGGAAGGCGCGGACGGTCGAGGTGGCGTTTCCGTACGTCATGTCTATGCCGAGAGGTGGTTTGGCCTGGTGAGATACTCGGCGGGCGGTGGTCTGGGTGCTGGAGGCTTGGTGGGAAACCCGGCGGGCGCTCGGAGAAGTGATGGTGCCGCCCACTCGGAAGGCCGTCGAGGGCTTACGGACGGAGACATGCTGTGGCGTGTTGATGGTGGAGCTACGGCTACCTGTATAGCCTGGTGAGCTGCCGAGAGGTGCCGTTTCCACAGACAGTTGCTCCATTGCATCTGTTGCGACGTCGATCCCAGAGTCCGTACTGTCCGAAGGCACCCGTGATAGCTTCCTCCGCTTGATGGTGTGCTTGGACAAGGCCGGCTTCGTCATAACCGAGGGTTTGATGGTGTCAAAGACCCAGTCGTCCTCTTCCGCAGGCGCCGAAACATCTCTCAATGTCTCCTCGTAGAATCTGACCTTGTCGGATCGTTCGGTCGTACTCGTCAGCTTCTGTGCCTTGACGACCAATTCTCGCAGTGCCTCTGTCTTTCCTGCCCGTGTGATGAAGCGATGCTTGAGCAGAGCCTTGGCTGTGGGACGTCTCTCCGGCTCTTTGTTCAAGCATGCCGTGATAAAGTCCTTGAAGTCTTTCGACCACTGGGATCCTTCGAGCCGTGGAGGCTTCTCTTTTGGTATGAGGAAAAGGACCTTCATCGGATGAACGGTGCTGTGCGGCGGCTCTCCGAGTGCCAGCTCGATTGCCGTGATGCCCAAACTCCAGATATCAGCTTTGAAATCATAACCCGCTTCTTGTATCACTTCCGGGGCCATCCAAAAGGGCGTGCCTACGAATGTCATTCGTTGTGATTTGATGTTAGTCAATTGAGCTGCGACACCAAAGTCCGCCAGCTTCACATGTCCGTTGCTCGACAGTAATACGTTGGCTGCCTTGATGTCTCTGTGGATCTTCCCTGTACTGTGGAGGTAGTCGAGACCCGACAAGAGCTCTCGCATAACGATGGCTATCTGAGCTTCGGTGAAGGCGCCCGGCTTGAGCTTCCATAGGTCAGCACTGACTCGGTCTGTATTTTGTTGCATCTCTTACAAGGTCGAGACACGATCCTCCTCCTAGAAACTCCATGACTATCCAGAGCTTCGTTCCTCGGACAAAACTGGCTTTGTACCTTGTGACATACTCGCTTGAACATGTACTCAGCAATGATATCTCCTGTTGTATCTCTTGAATGTCATCATCGTTTCCTTCGAGGTCAATCTGGAGCCTTGTCAGTCGAGTGCTGACGGTCGTCATCATAGATCGTACATGTTTGATAGCGACAAGATCGCCCGTCGAGCGTTCAATGGCTTTGTAGACGACGCCAAAGCTACCACCTGAGATTAAAGTCAGCCAGTACTAGGCGTGAGTCAATCTCAGCGCGTACTGCCCAGCTCCTCCAGCACCTGGTAATCGTCGGCCATTGCGGCCTCGTCGAATGCGGACGGCATGGGCTCGGTAAGTCGCACTCTCAGTGCTTCGAGATTTGATACGTAGTTCGAGAGAGGCTCAGATAAGGTCGGTCAATGACAGCAATTGGGCCAATGGCTTCAAGCAGGCGGTGCGATATCCCATAGCATTTAAGAATAAAGGGTCGAGGAAGAAGGATGGAACATGTCAGGTCTGCACGGTGACGCCGTAGTGTGTAGTGGACCGTCTCAGGGCCGACGGGCGAGGACCAATGGATGTATGTCAGCCAAGGTAGCCAGACATGCGGCCAGGTAGTGACATGGACCGAGCTGGTGGAGCCGTTTGTGCGTGAAGCTGGTGATGAAGCTGGTGAGACGGATGTTAAGGTGCGGCTCCGCGGCGTCTCCACAGCAACCACGTGTGAAGCTCGAGCCAACTCCCCGGGATCGTGACCTGGCTTTTTCGCCCGCGCAACAGGTCGAGTCCAACGGTGTCTATATTCACCATCGATGGACATTGCAAGAATGTGCGTGTACGTCAGTCGCGGTACGGAAAGGTGCATTGAGGTCGGGGGGAGCAATGGCTGTGGTTGCATTGTATCTCTCTGTACCCCGAGCAGCGTGAGCAAAAGAAAATCCCTCGTCCTACTACTGACGCTCAGACGGGCTGGTCGACTAGCAACGAGGCAACGCGAGCCCATCCTCATTTCCCATCTCTGAGCCTATGGCCAGCCCTGGAACCTCACGATACCCGTTAGAGACTCGAGAAAAGTATCGAACGCCCTCGGAAACCGCTAAGCCCTATGACATGCTTCCTCTCGTTGACATGTCCAGGTGTGTACCATTTCTGGGTTGCCGTTTGGCGAGGGAGATTGGCTGCCTCCGCGAAAACAACGTTCTGATGCCTGATGCTCGATTACTATTGATACACGCAGATCTGAGGACGTCATGATCGAGTTCCTTAGGTGCCGTGCACGGCAATTGGGCTTCTATCGGGGTCCACGCATGTGCGGTAGTCCCGTCTCCGGAAGGGGCCGGATTGTGTGGCTCTACGCACTGGTCATGGCTCTGGTAGTCCTACCACCCTTGTCATGACCCTTGTGGTCAGCTGTCTTGTCAACCCGAAAAGTCAAGCTCACCCTGCGCCATCCTAGGGGCTTTGACGACGCAGCAGTGCGTCTAATTTCGTGTTGCCAGGTGCTCCTGGCGTCCTCACGCAGGATTAGTAGGCTTCTCCTCTGCATCACGACATCTTCCTGGCGACCTGTCCTCGGTGCCAACGACGAATTGCCCGATCGCACGCTACCAGCATGTGCTGATGCCAAGTGATGGAATCGCATCGAGTCTGATCCGGCTAATGTCAGAGATACGACAGGTTCGCCGAATCGAAAGTTCTCAACATGAGCAGAGATGCCTTGCCCTGGGAGATACTCATTCACAATGCAGTATGCCGGGCGCTTCTCTTGCCGATAGAGTCCGGCCCGGACCATCTTGTCGACCAAGAAATCTAGCTCCTGAGGCATGGGAGGTGCAGTAATGATATCCCGTTCGATGATTTTCTTCAGTTCAGGGGTGGCATTTCTAGGTGGCATCAAGCAATACTCTCCACCAAAGTGCATTGTCCTCCTTGAGAGATCCGTCCGCCATGTCTGAGCTTCCAGGAAAGACAGGATCGTCTGCTCTTCGTCGTGACTGACAAAGTCCATTATGATGCTGAGCCCCGGCGGCCTTTTCAAGTCTACCTCCTGCGGCAGGTCCATGCTCACACCTGGCTGCGATCGCTTATTGGAAGTAGGGTGTGGGGTAAGGAAGAAGTCGTGTAAAGTCTTGCGCTTCATCTCGGCCTTGATACGATGCCAATTTGACAAGCGGTGCCAACGAGTGTGTCGGTTAGATGCTCAATTTAGAGTCGCAGATCAAGATCCATGCCGGACGATCATCCCGCAACAAACACTAGGGACGAGTGCGAGACGTATCAGATGTGACGTCACCCTCAACCTCTTCCTCCCCTCGTGACGGCGCACCTCAGCTGTCAGAACACGTCCTTCACCACATATCCCCTGTCCTAGCCATGTCTACCACGCTGATACTCTGGCCACTCTGGCTGTCAGCACCGTTTCTTCCGGGAATGCGCTGTATGTCCCCTGCCGGCGGATGACAAAGGCAGTGGAATGATGCATCCAGAGAATCACCATTGTGACTTCTACGACGACACGAAAGTTAACGACAACTTCTACGATGCTCCAGAGCGCGCTGGACTACCTGGCTCATCAAGACAGAAGCTCCTCGACTACGGCAGCGAAGCAAAGCAGAAGTCCAAACACATTTGGAAAGCTTTGAAACACACGCGTCCTTCCGTGGTAGATGCAAACTCGGTCGACTCGCCTGTCGACCTCGATGACGACCCTGCCTTTGACCCTGCGCTCCTGGTCGGCCGTCAGAAATCGTCCGCTGGAGGCACCACTGACCGGCTTCTCGGCACAGCCTGGGCGACGGGCAAGGCAATCCTCAGTCCTAAGCATGCAGCGAAGAAGAAGGCCGTTTCAAAGGTCGCCATCGAAGAGCGACCCTATCTTTCTCAACAGGCCGACGCCGAATACCTCGCGGCTCATGACGATCTGCAGCATACCCGCGCCTCTACTGCTGCAACCTCGGACGAAGACGAGGACAAGCTGGGACCAAAGCGGAACCGTATCGACGAGCTAGGCGAGAATCGAGATGCCAGAAAGGTTGCATGGACGACCACTCGCCATGTGCATCGAGTAGCAGTGGTGGCAAACCAGTCACCCCCGCGTCCTGATCCTGATGCTTTTTACACCACAGATGATCACTCGGGGAAGCGGAAGTTTGAATGGCTGGCATATCTACACTCCCAATTCCGCTATGTAGCCAAAAAACTCGCCATCGAGAGTATGGGCGAGATTGATGTCCATCCGCAACAGCCCTTCAGCAAGGAGGTCTGTATCAAGTACCTCGAGCGTATCCTCATCGCCACAGCCCCATGGCAAGCCTGGGTGCTCTCGCTTAGAGCCATGTACCGCTGGGAGGATCCTCGCAAGTCAGCTCGATGGGCCGCCATCTGGTTTCTCATCTGGTATTCCGACCATGTCATGACGTTCATCCTCTCATACATGGCTTTCATCGTTTTGGAGAATAGGTTTCGTAGTAAGCGTGCGGAATCCTTACAAGAGTCATACTCTCGTTCTGGAACCTCTGATCATACTGCTCAGCGTCTCAATGAATTGATCCATCGTCACGGACCCGGTGAATGGTTCGACCCACTGGTCCAAGACGCTGGCCCCGTAGCACAGATGCAGCTGTCTGATCTGGCCGACTTTCTCGAGATTCTCGCCAATTTCTACGACTGGAAAAACCCATCCAGAACATGGGGCACCCTGTTCTGGTACGCATGCGCTATTTTGACTGGCATACTAACACCCACTGGCTACAGCTGGAAGATCATGACCATGTTTGCCTTGCTGGCTTTCTTCTTGTCGAGACCGATCGCTAGCAGACATCCGCAGTATCGACACGTTGTCAATGCGCTCAAGTGGATATTCTGGGATATTCCCACTGATGCTGAATGGAGTTTTGTATACCTCCGCCGCAAGGCGCAGGAAATGAGGGAGGGAGCTATACACCTGAACGTACAAAAGCATTTCGATCATGCTGACAGTGACCACCTTGAAGAGCATCAGCACATCACCACTGAAGAAATAGCACCTGGTTCTTCATCTGACTCGTTCACCTCCGCTTCCAGTATCTTGCCAGCTCCCAGCCCATTGGAAGCATTGTCAGCCCACCGACCCCTGCAGTCATTGCCAGCCCGCCACAAAGGCTTATCATGCCTTCTATGCATTCTTCCATCCGGGTTATCCCTACGATACAACTCCTCACTTCGAATCGGCCAGGACACGATCTGGTATGTCCCGTGGGCCGACGTGCGAGAGATCAGGAAAGCCGATGCCTCGACTCTCGCCAAAGTGACATCCAGCGAGGGCATCGAGCTGGTAGTCTCCGGCCCGAACGGGAACGGTACCAACAACAACGATGACGACGACCACCACCACCACCACCACCACGACAGCCATCCGCAACGAAGACACGATACCGTCGACGCCCACCTGATGAACGAACCCAACCTTCGTGTCCTCAAATTGGAAGGCCTCCGCAGTCGCGACCGAGCCTTCAATCTCATCCTCGGCTTTTCGGGACTCAGATTCCAGGTCGTACCGCCCCTGTCGGCATCGCCTTCTCTGAGTAGCGGTCGGGGACCGCACAAGGGTCTCCGCGCGCACCTCCGCACAGCGGTACAGGGGACAGACCAACACATCAAGGAGCCCGAGCAGGAATACGATGCGTATCAGGCGTTTAGGAAAGAGGGGTTTTGGGAGGGGTGGTTTGTCTAGATTTACCATATGCAGAAGGCAACGCAAGCGAAAGATTAATTGATCAGTGAATTAACGATAGCATTGTCTAGCCGACAGGGGCAAACTGTGACACTCTGAACGACCGACCGACCGACCGACCGCGGTCCCATCCGATGCTCTCTCTATGCCTCCCCTTCGTAATGAAAAGAAAAGAAAGGAACAACCATGCCACCAGATAACAAGAAAGGGGTCGGTCACATGAAGCCCCAAGCAGGTCTGGCCCTATCGTCCCTCGTCCCAGGAAGACCATGCCTATCGTCGTCGTCGTCGTCGTCGTCGTCGTCGTCACCCGCACTCCTATCTTCCCCACGCCTTCTTCCCGCACCACCATCGTCCCCATTCCCCCTCATACGCCCATCGCTGCCCTCCCCTCCCAGTTCCCGAAACACCACACCCCTAACCCTAGCCTCCATCGTCGGCGAAACGAGGCCCCATCCCCCATTGCCATCCAAGTGAGCAGTAGTCCATCGCATCCCGGCCCAGACAGCCCTTGTCGTCCCATCACCGTGGCCCGCTCCCAGGGACAAGGTGCGCAACTCGCGATCGAGGATGCGGAGAACGGTAGGGTCGGTGAGAGGGGCGCTTCGGCGAGGGGGTGTCGTTGTCGTCGTGGGCGATGCGTCGCCGTTTCTTGATTGGGGTGCTCGGGCCGCGGAGCGTGCGACGGACGGGCTAGGGGTGATGAAGGCTGGCGATGGGGGGTGAATGAGGGGAGTCCTGGGTGTAATGGCCTGTGGAGAAGGAAGTATTGTCTGTGGTGAGAATGTGGTACCTGGAGGTGAGGACGCATCGGCGACTCTGTACCAGTCCTCTGCTGTGGCCAATTGCGCTGCGTACGGTTGTTGCCCAATCCACGGAGGTGGAACGGGGTTTGCTCGTGTCACGCCAATGGGCGGAGTCCAGATGGACGGACGGGTGGGGGAGACGAGATAGTTCTGGTCAAGACTTTGTGAAAGCCCAGAAGGCGCGGATGACGTTCTAACGAGCGTCGTTGAGGTTGGAGGAGTATACATGGCCTATCGTGTATCTAGATGCCGGTTTCGTTGCGGTGTCCTGTTGACACCCTGAACGCCAGCAATTCCGATCTCGTCGCTACGTGGTATCGTCTCGATCGTCTGTCTGCGACTGGCTGACAAAGCGTCATGGATTGGAGTGGGATCGTGAAGCGCTGCGACGCGCTCTGGTCCCGGCGCGTGTGCCGTTTGTGCTGCCTGTGCTATCACATTGTCCTGTCGGCCGTTGGCCTGGCTGCCCGTAGATCGACTATCAGATGACACCACCTCCCTCTGGCCTCCCTGCTCCTCCGGCGGTGGCTCCATATGCGTCGTCAGGGCGACTCTATTTGCATCACGCGCAGGCCCTCCTGGTTGCACCGCATACTGTCCGTTCAGCGGGGCTTCACTGTCAGCTCGACCTCGGTCATTGGCTCCATCCATGGATGATGGTTGATCCTCGGGCTGCCTCGTCAGGTCTGCGTCGCGAGACTACCTTCGACCGTCTGCGTCATCCTCGTCGTCACGGCGAAGAATGCTTCTTAGTCCTCCGGAGAAAGAAGGCGGATCCTGATGCTGTCGGACCGTTGATGTCAAGGCGCGGATAAGGGGTTGTGATGCCCATCTGAGAGACGTCAGTCTGGTGCGGCTTCACGATCGGGCCACGGCAAGCTCAGGACCAACATACATGTTGACTTTCTTGTCGTCTCCCGCACTCGCGAAGATGCCGAACTGAGTGGGATGCCACGAGACAGCATTGACCGGACCCGGGGCATGAGCTGGGAGACAAGCAACGGGTAGACCCGACTGTCGGCGCCAGATGTAGACATGGCAGTCTAATCAGTTAGCTGGATTATCCGAGAATTCAATAGTGGGAGAGACTCACCTTCTGATCCACTGATCACGAAGCCATCGCCTGCACCTCCAAAACGACTTCGGATGATATAATCCACTTGCTTAGCGCCCTGATATCGTTGCAGGAACTCGCCCGTGTCCGTCTCAAGCATGAAGAGCTTGTTGTTCTTCATGCCTATCAGCACATTTGCGCCATCATTTGATAGATCTACACTCGTGAGCTCCTCCTCCATATTGATCTCCGCGATCAGCGATTTGTTAGGCGAATTCAAGTCGTAAGCTAGGACCCGCCTGTCGTTTGTAATGGTCACCATCCGTGAGCCATCTGCGCTGACGGCTAGATCATGACAACGTAGCTTCTGCTCCCGCGTAGAAAATTCGTGTACGTAGCTGCTGTCACCAAGGCGGTATTGAACCAATGAGCGATCCCCGTCCTGGCTTCCCACAATGAAATGCTTGCTGTCTGGTAACCATGCCGCACCCGTGGCTGGATACGTGTAATTTTGAAGTGTGACAACTCGTCGTGCATTATCGGTCATGTCGTAGACTGTCAGCTGATTTGCGCGGGAACAAGAGAGGAGATAGCGATCGTCGGGAGACCATGCAAGGAATACAACGCCAGTCACGTCTGTATTGATATTTGTCTCATTCAGCTGATGAATCCGGCGCCATGTTGCCGTGTCGTAGATGAACACGTTGTTGTCCTGACCGCAGCTCGCGAGCATGCGGCCGGTGGAAGAAAAGGCAATGTACCAGACCTCATCGTGATGATCCCGCAGCTCAGTCAGTATTTCCAGTGGAAAGTCTTCCCGATCGCAAGTGTGGTCGTGATACAAGCTCGGTATTGCGGTCGTATTGTGATACAAGCAGTTGTTGATCTGAGTGTCTTGTACTTGCTTCAGGAGATTGGCTAGTCGATGCTCTGGAATCATTACCGAGGGGGCAATTGATGCTGACACGCGTCAATCATTTTCATTTTTGTGATCATTTCTTGATCACTGCTTACATGAGAGTTCCGACAATAATTGATTGCGGGAATCGCCTTCCGCGCCGTCCCAACGAGCCAGATGTCGTAGCTCATCCGAAGTGGAGCACATCATGAGACTGCAGGACATCAGCTGACGTTCAAGATGCTCGTCCGATCGGCATGACTTGCCTAGTGAGCGTATGTAATCTGGCCGTATCCTGTCGTAAAGGAGTTATCTCCTGCCGGAGAACGATCAAAGCAGCACTCAGATCCCGTTGTTCCAGTAGCTCGAGATATCGTTGTTGCCTTATGAGGAATAGCATCTCCTTCTTGTTTGCCCCCTCCGCAAGCGGGAGGCCAGGAAAGTGCCCTGGTACCAAGTGACCGTCCCCTGGAAAGCCATTGCTAGTAGTGAAGCTCCCCTTCAGGCCTACGCCACCATCACTGTCTGGCCTTCTTCCGAACAGTAATGACTCGGCCTCTGCCCACTCGCCCTGCTGTATCGCAATCCGAAATGCTGCCACGGACGTGTTCTCCAGCTCGTGCCCACTCTCTTGGCTCAACATACCCGCAGCGCCGTGGTATCCAAGGTCCGTCAAGCTCTGGATCAGTATCCTGGTCACCTCTTCTCTGTCATGGCCGTGGAATGGACCGGTGGGCCTAGAGACAGCCCCACCGGTGTGACCATTACTATCGCCATTCGCTGAAGAGCCATTTGTCTGGCTCGAGCCTTTCTGTGGTGAGCTACCATTTGATCGAGTGGTACCACTGTAGACAAGCCCGTTTTGACTATTCGATGAGGTCGCTTTGTCTTCTAATCGCATATTCCTATCGTCAGAGCCAGTTCCTCCGCCCCTCTGCCGCTTCGAGGGGTGGCCTGTCACTCTAGGGTCCTGTTCTGATTCGTTTCCGCCTACGTACTCGGTCTCTTCGCTGCTCCTCCGACGCTTGGCTCCTCTGTGCTCTGTGTTCGGGGCTGATGCGGGGTTCGGCGAGTTGAACGACTCGCTGTCTATGGGTGCTGAGATCTGGTGCAATCTGCTCGAAGCAGTGAGGGATGTGGATTGGACGTCGGTGGTGGATAGAGGGTCTGGAGAGGATGGAGTCTCGTCTGCCAGCCTGCTGGCTGATATGCCGGTCGGTGGAGCGTCTTCCAGGCCCTCAAGGCCGGAGACTTCGACGGCGGGTGATGTCGCTTTTGGTCTGGCCAGACGGTATCGAAGACCGATCTGTATTCCGACCGATCTGAGCAGTCTTCGGAAAGTGGTAGGGGGATTGTATGCTTGATGGTCGGCACAGGGTGTACTTGAACGGCGATGGCGACTCGGAGCTATTGACCCAGAGGCGGCAAGAGTTGGGTATCGCACTTGTTTCAGTGACCTGAGTGATGTTAGGAAGGTACTCCGGATGAATGTTCAAAGTGATGAACAGCAATCGAGGCAGTCAGGCGAGGCAGTCAAGTCAAGGGCGTGATCAAGTAGTGAGAGCTTGGGACTAGAGTTGGAAGGTCAGGATTGGCGAGCCGTTCACCTATCAAGCAGGGGCCCATGACGCCAAAGTCAACCAGCTCCAAGCTCCAAGTACATTTGTCGACATTGCACCCTGTGTGAAACTCGTAGCACAGATCTTTTATATAATGCATTCTTGAGAGACAGTGACAGCTCGTGAAATAGGCAGCACATGGGTCGACATGTTCGACTTTCACAGGTCATGACATGAGGCTCTCCTTGTTATCGGTGAAAGGCGCCGAAGCCCCACCTGTGCATGTGAGCTGGTGGTCACAAGACGAAGGGGGGATCCACTGAAGGATGTCCTCGTCGGCCTTGTTACGTTCCTGATAGTTTGGAGCCATCATCCGTACATTCGTAAAGTAAGCCTACGTTATTAACAATACATATGTACACGAAATGGATCGTGAATAGTCCAGCCCGCTCCTTGCCCGCCATTCTTCCCAGCCCAAGGCCACTGGTATAATCAATCGCCTTTCTTGACCGCCACCGTGTTGATTCCATCGAAATAGTGGTCCGTGGGCTGCATGGCATGTCTTGATTCCTGCACAGGGGACAACGACTTCTCCCACTCGCTCATGAGATGGCTGGCAGTACGTCGAAGGCTGCCGGGCGCTGACTTGAGTAGGGTGGGCCATGGTATCGGATCTCGCTTCGTCTCTTCTTCGATTGAAGTCTCAACCATTTCTCCCCCCTCGTGTTGTCTGAGGACAATTAGCATGTTGTGGTTGGAATGGCACTCAGAGAGGCCCCCACCTTTGCTCAAAAGACACCCCTTCGTCACTTCTTTGATTTGATGAATCTTTGGTCATAGATGCATCAGACTGTGTTTGTGGAGAGTCCCAATGATCCCAGGCATCTGCATCGTCCTGTTCAGCAGGAAGCCTTCTCGAGGCCTCGGGTCTGGAGGTTGCGCGTTTCCTCGGGGTGCGCTTTGTAGTTGGGGAAGACGGCGCATCTATATCAACTAGGCCTCTGTTTGTCTTGTTCGCCTCGTCAAACCCTACCGCGCTGTCCTTTGGTGAGGCGTGTTCCACAAGGCTCGCACCCATGTTGTTTCTGTCCTGCTGTTCCGGGTTCGGCATTCGTTTTGATCTTTGCGTACGACTCGGTGACGCGACCATGGATTTTGGTCGCTTTTCAGGCTTGTTGGCCATCGCTTGCGGGATCGCGATATTTACGTCCGGACGTTGTGCTCGTGGCCGATGGCCCGCGGCGGCAGCCTCATCCCCCACGGTCACTTGTCGTAGGTCTTCCAGGAACGTCCATAGGCCGTCCTTGAAGTCTGAAGCCATTTGGCGTCCTGCACGAATGAGAACTTCTTGCGGCATGTCGATGTTGTCCGCGTATTCTTCCGCAGACTTGGACCTGCGCATCTCTCCGCTCATTACCCGTTGGTGTGGCACGGTCCTAGGCGCTGACGGCTGAACACCATCTCGAGGAATCAGAGCGGCTGTAGGGCCATCAGCATTGTGCGCTGGCAGAGTTTGTGGGAAGCGCCCATCCATAGGATCAGGTGATAAGAGCGACAACGCCCTCGCGTGCTTTGACCCCGAAAACACCTTCCGCTGTGCGGTCTTGGCTTGATAATGCATTGCTCGCCTCTGCTCGGCTTCTCTCGCTGCACGGTCTGATTGCGCATCGCTCTCGTTGGACTTGATGGAAGCGGCAGAGCTCGCTTGTTGCCCGTGTCGCGCGCTTCGAGCTTTACGACTGTCCCGAATATCCTGCCTCTTTTTGTTGACCTCGTACATGGCCCATTCTTTCTTCAACTTGTGTAGCACCTGCTCGGCTTTGACCAGCTCTTCCTTGAGTTCAAGCACGCGGCGTTCTTGTGCAGCCAGCGCTGTGAGGAAGTTGGGTTCCGAAGGCGTGGTGGGCCGGGCGGCATCTTCTGATGGAGTGACAGCTGCGGCAGTCGATCTCGTCGGTGAAGGTAGTCCAGAAGGCTGGAAAGCGTTCAAGTTGGCGGTGATGGGCAAGGTCAAGGTGAAGCGCTTCTGCTTCCTGATCTCGGCCATGGACATTCGTGTGGGTTGTTCTGACGAGCCATCGATGATAGGTGCTTGGGCAGCGTCTGCTGAACAACTGCCCTCCTCTGTCATGGGAGCAGAACTTCTTCTCCCGGCATGGAGTATCGCTTGTACTTCTTGAGCTCCGGAAATTCTTCGAGTTGCGTGAATTGCGAGTTCTGAAACACGATGTTTTGTTGATTGGCCTTGATCCGAAGCCATCTCTGGCACACGCGGACGCGCATGCCGATTGGTCTCCCTGACTTGGCAGCACTCTGGGTCTTGCACCTCGATCATTGATCACGATCAACTGACATTGTACTCCATAACGACAATGGATGGGCAGGATCAAAACAGACCATCTACCGCGCCGTTGGCGCAGGAGGTCAAAACGAATCGTTCACATTCACTGCGGCATCCACCCAACGGCCTGAAGGGCTTCGTATGTTGCTTTTGGCGACAGCACAGCACCTGACGCTCTGACCACCACGATGACATCTCGTTGCGGCTGTCGATTTATTACAACTCCGCATCCTGCTGTCATTCTTGGGTCACCGCATCAATGGATCTGCTCCCTCTGTCCCTGCTCGGTCTCGTCACTGGCAGATTCTTGCAGTGCAGCAGTGTGCGAATAGTATCTGAACCGCTGTCGGCTCCTCACGTGTAGATCCCGTACTGCCAGTCCTCTGGAAGAAAGTGTCGCACTTGCCCTTGGCCCACAGGTCAAGACGTTTGCCCACATTTCAAGGCGGGGCAGAGATGGTGATTGTCATGAGCCGTGCAGGTCAAATGGCCTCTACAGCCCCTTTGGGTGCAGGGGTCCTGAGTCTCGATGCGAAGAATTGCATGATTGGCATCATCTCCTCTCGATCTTTGGGCATCGTATCGCCTCTGCGTCGGTATTTCGATACTGCGACATGCAGAAAGTTGTTCTTGAGTTTCTCCTCTCCTCCAGTGGTGACCCATTGGCTGTCGACGCCAGACACGCATATCACTGGCGTCTTGGACTTTGGCTCCGAAGACGCTGGCGCTGCTCCCGGCAAGGCGCCTCCGATACTGATCACGCCGCCCATCTCCTTGGGATACTGGACTGTGCATCGTCAAATGACCGTCAACGATATGAAGTGATTCGTCTCCCAACCTGCTACATTCAAGGCCGCCATGCCACCTTGTCCAAGGCCAAGGAAAACAATGTCACGAGGCTTGTAGCCACAATTGTCAATGAGGCCGTGTTCGATCACATCGTCCGTCAGCACCCGTGCAATCTCCTTGAAACCTCCGTCAGGGTCGAGACCGTTCGTAGACGAATCGAAGATGACATCGTCACACCAATGGAAGCTGGTTGCTTCAAAGGGCAGAGCGTTTGGTCCCTTGATGGCAATGCAAGCGGTGTTTGGCAAATTCAGTTGCTCTCCGAGACGCGCGAATGGCACATGGCTATCCCCCAAGCCATGCAGGAGGATGAGAATGTTTGTTGGCGGCTGTCCGCTTGGTGCTCGACGTCAGTCAGCACGGCCCAGCGTGGATCACAACAGGGCGAGGCGAGCGAGGCGAGCGAGGCGATAAACAGGATGAAGACCTACGAGGTGTGATTGTCAACGTCAGATTCGGAGAGAAGTCCGACATCAGCGGTAGCCTCTTTTCTCTCTTCGAAGTGGCCATGACAGGCTGTGAAATGACGCCAGCTGAGATTCGTGGAACTGTGGCCGGCTGTGCGGATGTTATGCTAATCGGTCGGCCAGGTCGAATTTGCGAACCGGTCAAGCTTTTGCCAAGATGACGATCAATGCTTGATACCATCTCCCGAACCACACATCCGCACATGAACACTGGCTCGATACATGTCACATGTCTCCACCCAGACATGTACGGTAGCGGTTTGATGATGCAAGACATGTTCTCTTGTGATTGCCTGTACTTTATTAAAGGTCATACGAGACGCGATTGTCATCATGTACACGACCTTGTAAATTTAGGTTCGACACTAAATCGGTTATCGGAACTTGCTCTTGTGTGAGCTCATGGGATCTAGACCTGAGCGAGCCCCGTAAGTCATGAAGTGCATGCTCTAACCAATGGATATCCTACAACGTGGCTCAGACGACACGTAGGCGTCGTCATCCCGCGCATACCCCTCTCGTTTCGGGTCAATGCACCGTGAATGGCTCTGAGGGGCCTGGAGCTTCGAGGGCCTGGAGCTCCAGGGCAGGTAGGTATATATAGAGTGCCTGTGAAACCCTGGACAGCTACCATCAGACGTATCTTTCGAGCTGTAGCTTACGACCTCGATACACATTCGTCACACTAGTGTTCTTCAAAGAATCACCATCCACCTGCCATCAACATGTTCGGTTTCGGTCCGTTCGGCAGCTGTTGATGGTCGCTCCCTCGAACTGACCGCCGCACAGGAGAGTCTCAGGATGCCTACAACCAGGTCTACAACAACGACCAACCCAACGAGGGAAGCTTTGGCCACGAGATACTTGCTGGCGGTGCCGCCTTCGCCGGCTTCAAAGCATTCGAGGACCACCAACGTGCTGAGGGTAACGCACTGCAATCTATCAAGCTCGACGTCTACTGACGACATGTAGGCAAGCCAGTGAGCCACCAATTCGCCAAAGAGCTGCTGGCCGGCTTCGCTGGGGCCGAGGTCGACAAGCTGTGCGAGACCAAGGGGATGGATTATGTCGATCGCGAGAAGGCCAAGCACCATGCTCGTGAGAATGCCGAGAACATGTACGACCAACACTATGGCCGAGAGGACCAGTATGACCCGAACCGGGAGCCTCCTCGCCACATCCGCGAGCAGTTTGGCAATCAGTATTAGGAGGATGGCCATACTGAGAGAAATATAACGAACATGTACGCAATCAATGGATAGAGACCATGTTACCAATTGTAACTGTGATTCCTCTTCATCAGTGTTCATTGTATGCGATGGATAAACCATGTCGGGAATGGCGCGGACAATCACACTCGACAACCCAACATTGACATGAATGACCATCGTATATGCCTGCTTGGAACTGAGCCTCTCAGGCGTGGCACGGCCTGTAATAATGTACATCGAGTGGGTTCGGCAGGCGTCGAGTGCTGCCAATGAAGAGAGTGGGGGAGACCGTGGCGGTGCATTCCAGTCCAAACGAATGCAGGGCAGTGGCATGCAAATTTCAAGGGCCTTTGGACAACGGTGGCTGTGGATCTGCGAGATCAGGGGGATGTGACAAACCTTGGAAGGTTGGAAGCGAACATCAACGGGACGTTCGTCATTCTGACAGGGCAAAGACGGGAAGACCGCTGCCAAGCACAGAAACACCGTGGGGAAGCTACGATTCTGGCTGCCATGTTTGATGTTTCTGGCTTTCACACCAGCCACGAACATTGGCACCAGCAATGGCCACTTTGCATGCTCTCAGACACATCGCGTGCCCCGGTTGAGCCTGGTGGCCTTTTCATTACTATGCAGCCATGAAGTTCGGAAAGTCAGTACACCTCGACTCCCCATCAAAATGCGTTTGCACAACGGACTGACCTTTACTGAAAGGGAGTACCAGAATGAGATCATTCCCGAATGGAGAGTCAAGTACCTGGACTATCGCGTGAGTAATTGTTCCTCTTCCTCCGTCCGAATATTGCTAAGTCCTTGACAGACGGCGAAGAAGAAGCTAAAGGCAGTCGGTCGCGCGATCCGAAATGCTGGCAGGACGCCAGCATCCTTCTCGGGCCCCTCTCCTGCGTCGCCTGAGGTGAACGCCAGAGCACCCGTCTTCAATTTCCTGAACCGGGGCGGACAAGCGTCCAGCGATGAAGATGAGGAGCACGAGGACAATCATCCGGCCAGCCAAGCAGTCTCGGGCCCTGTGCCGATACCGCAGCGCACCGCGACAGAGCGATCCTCTTTATCGAAACATGCAGACAATCATGGTAGGAACTATGGCGGCATGACAAGATATGGCAGTATCATCGGCACCCCTCCAGACGACAACGAGAATCTAGATCGCACACGTAGCAATGTGCCTCCCTCTCTTCATCTGCCAGAACCGGCAGTGGGAGAACAGGACGACTCTCAGAGACCTATGCAAACGACACGAACGAGAAGTACACAAAGCGTGGGGGGCAGGCAGGGAGGCTCGCTACAGAACCCGAAGCAACGACAGGCCAGTCAACCGCATCGTCTTACCAACATGTTCCAACCCAAACGGGTCAATTCCCTCCCTGGTCCTCCGTACGACAAGCCGCGACGGCCCTTCACGTCTCGTGTTCTGAGCTTTAGGTTCGGGCATTCTGGACAATCTCCAGCGCCGGAGTCGATGCCGCTCGAGGCATACAAAGAGCTTGAAGCACGCCAGAATGAGTTTTTCGAATTTCTTGACAGCGAATTGAAGAAGATTGATGGCTTTTACAAGGAGAAGGAGGACGAGGCGACGAATCGTCTCAAAGTTTTGCGAGAACAGCTGCACATCATGCGAGACCGTCGCATGGAGGAAGTCACATCCGCAGCGCGGGCTAAGAGCCAAAGCAAGCATGGCAACTCATCTGGCAGTAATGGCAAAGCTAAGGGCTCCAAGTCGTCTGAAAGCAACGGCTCAGATATGCCGTGGCTGAAGCCGTTCGACAAAGCCATGGAAAGGGCGAAACGAGGTCATGTCGGTAAGACCTTCGAAGCCATGAAAGATCTCGGCACGCCCTCTGGCCCCTCGGCTGTCGACCTCTATCGCGACTACACCAAGAAACCCGCTTCGAACGACGTTGGCTATCGCACGGCGAAGCACAAGCTCAAGATTGCATTGGCCGAGTATTATCGCGGTCTGGAGCTGCTCAAGTCGTACGCGATGCTAAACAGGACTGCCTTCCGCAAGATCACCAAAAAATACGACAAGACAGTCAATGCTCACCCGATCGGACGTTACATGTCTGAGAAGGTCAGCAAAGCTTACTTTGTCAACAGCGAGGTAGTCGAGGGCCACATGCATGCTGTGGAGGATCTGTATGCCCGCTATTTTGAGCGAGGGAATCACAAGATTGCTGTTGGCAAACTTCGTGCCAAAGTCGCTAGGGCCGGCGAGTACAGTGCGAGCGCATTCCGAACCGGCATGCTACTGGCGTTGGGCACGGCCTTTGGTGTGGAAGGCATCGTGTACGCTGCCGACAATCTGCGACACGTCGATGCCGATTTTGGATTGCGGACACAGTTCTTACTCCAGATATACGCTGGATACTTCTTGGTAACCTTTCTGGCTCTTCTCTTCTGCCTGGCATGTCGCACGTGGCACAGGAACAAGGTCAACTATACATTCTGTTTCGAGTTTGATACCCGCCGCCAAGTACTCGACTGGAGGCAATTGACTCAGGTTGGTCACTGGGGTGTAACGTAACGGCAGTGGCTAACAAGATGCAGATTCCTAGCGTTTTCTACTTTCTTCTCGGAGTCGTAGTCTGGCTCAATTTCCGTCAGATCGGAGGACCGCAGATGTATCTCTTTTGGCCTGTAGTTCTGGCCGGGGTCACTGTGCTCATCCTGCTCAATCCGCTCCCAGTCTTTTACCCCAAGAGTCGCCAATGGTTTCTCTACACCAATGTAAGTACCCCTTGTCCGGGCCATTCATCCACTTTTGCTGATCGTCCACAGTGGCGTCTCGTCTTTTCAGGGATATATCCTGTCGAGTTTCGCGACTTCTTCCTAGGCGATCTGTTCTGCTCTCTGACCTATGCCATGGGCAACGCGGAGCTCTTTTTCTGCCTCTATCATCAACGTCCGATTTGGGGCCAGCCGGGATACTGCGATTCGTCTCACTCTCGCCTGCTCGGATTCCTCACATGCTTGCCGGGTATCTGGAGAGCGCTGCAGTGCATCCGCCGGTACAAGGATACCCAAAACTTCTTTCCGCACTTGGTGAATTGCGGAAAGTATTTTTGTACCATCGCATACTACCTATCCCTCAGCTTGTACCGTATGAACCATTCCACTTCGACGAGGGCGTTATTCATCGTCTTTGCTGGTGTCAATGCGATTTACGTGAGTATCTGGGATCTGGCCATGGACTGGAGTTTACTCGATCCATATGCCAAACACCGGTTCTTGAGACAGAACCTCGCGTTCAAGAGTGTGTACCCTTACTACGTGGCCATGGTCATCGATCCTATCATTCGCTTCAACTGGATCCTATACGCATTCTACACCGAAGACCCAAAGCATGCTGCCGTGGTGGGATTTTTCGTGGGCTTCACAGAGGTTTGCCGTCGTGGCATGTGGATGATCTTCCGGGTGGAGAACGAGCACTGCTCCAACGTCGGACGTTTCCGAGCGTATCGCGACGCGCCGCTCCCGTACGAACAGGCACCGAAGTCTTCATCGACCACACTTGCCAGCAGATCTCCGAATGATAGTGGCGACGAACGGGCCCAAGAGCAAGCCTCACACATTACCGGGGAACAGGCGGTGGCGCTGGAGGATGGGGTGCCTCTCCCGGAGCACATTCACGGCGGCGGCAAGACACCTCTAGCACCGACGACGGGGGCGGAATACAGACGGCATGCGAATGCAGCAGCCGACGAGAGCGCAGAATTGCGCCGGCGGAAAGGTCAGCCGGTCAACGACTCGCCTATTGCTCGAGCATTGGTCCGGGCCGGGACGATGATGCACATGGCACATACGCAGGACTTTGAGAGGAGAAGAAGGCCAGGACTGAGGGACATGAATCAGGAAGAGGACGGAGATGGCGATGATGATGATGATGATAGCGATAACAGCGATACCGAGTTGGAAGAGGCGGCGATGGAGCGGGCGAGGGGAAGTAGCAGTGTCGAGGATGCGGAAGGGAAGAGCAAGTAGTCTCTGCTCTTTGGCCGTCGATGAGCGACGTCGATGTTGCTAGCAAATGGAAAGCCCTGAGATGTCGCGGCCTCGTGTGTTGGAAGTTGCATGTGCTGTTCTTGGATTGATAGTGGTGGTGGTGGTGCTCGACTGCTCCCGGGGAATCTGTATGCATCAAATTAAGTAATACGCTAACGAGCAAAGGTGAGACAGAGAGATTACTGCGAGGGTACCCTGTCCCTCGGGTCCAATGAACGAGAAAGAAAGAGAGAGAGAGAGAGAGAGAGAGAGAGAGAGAGACAGATTGACAGAGAGAGAGCGATACGGCAAACAACTCACGGCGACTCGACGGGAGGTGTAGCGCGAGCGCTGCTATTATTAGTCGACCACGTTCCTGACATGCAGGAAGGATTTAGACGCCATGTTGTAAAGCGGCCTTTGAGGTACTAGCACCGTAGGAGGTGTGACGGGCCTCGCTGTACCTGGGCCGAGCGGCACCTGTAGCATGTACTAGTCGACAGGGGAGATGAATATGAGGACCAATCAGGATGCGAAGGATCCGAAAGGAAAATGAAGAGACAGGAACGGGACAGGGACGAGGCTGGAACGAGACAGGAACAAGACGGGAACCCCAAATGCATCGGGGCCCATGACTGGTTTCGGGCATCGGTTGCCGGGGGGGGGGGGGGGGGGGGGGGGGGGGGGGGGGGGGGGGGGGGGCNTATGAGGGCGCTCTTTTTAATTTTGTATCAATTGCATTAACGTTACCAGACGCGTGAAGCTACTATAACCGCGGCGTGCGGCGTGCGAGGCCAAGTCGGCGTCGCGGAGCTTGAACCCTTTGAATCCTCAGCGCCTTGAGCCCTTGAGCGCCTCGGACACCTTTACATAACACGACATGACCACACGACCACACAACCACACAACCACACAACCACACAATCACACAATCACACCATCACTTGACTGCCCCGACCGCTGCTGCTGCACACCTTTTCTCGTTTTGTACGCATGAGGCCATCTCGTACTGACCGCACGATCACAGTCAACGACCATTGCGGTCGAATGCCACAATCTCACTGGCCTGACGCGACCAGCGAGTGAAGTAGGCGGCGCCATCTCTTACCCCTTGCTCCAAACCATTGCGAGCGCTTTTCAGCAACCCGGTCATCCAACTCGCGCCCCTCATGGGTTTTCTCAAACACCTCCGCTCAAAGTCCCGGGCAAAGTCACAAGACCAGGGGAACCAGTACTACGAATCCCCGCAACAGCACTACTACCAGGCTAGCAACGGCTACGGGACCGACTATGCCTCACAGCTAGACACCAAGGTCCTCCGCCGCATCTTCGAGAATCTGTGTCCTCACGCGACCGATCGCACATGCGTCTCAAGTGAGGACTCGGCCGTGGGAGATGGCTGCATGCTGTGCGACATGCGCGACCTCGCTCGCTCAGCTCAGGTCAGTCGCAAATGGTACCAGGTCGCCCAAAGCCTCCTGTAAGTCTCGTTCCCCTTGCTCCCCTCCACCTGCGCCCTGACACGTGCCAGCTACAACAGCGTCCGTATCGATGCCGTCCACTACTGCGAGCGCGAAGCCATCCTCTCCGAGAAGCGAAACCACCAGCGCAAGTCCTTCCGCCGCCCCTCGGTCAACAGTGCCGCGGCAGAGGATGTGCCCGCCGCGCGCCTGTCACTCTTCTGCAGGACTGTCAGGGCTTCAGGGAGACTGGCCCGCGAGGTCGAATACCTCAAGTTACCCTACATGACACGCGAAACGAGCAAGGGAGAACTCGCCGCCACCGTGTCCGCATTGCCGAACCTGAAATACGTCGACCTACCCGAGGGTGTCTTCAACGGTGATCCCACCTGCCTGACGCTCGTCAACGAGCTCCAGGCGCGCTGTCCACAAATCAGAAAGATGAGCTATCACCACGGGTCAGAGGGATACCTGGAGTCGTTGACCAGGCGTCACTGGCAAGGACTGGAAGAGCTGGAGCTGGCCGGTGTGTCAGTCGAGCCGGGTATATTGCGCGTCATCCTCTCGTCCTTACCTGCCCTCGCCCACCTCTCCGTCCTAGATCTCCCCTGGCTTGGTGACACCATATTCCAGTCTTCGCCAAACCTTCCCGAGTTCCCACCTCTGCACTCTCTCACTGTGGAGGGTTGCCCTGACATCACTGGCGAGGGACTAAAGACATATCTTGACAGCCCCGTCAATCGCGGGGTGCTCTCGAGCCTGCATCTCAGGAACACCGGCGTCACAGTCCCCTCTCTCTGCTCCTTCCTCTTCGACGCTCCGCACCTTCACACCCTCAAGATCTACGCCTCGGTATCCTTCACCGACACCCTTCCCCTCGCGACGACACCGCTCCTGCAGTCGATATCACTTCAAGAGCTCCACTTTGAGCTCACCTCGTCCTCTCACGAAGGTCACGCCACCACCTCCCCCGCACAATCTTTCTACGCCTATCTCTGCCGCTCTCTCCACGCCAACGCCCTCCCCGCCCTCCACTCCCTACACGTCCGCGACCCGTACTTCCCCGACATGCTCCTCCTGCCGCCCCCGCCCTCGGCCCCAAACCAACGCCCAAGTCAGCTCTCCACCCCGCTCTCCGTCTACGCCAAAGGCCTCGACGAACAAGACCCGATCTTGACCGAGATCACCCCTTTCCTCGCCCCGCAGTCGACCTCCAACTCGGATCCGGGCTCCTCGACCCCGGTCCTCCGCTCCACCGGCGGCCGTCCCCTCTCGGCCTACAACGCCTCCCGCGGCCTGGGCCCGCAGTGGGGCGGCGACTCGGTCGTCGTAGGCAACGGCTTCGGCGGCTTCCTCGCTGTGCCGCGCGAGGACGTGCCCCGTCCGAGATCCGCGGGCAGCGATCGCGCCACGCTGCTGGGTCCCGCGTTCAATGCTATGAGCATCGGAAGTCCCAAGGGGAGCATCAGCGGGGCGAGCCAGGGGAGTGGTGGTGGCGGTGGTGCTGTGCTAGGGGGAGGAGGCAGCGTCTACGGCGGCAGTCAGGGGGGAACGCCCGCCGGGAGTCAGTGGGGTAGTCCGCTCCTTGGACATCCGAATGGGAATGGTGGGGCCATGACCTCGTGGAGTCAGATGGGGAGTCCGAATGTTGGCGTTGGCGTTGGCGTTGGCGTTGGCGTTGCCAGTCCGAACGTTGGAGGCGGCAGAGGGGGTCTGGCCGGGCTTGTGGGCAAGGTGGGCGGTGGGCTGAAGCCGGCTGGGGCGGGCAAGGATAGGAGAAAAGTCGATCTCTGGCGCTAAAAAGTCCACGCAAGGGAGAGGAGCCCTAAGGGTCAGCAGTCAGTGCAAAGACATTGCTCATTGAGCACTACCGATGCGAACGTCTCGAATTCGCCCATGGCGTGGCGTGGGCATGGTGCAGCGCACCATCGGAGAAAGCCCACATCATGGATATATAATGATCACTCGGAAAGGCTGCAATGAATTATACCCCTTTTGGTTTTCGTAAATCATCTATCTACTTGTGTCTTTCAACAGTGTTTGCTACTTATTTTTTACTTATTTTTTTTTCTTATTTCACACCTGCGTCTGTCTTGTAGACTGCCTTTTTTTTTTTTTTGCTGATGTGGAAAGTGTCAAATCGATCATGACCGCTGCATCTCCCATGTCATCGTCATCATCATCATCATCATCATCTATCGTATCGTCTAGTCATTCCCCCCTCCCCTTCCACCCCCCCAACATCTCTCTCTCTTTCGTCAAGTGTTGATATACAACAGCGGGTTCGCCATGGTGATATACACCTCGTCCCTCGGGTTCTGACGACTGAAAGTAAAAGGCAATACTGGTGACCGTCTCCCGCGCCGTCGCCGGCAGATTGAGTCTGTACGTCTGCGTACTGGTCACGTCCGTGGCGGACCACACTGTGATTCTGGCGCCGGGGATCTGGACCCAAACGGTACAGGACCCCGTGGCGGGGATACCGACGGTAACGTCCATGGAAAAAGTGTATGTCTGGCCGGCGTCGAGCCAGTTCGGGGTGTCGAGGCTCTGGGTGACGCCCGTGATGGCATCGGTCGATTCGGGCTTTATGGAGATGGTCAAGGAGCCGTCCGTGACGGATTGGCGGTAGCGGCTGTTTCCCACGCCGCCGAACACCCAGGGCTTGATCGAGTTGCCGTCGGTGAAGCGGGGGTTGGTCAGGATCTGTCGGACGGCGGGTTTGATGGGGTTGGAGCCCGGCGCGGCGGCGAAGGTGCTGAGTCGGATGTTGTCCATGGTCATGTCCGTGTCGAGCTTGCCTCGGCAGGCGTACGAGATGGTCAGCGATGTCGCGTCTGCGACTAGGACGCTCGTGACGTTCACGCGGGACTGTGTCGCGCTGTAGGGAGCAGACACCCGGGGTAGGGAAGATGTCCAGAGAGTGGTGGTGCCGGCCAAGACGGAAATCACACAGCCGGTTTGATCGTTGACTGCAAATCCTCTTGTGCCATTCATTCGAATATCCCAATCGAGTGTCAGGTGGACTCCGGACCGCGCTGGAAGGGTACCAATGCTTTGTACAAGAGTCACCGTGTCGAGATTATTCGAGGGTGTCTGTGACAACAGCAATTGTGCTGCGCTGTAGAGGAGTCAGAGGCTACTCGAGCACAAGGCATACCCGGTGGAACCTACGCTTGACCATTGATCACACTGAATGTTGTGCCTCGAATGGACGTTGTAGAAGTCCATGGTGGCAAGAATCCAGCATCGAAGTTGCCGTTCTCCAGAACGCTGGTGCTCATACTTGCGGGTCCGGACAGACGGAGGGCGGCATTGACTGCATATCCTGCACGACTAATCAAAGTCACCGAGCTCTTGAGGTAGGTACCGACACCGGTCTGACCCAGGAATATGCCATATGTCACGCCGGAACAGTCCGTTCCCTGCGAGACACAGACCTCGATGCTACGGGCAAAGGATTCGACATCAGGGATAGGATTGATCCCTATGATGTTCTTGCCTCCAAAGTCAGTCCCACAGAAGATACGGAATTGACTTCCATCACCTGCAGCAGCCATTAGATAGATGTACAAGTCATTCACCGAAAAATAACTTACTCGCGACGTATATATCTCCTGCATTGTCGGGCAAGCAGGTCGGAGCTGGCAAAGGCGTTGTGGTGATTGTGGTAGAGGTCGTCGTAGTCGTCGTTGATGACGAGCTCGTTATCACAAGCGATGTGGTCGTCATGGTCGACAGAGACGTACTTTGGGCTGAAGTGAGGGAGGAGGTCGTGTCCTCCATGGTAGTCGTCGGAGTTGTCATCGTTGAGTCCTGCGTGGTCGTTGTTAGGTCTGTAGAAGTCGTCGCGTCAGCCGCGATCGTGGTCGTTGGCGTAGTCAGGCTCGACGAAGCTGCGTCGGATGTGGTTGACGTCGAGCTTGACGTTGTCGTTGATGTCGTTGTCATTGATTCGGTTGAAATTGTTGAAATGCTGGACTCTGCTGCTGAAGATGAAGCTGCCTGTGAGGAAGATGTCGGGGTTTCCTCGATAGATGTTGAAGATGAAGACACGGTGGAGCTCATGGCAGGTGTAGTGGATGTGGTAGAGCTTTCAACTGTGCTTGCCGTCGTTGCTTGGGAGGTAGTTGAGATTTCCGCGTCAGTGGAGGAATGAGACGTTGTGGTTATTGTAGTCGAGGAGCTGCTGGTAGTGGTGCTGCTTGTAGTGGTGGAGGTGGTAGTGGTGCTGCTAGTGGCGGTGGAGGCAATAGTGGTAGTGCTAATGGTGCTAGTGGTGGTGGACGCAGAAAAAGTGCTGACAGAAGAGGTGGATATCGTGGTTGTTGGCGTCGCAGTTGATGAGGATACAGACGACGATGGCGCAGTGGTCGACGATAGAAGGGTCGTCGATGCAGTCCCGAATAGACACATTTTATCATAAAATCTGAAAAGCGATTTCGGATTGGCCACGAAGTTACTGGCCAAAGTGGAAGTGTAGAGCAAGCAGCTCAAGGCACTGGATGCGAAGGCCTTGCATTTTGGGTCTTTATTGCACAAACTTGCGCATGCCCCGGCCGAGAGACCCTTGGAGTCGCTGTAAAAGGCGATTGGAAGATTCCGGTCATAGCCAATAAGACCGCATGACGGTGTCGACGAGGAGGAGGAGGAGGAGGAGGAGGAGGAGGAGGACGTCGTAGTGGTCGTGGTAGTTCGCGAGAGGGGAATGCTAGTCGTAGTTCGGGACGTAGCGAGGGGCGACGTTGTTCTCGAGGTTGCGGAGATAGATGTGGTTCGGAATGTAGTTCGAGATGTCGTTGTAGAAGATGATGACCGCGATGAAGATGCAGTCACGGGCGTGCAGGGGCGATCGTAGAACTTGAACGGACTGGCCGGTTCGGCATTGAAGTTGCCTGCCACGGCCACATTGTAGAGGTGGCACGCTCCGTCCCCCACAGCAAAGCTCTTGCACTTTACATCCGCCCTGCATGTGGTTCCACACGCTGCCAGCGTGGATACTACAGCACTCTTCTGATATGAGTAGGCCTTGACCCTCGTGTCATAACCGATCGAGCCACAGGCATTCGGCTCGCTTCGAAATGGAAAGGCCAGAGACGGCCGGCAAGACCAACACCGCATTAATGAGACGCATAGCAGCAAAAGACACAGACTGCTTACAACAAAATGACTGGACAGAGAGAGATTGTGTCGTCGCCAGGGCGGACCACTCACTTACTTAACACTTGACGAGCATTTCCTTAACCAATATTGCCACAACATGGACACGCCAGGCCATTTCTCTCGAGATGCTGAACATAGGAGAAAAATTAGCGCTTGTAGAGTAGCATCCTTGGTATGCAGGCTAATCGTCTGGTCCAGGCCGGAGTTGGACACAAGCTGCGGAGGCCAGACGTGAGCATCAGCAGTAGTCGACCCTGGAGGCGTCACCCGGGCCATCTTGTACCATTGGGATGTTCCCAATATGGGAGAAGACATGGCCGGTGCTGTTCCTGGCCGAGAGAGTATCCGGATGAAGATGGGGTCTCTGCTGCAAACCGTGAAAGGTGATCTGAAAGGGTTTTTCGATCTGGTCTGGGAAGACAAGCGAGAAAAAGACTTCCATGCTAGTCCGTGCCTCCGGGGGGGG